>JARQOD010000002.1:101343305-101415738 GCA_033576555.1 Oophaga sylvatica | reverse complement strand
ATTACTAATTCTATAGTTATATGGTAAAGACATAGCCATAATAAAGTCTTGTATTAGAAATAAGACTAAACACAGTTTTACTTTTTGATTTAAAAATAACAAACACAGCTATACTCACCTAATGCCTAATTCCACCAAAGCCCTCATTCTCCTGTAATAAAGCTAAGATAAAAAGAAAAACAATATCCCACACCTATCTGTCGTTCTGTCCCACGCTGTAATCCATGTCTGGGGGATAATTAGTTTTCAACCTGTCCAGGCTGAGAACTACTGGTGACTAAACTCGCAGCCTCAGTGACAGGCAGTGAAGTCATCAAGATTATCTCCGGTCACTGAGGCTGCGATCCCTGCCGGGTTGAACTGCCGTGACCTCGGTAAGATCCCCACTAGCACCGTGACAAAAATTCTCATTTCACTCTCATTTCGCCTTGCTTTACCAACTACTAGAGTTGAGCAAAACAGGTCGGTCAGATTCAAAAAACACCAACTTTCGCCAAAGTCGGGTTTCGCAGAGCGAAACCCGACCAAAGCGTGAGGTCGGCCATGCGTTCGGCGACCCGAGCGCCAAAGTCGGTTTTCCCATCATGCTTGCAGGAGCCTTTTCTCAGCCAATGAGCAAGGACGTACACTGTGGGCAACGGGATGACATGTGCAGCGGCCACCACCATCTTAGAGGAGGGCATTGCAGTGATTGGCTTGCTTTGTGTGGCGTCACAGTGCCTATAAAAGCCCTCACCGCCGACCGCCATTTTACTTCTGCCGATCTTAGCATAGGGAGAGGTTGCTGGCACTGTTTCTCAGTAGGGAGAGCGTTAGGCAGGGAAAAAAACTTATTCTGTGCTTGTGCTGATAGCGATTAGCTGTACAGTTAGTGTGCAGTGACAGGGGAGGATTTTGTTGTGTGCAGCAGCGCTGGTTCTTAGGCTGCCTGCCACTGAGAGGGGAGGAATTTCTTGTGTGCAGCAGCAGAGCTGATTATTAGGCTGCCTGCCAGTGAGAGGGGAGGAATTTCTTGTGTGCAGCAGCAGAGCTTTGTAGGTTTAGATAAACTGATTATTAGGCTGCCTGCTAGCTGTATTGCTGTGTGTACACTGCTGTGCAGAGT
This sequence comes from Oophaga sylvatica, assembly GCA_033576555.1. Classification (NCBI taxonomy): domain Eukaryota; kingdom Metazoa; phylum Chordata; class Amphibia; order Anura; family Dendrobatidae; genus Oophaga; species Oophaga sylvatica. The sequence goes on along the minus strand of JARQOD010000002.1, from coordinate 101,414,633 downwards.
GCTTTTTAACACAGCACCTACACAGCACTAATACTTTTATTCTTTTTTTCTGCACAGTTACCGAGCGTTCATTTCTCCCCACACCGTATAGAGCTGTACGCTCCTTACACACTACCGTGTACCGGCTGGTATCACGGACAAATACATGCTGACTATCTGTGTGTGACTCCGGAAATATATACGGAGATTGAAATTTTCCCCAAAACCGTATACAGCTGGTATCTTCTGATACAGTACCGTTTTTCTGCCTTCTGTATTACGGTCAAATCCATACTGAGAGAGAGCGTCTGTGTGTGACTCCGGAAATATATACGGAGATTTAATTTTTCACCAAAACCGTATACAGCTGGTATCTTCTAAAACAGTACAGATTTTCTGCCTTCCGTATTACAGTCAAATCCATACTGAGAGAGCGTCTGTGTGTGACTCTGGAAATATATACGGAGATTTAAATTTTCACCAAAACCATATACAGCTGGTATCTTCTGATACAGTACCATTATTCTGCCATCTGTATTACGGTCAAATCCATACTGAGACAGCGTCTGTGTGTGACTCCGGAAATATATACGGAGATTAAAATTTCCCCCCAAATCCGTATACAGCTGGTATCTTCTGATACAGTACCGTTTTTCTGCCTTCTGTATTACGGTCAAATTAATACTGAGAGAGCGTCTGTGTGTGACTCCGGAAATATATACAGAGATTTAATTTTTCACCAAAACCGTATACAGCTGGTATCTTCTGATACAGTACCGTTTTTCTGCCTTCTGTATTACGGTCAAATCCATACTGAGAGAGCGTCTGTGTGTGACTCCGGAAATATATACGGAGATTTAATTTTCACCAGAACCGTATACAGCTGGTATCTTCTGATACAGTACCGTTTTTCTGCCCTCTGTATTATGGTCAAATCCATACTGAGAGAGCATCTGGGTGTTACTCCGGAAATATAGTACAGTCATGGACAAAAGTTTTGAAAATGACACAAATATTAATTTTTACAAAGTCTACTGCTTCACTTTTTCTAATGGCAATTTGCATATACTCCAGAATGTTATAAAGAGTGATCAGCTTAACAGCAATTACTTGCAAAGTCAATATTTGGCTAGAAAATGAACTTTATCCCCAAAACACATTTCAACATCATTGCAGCCCTGCCTTAAAAGGACCAGCTAACCTCTTTTCAGTGATTGCTCCATTAACACAGGTGTGGGTGTTAATGAGGACATGGCTGGAGATCAATCTGTCATGATTAAGTAAGAATGACACCACTGGACACTTTAAAAGGAGGCTGGTGTTTGGCATCATTGTTTCTCTTCTGTTAACCATGGTTATCTCTAAAGAAACACGTGCAGTCATCATTGCAATGCACAAAAATGGCCTTACAGGGAAGAGTATCGCAGCTAAAAAAAATTGCACCTCAGTCAACAATCTATCGCATCATCAAGAACTTCAAGGAGAGAGGTTCCTTTGTTGCCAAAAAGGCTCCAGGGCACCCAAGAAAGACCAGCAAGCGCCAGGACCGTCTCTTAAAAGTGTTTCAGCTGCGGGATCAGGCTACCAGCAGTGCAGAGCTTGCTCAGGAATGGCAGCAGGCAGGTGTGAGTGCATCTGCACGCACTGTGAGGCGGAGACTCTTGGAGCAAGGCCTGGTCTCAAGGAGGGCAGCAAAGAAGCCACTTCTCTCCAGAAAAAACATCATGGACAGACTGATATTCTGCAAAAGGTACAGGCAGTGGACTGCTGAGGACTGGGGTAAAGTTATTTTCTCTGATGAATCCCCTTTTCGATTGTTTGGGACATCAGGAAAACGCCTCATTCGGAGAAGACAAGGTGAGCGCTACCACCAGTCTTGTCTCATGCCAACTGTTAAGCATCCTGAAACCATTCATGTGTGGGGTTGCTTCTCAGCCAAGGGAATCGGCTCTCTCACAGTCTTGCCTAAAAACACAGCCATGAATAAAGAATGGTACCAGAATGTCCTCCAAGAGCAACTTCTACCAACCCTCCAAGAGCAGTTTGGCGATCAACAATGCCTTTTCCAGCATGATGGAGCACCTTGCCATAAAGCAAAGGTGATAACTAAATGGCTCAGGGAACAAAACATAGAGATTTTGGGTCCATGGCCTGGAAACTCCCCAGATCTTAATCCCATTGAGAACTTGTGGTCAATCATCAAGAAACGGGTGGACAAACAAAAACCTAAAAATTCTGACAAAATGAAAGCATTGATTGTGCAAGAATGGACTGCTATCAGTCAGGATTTGGTCCAGAAGTTGATTGAGAGCATGCCAGGGAAAATTGCAGAGGTCCTGAAGAAGGGTCAACACTGCAAATATTGACTTGCTGCATTAACTCATTCTAACTGTCAATATAAGCTTTTGTTACTCATATGTTTGCAATTATTATATTTCTGTCTGTGATAAAAACATCTGTCAAACACACATAAAAACCAGAGGGCAGCAGATCATGTGAAAATATAATATTTGTGTCATTCTCAAAACTTTTGGCCTTGACTGTACATATATAGTACACTTTTTCTGCTTTTCATATTCTGGTCTACTCCATACTGAGCCTGTGAGCGTCTGTGTGTTACTCCTGAAATATATACGGAGATTTAAAATTAACCCAACACTGTATACAGCTGTACGCTACTGATACAGTACACTTTTTCTGCTTTTCATATTCTGGTCGACTCCATACTGAGCCTGTGAGCGTCTGTGTGTTACTCATGAAATATATACGGAGATTTAAAATTACCACAACACTGTATACAGCTGTATGCTACTGATACAGTACACTTTTTCTGCATTTCATATTCTGGTCTACTCCATACTGAGCCTGTGAGCGTCTGTGTGTTACTCCTGAAATATATACAGAGATTTAAAATTACCCCAACACTACAGCTGTATGCTTCGAATACATTACCCTTTTTCAACTTTTTATATTCTGGTGTAATCCATACTGAGCCTGTGTCATGTGTGCATTGCCACGAAGATCGTCGCGGTTGCACATTTTGACTTCTCACAGCTGAGCTGCTGTTTCTTTGTGTTTGGCAGCTAGGGAGTTAATTCTGTCTGTGCTCGGTGTTGGGACTGGGTGCAGTTTCTCCCGGCTGCAATTGATTATTTGTTGATTGGTTTCCTTTAAATTCCTGGTTGTCTGCTTGGGGAGTTGCCAGTGAAACCTTCATGCAGACCACAGATAGGAATGAATCTGTATAGACTTTAGTTGTGAGCTCCTTAGTTGTTCTAAGCTCAACTTGGTTAGAGTTTATTTCCCAGACCATTTATGTTCCTTTGGTGTTTGAGTGTGTATGCAAGCGAGTGTTATCCTGTCTGTCTTATATGTCTAATCTGTGTATTTAGCTGAGATCAGCCCATATCCCTTTGGTGGTAGTCAGGATCCTTCTTAGGACTGATTACAGGGTTCAGGGTCTGATAGGAGACAGGGTTAGGTTGGAGACTTGGACCTCTGAACCATTATCAGTACCTCCAAGGTGAGGGATTAGTTAGGACCCCAGTTTAGGGTCAGGTTAGATCCCGGTCCACCTCTTTCCTTTTTCAGCTCATCAAGTCCTCAAGATTAACCCTGAGTTCAGCAGATATCGTGTCAGGTAAATCTATTCTATACTTACATTCTGATGTTGCTATACTAGTTGTTGTATAGAGTGTTGTTCCTGTATTAATAGTTTACTGACATTGTATACATATCATTAGACAGCGTGACATTTTCACTGGCCATAAAAATTATCTCCAGTTACCATGGATCCAGTAGCCCAGCTGGCTCTGCAGTTGCAGGGATTATCCATGGAGCTGACGGACATTAAGTCCAAAGTTTTGTCTCCCCTGGAGCAAACCAGAGTTGAACCTAAAGTAGCTCTCCCGGACAGGTTCACTGGTGGGCGAGACAAATTTTTCACCTTCCGGGAGGCATGTAAATTGTATTTTCGACTTCGGCCTCGATCATCAGGGAGTGAGGAGCAGAGAGTGGGAATTGTTATCTCACTTCTGCAAGGGGACCCTCAATCCTGGGCATTTTCCCTTCCTCCGGGATCCCCGGCTCTACTGTCTGTAGATCAATTTTTTACTGCCCTGGGATTGGTATATGATGACCCAGATCGGGTCTCTCTTGCTGAGACAAAATTACGTAAGATACAGCAGGGAGATCGTCCGGCAGAGGAATTTGCTTCTGAGTTTCGTAGATGGGCCACAGATACTCAGTGGAATGACCCAGTTCTTAGGAGCCAGTTTTGTCATGGGCTTTCTGATAAATTAAAAGACGTTTTGGCTCAGTATGAGTCTCCTCCTTCTCTGGAGGATGCTATGGCCTTAGCTATCCGTACTGATAGACGGCTTCGGGAGAGGGGTGAGGTAACTCCACTCCCTGTTGTTTCTCCACCTACCACTAAAGTCCCTTATGTTGAGGTTCCCCTTGTCTGTTCGGATGAGCCTATGCAGTTGGGAGGGACATCATTTCGTAGGAGGGGATTGGCGGTACGCCGCAGGACTAGAAGATGTTTTTTCTGCGGGAAAGAGGGACATTTTGTTGGAGAATGTCCATCCCGTGCCTTGTTGAGCCAAAAGTCGCCGGAAAACTGTTAATCCCAGGTTGTGTGGTGGACGACAACCTGGGAGTATGTATTTCATCCGCCAGTTCTTCTCAGTTCCTTGTACCAGTGGAGGTGGTAGTTGGTACGAGAGTGGAGAGATTGTCTGTTCTTCTTGATAGTGGTTCCGGGGCTAATCTGGTTGACGCTCAGTTTCCTCAGGCTCAAGGTATGCATCTGAGTGTATTGGTCAAACCGATCCCTATATTCTCCATTGACGCCAGGCCTCTCGGCCAAGGTAGCTTTATTCATGAGGTTCATAACATTGACCTTCGGGTAGGGGCAATACATAGGGAACAATTATCTTGTTATGTGTTGGAGGGTCTACCTACTCCCATTGTGTTGGGACTTCCTTGGTTGGTTAAACATAACCCTGTGATTAATTGGCAGTCCAGAGAAATAAGCCAATGGGGTGAGTTTTGCAAAAGCAACTGCATGAACACAGTCATCAGTGCGGTCGTGCCAAGTACATTGCCTCCTTTTTTGGAGGATTTTGGGGATGTTTTCTCTGAGGAGGGGTGTCAGGAGTTGCCTCCTCATCGCGTGTATGACTGCTCTATTAATCTCCTTCCTGATGCTAAGTTGCCTAAAGCTAGGTTGTATAATCTTTCTGGTCCTGAGAGGCAGGCTATGAAAGATTATATTTCTGAAAGTCTGGCCAAAGGGCATATTAGACCTTCATCTTCCCCAGTAGCCGCGGGGTTCTTCTTTGTGAAGAAGAAAGATGGAGGCCTACGCCCTTGCTTGGATTTCCGCGAACTTAATCGGATTACTGTTCGAGATCCGTATCCACTCCCTCTTATTCCTGATCTCTTCAATCAAATTGTTCGCGCCAAATGGTTTTCTAAATTGGATCTCAGAGGGGCGTATAATCTGATTAGGATAAAAGAGGGGGATGAGTGGAAAACGGCGTTTAACACGCCGGAGGGACATTATGAGAACCTAGTCATGCCTTTTGGTCTGACTACTGCACCAGCAGTATTCCAACATTTTGTTAATGACATTTTTCGTCACCTTGTGGGGCTGTTTGTGGTTGTATATTTGGACGACATTTTAATTTACTCGCCAGATCTTGTGTCTCATCAGGAGCATGTGAGACAGGTGTTGCAGATCTTGCGAGACAATAAACTATACGCCAAACTGGAGAAGTGTGTATTTGCCGTACAGGAACTTCAGTTTTTGGGTTTTTTGGTGTCAGCCTCCGGTTTCCGTATGGACCCTGAAAAGGTGAGAGCAGTGCTTGAATGGGATCAGCCAGGGGATCTTAAGGCTCTGCAGCGTTTTTTGGGGTTTGCTAATTACTACCGGAAATTTATTTGTAATTTCTCATCTGTCGTCAAACCTCTCACTGACATGACAAGAAAAGGGACGGATTTTTCTAAATGGTCGGACAAAGCTTGCCAAGCCTTTTCCTCTTTGAAGAAATGTTTTGCTTCGGCACCCGTTCTCATCCAACCAGATGCATCTCAGCCGTTCATTGTGGAGGTGGATGCGTCTGACGTAGGGGTGGGTGCTATATTGTCCCAGGGTCCGTCCCCTGGTAAATGGCATCCGTGCGCTTTCTTTTCTAAGAAATTGTCGTCCGCCGAAAGGAATTATGATATCGGCAATAGGGAACTTTTGGCCATTAAGTTAGCTTTTGAAGAATGGCGTCACTTTTTGGAGGGGGCAGTCCACCCGGTTACCGTTATTACTGATCACAAGAACCTGTTGTATTTGGAATCCGCTAAGCGTCTGAATTCCAGACAAGCTCGATGGTCGTTGTTTTTTACCACTTTTAATTTTGTCGTCACTTATCGCCCGGGGTCTAAGAATGTAAAGGCTGATGCCTTGTCTCGCAGTTTCCCAGGGGCCGGGAAAACGGATGACCCGAGTCCTATCCTTCAGGAGGGGGTGGTAGTGTCGGCTGTATTTTCTGAGCTTGAGGAGGAGGTGTTAGAGGCTCAGGGGGACGCCCCTGCAGGACCTCCAGGGAGACTGTTTGTCCCAAATCTGTTGAGACAAAAGGTTATTGAGGCACATCATAATTCTGCTCTAGCAGGACATCCAGGGAGTAAGGCTACTTTAGATCTCCTTTCTCGCCGGTTTTGGTGGCATAATGCTAATAAAGATGTTATAACTTTTGTCGCGTCATGTGGGGTGTGTGCTCGCTCTAAAACCCCTCATACCCGTCCGTCTGGGACCCTTTTACCCTTGAAACTTCCGGAGCGTCCATGGACTCATTTATCTATGGACTTCATTACGGACCTTCCTCCGTCGTCAGGGAATACTGTCATACTGGTGGTTGTTGACAGGTTCAGTAAGATGGCACATTTCGTTGCTCTTCCTGCACTCCCTAATGCTAAAACTCTGGTGCAGGTGTTCATTAGGGAGATCGTTAGACTTCATGGGTTGCCTTCTGATGTGGTGTCAGATAGGGGGTCTCAGTTTGTGTCCAAATTTTGGAGGGCATTTTGTTTACGTCGGGGGATGCAATTGTCATTTTCCTCGGCTTTTCATCCACAGACCAATGGTCAGACAGAGCGTCTGAATCAGAGCTTAGAGACATATCTCCGGTGTTTTGTCTCAGAGAACCAAGAGGACTGGTCTTCTTTCTTGCCTCTGGCAGAGTTCGCTCTTAACAACAGGCGGAGCGAGTCCACTGGTAAGTCCCCGTTTTTTGGGGCATATGGTTTCCATCCCCAGTTTTGTACTTTCAATGGGGGGGGCCCTTCTGGGTTCCTGAGGAGGAGCGTTTCTCGTCGTCACTTGCTTCTGTGTGGAGAGGTGTATTGAATAATCTGAGTGCGATGGGGAACCGTTACAAACGTATGGCTGATAGAAGGAGAGTTTCTGGTCCAGATCTGAATGTGAACGATCTGGTATGGTTGTCTACCAGGAATATAAAACTTAAAGTGCCCTCCTGGAAACTGGGTCCCAGATTCATCGGGCCGTACAGGATCAGTTCCATAATCCTGTGGCATTTCGTCTGGACCTCCCTCCTACGTTTAAAATTCATAATGTGTTCCACAAGTCATTACTTAAAAGGTATGTGGCACCAGTCATACCGTCACCTCTACCTCCTCCTCCTGTGTTGGTCAATGGTAACTTGGAATTTCAAGTATCAAAGATCATTGACTCACGTCTGAATCGCCGGTCCCTTCAGTACTTGGTGCATTGGAAGGGGTATGGTCCAGAGGAGAGGACGTGGGTCCCTGCGTCTGATGTTAACGCAGATCGTTTGGTTCGGACCTTCCACAGAACTCACCCGGGCAGGCCTGGCCCTAAGGGTCCGGAGGCCCCTCGTAGAAGGGGGGTACTGTCATGTGTGCATTGCCACGAAGATCGTCGCGGTTGCACATTTTGACTTCTCACAGCTGAGCTGCTGTTTCTTTGTGTTTGGCAGCTAGGAGTTAATTCTGTCTGTGCTCGGTGCTGGGACTGGGTGCAGTTTCTCCTGGCTGCAATTGATTATTTGTTGATTGGTTTCCTTTAAATTCCTGGTTGTCTGCTTGGGGAGTTGCCAGTGAAACCTTCATGCAGACCACAGATAGGAATGAATCTGTATAGACTTTAGTTGTGAGCTCCTTAGTTGTTCTAAGCTCAACTTGGTTAGAGTTTATTTCCCAGACCATTTATGTTCCTTTGGTGTTTGAGTGTGTATGCAAGCGAGTGTTATCCTGTCTGTCTTATATGTCTAATCTGTGTATTTAGCTGAGATCAGCCCATATCCCTTTGGTGGTAGTCAGGATCCTTCTTAGGACTGATTACAGGGTTCAGGGTCTGATAGGAGACAGGGTTAGGTTGGAGACTTGGACCTCTGAACCATTATCAGTACCTCCAAGGTGAGGGATTAGTTAGGACCCCAGTTTAGGGTCAGTTAGATCCCGGTCCACCTCTTTCCTGTTTCAGCTCATCAAGTCCTCAAGATTAACCCTGAGTTCAGCAGATATCGTGTCAGGTAAATCTATTCTATACTTACATGCTGATGTTGCTATACTAGTTGTTGTATAGAGTGTTGTTCCTGTATTAATAGTTTACTGACATTGTATACATATCATTAGACAGCGTGACAGCCTGTGAGCGTCTGTGTATGACTCTGGAAATATATACAGAGATTAAAAATTACCCCAGCACTGTATACACCTGTGCGCTTCTGATACAGTACACTTTTTTGATTTTTATATTCTCGTGTAATCCATAATGAGCCTGTGAGTGTCTTTGTCTGACTCTGGAAATATATACGGAGATTTAAAATTACCCCAACACTGTATACAGCTGTACGCTTCTGATACATTACCCTTTTTCTACTTTTTCTACTCTGGTCTATTCCATACTGACATCAAAACCTCAGACAGCGGACTAAAAATCCAAAATTCAAGAAAACACCAGAAGCGACAAAAACATGCAGAGATGCTTACCTGTCTAAAAAGGCCTCAATACTAATGCACTGACAGGGTGCAGCAGACCCAAGTAAAATGGCAACTGCACAGGTGCATTAATACCAAATGGAACAGCCAGCCTTCAATCAAGGATTGGCCATGTGGCACACCAGTGCACAAAGATACAATCTGTATGTGGCGATGTTCACACTAGGAATGCAGAGCATCTGATTCACAGCCTATTAATGACGCCTTATGCAGGCTCCCCAGTGCTAACTATAATGCATCCAGTGTGAACAGAGGCCACAGTGTACAGAAGAACCATTAGGGCCCAACTGCACCCTGCAAAAATTATATTGGGCCCTAAGGCGTCATTAATAGGCTGTGAACCAGATGCTCTGCATTCCTAGTGTGAACATCACCACATACAGATTGTATCTTTGTGCACTGGTGTGCCACACGGCCAATCCCTGATTGAAGGCTGGCTGTTTCATTTGGTATTAATGCACCTGTGTAGTCGCCATTTTACTAGGGTCTGCTGCACCCTGTCAGTGCATTAGTATTGAGGCATTTTTAGACAGGTAAGCATCTCTGCCTGTTTTTGTCGCTTCTGGTGTTTTCTTGAATTTTGGATTTTTAGTCCGATGTCTGATGTTTTGATGTTAGAGTAGGACTGGCAAGCGTAAGGATCCGTGAAGTGGGTTGCCAGCTTCCATATTTTGGCCAGAATATCAACCAATACCTTACATATATTGATGTTTTTTTGCACATTTTATTTTTGCAGGGTGCAGTTGGGCCCTAATGGTTCTGTACACTGTGGCTCTGTTCACACTGGATGCATTATAGTTAGCACTGGGCAGCCCGCATAAGGAGTCATTAATAGGCTGTGAACCAGATGCTCTGCATTCCTAGTGTGAACATCGCCACAGACAGATTGTATCTTTGTGCACTGGTGTGCCACACGGCCAATCCCTGATTGAAGGCTGGCTGTTTCATTTTGGTATTAATGCACCTGTGTAGTTGCCATTTTACTTGGGTCTGCTGCACCCTGTCAGTGCATTAGTATTGAGGCCTTTTTAGACAGGTAAGCATCTCTGCCTGTTTTTTACGCTTCTGGTGTTTTCTCTAATCCATACTGAGCCTGTGAGAGTCTGTGTCTGTTACTCCGCAAATATATACGGAGATTTAAATTTTTCACCTTCACCGTATACAGCTGTACGCTTCTGATACAGTACCATATATCTGCTGGTATTTTGGGTACATTTTCACAAACATGTGGAATTATGGTGGAAGAGGCCGTGGCCGTGGGCGTGGAGGGCCAGCTGGTACTGATGGTGATGGTGGTGCATCTGCTGGTAGTGCCAAAAGCACAATAGCACCTAAGGCAGGAGGTGTTGAGCCTGCATCATCGTCTGGCTCCAGAAGGCCTGGAAGGCTCCCTTTTCTGGGAGTACGTAAACCGCTTTTAAAGCCGAGCATCAGGAACAGGTTTTGGCTTATATTGCTGAAACAGCCTCCAGCTCTATCGCCTCCTCTTCTGAAGTTTCAAAAACTCCAAGCACTGAGTCGTCAGTGCAGACTTCTGGTCAGGAACAACCCCTTTCCTTCTGTCCTTCACCCCCACCAAAGTGAAGGATGCGGCAGGCCACACTTCAGATTACTCCATGGAGCTCTTTTCACATACCATGCCTGGGTTAGCAAGTCAATCTTGAATTCCCCAGTCCAGATGATCTGACATGGAGTGCACTGATGCACAGCCACTGCTAGATGATTGTGCTTGTACATTCAACCAGAGCACTACATTGCCCTCGCAATGTACTCAGCCAGAATGTGACCCTGATGAAACTCAGGTGCCCCTTCCCACATACTAAACCACCTTACACGGTGACACAGAGGAAGGTGCAGATAAAATTGAAGAGGAGGTGTGGACGGACTACAAAACCTCAGGTAGCACATGTGCACCTGCTCTGACTGAAGTTAGCCAGCAATGCTCCATCGCTTCCCCCATTGTAAGCCCAACGGTTGGCACACCACCAGCAAGAAATGTTGAGGTGTCGTCACAAGGCCAAAGCAGTCAGGGAATCACAATGTTTTTGCAACGAAAGACTGCATCTAGGCCATCACCACCACCACCATCACCAACCCCCTCTCAGTCCGTCATGTACACCGATAGTTCCCCCAAATGCAACTCTCAAGTCCAGCTCACCCTACCAGACACTCTAAGTAGGACAAGAAAGAACGCCTACATTGCCAAACTGATCTCATTAGAGATGATGCTCTTCCGTTTGGTTGAAAGCGCATCGTTCCGAGAGCTCATGGCCTACACTGTCCCACGCTATGACCTACCCAGTCGGCACTTCTTTTCTAGAAAAGCCATCCCTGCCCTCCACCTGCATGTGAAAGAACGCATTGTCCATGCACTCAAACAATTAGTGAGTGGAAAGGTGCACCTCACAACAGATGCTTGGGCAAGAAGGCATGGCCAGGGCCGTTAAGTGTCCATCACTGCGCACTGGGTTAATGTGATGGATGCAGGGTCCACAGGGGACAGCGGTGGTGGACAGTGCTGCCTAGCCCACGGTATAGACAACAATTGGTTGCAGGCGTTCGACCCTCCTCCTCCTCCAGAAGCGAAAGCTCGTCAACAGAGCACAGTCGCACGAGCACTCCATCCGCAACTGCCAGTGTTGCACACGAGGTGTCCCTCTATCGAACAGCTAGTGGTAAGCGTCAGCAGGCTGTTTTAAAAATTATGTCTTTGGGCGACAACAGACACACCGTGGAGGTACTGGCGACTACTTGCAGCGAGAAACTGAGTCATGGCTGGGCAGTATACATCTTGAGCCAGGCAAGGTAGTCAGTGATAACGGCCGTAATTTTGTGGCGGCCAAAGCCCTGGCAAAACTCAGACACATACCTTGCCTGGCTCACACCTTGAACCTGGTGGTGCAGTGCTTCTTTATTAATTATCCTGAGTTAACAGCCCTGCTCCATAAAGTGCGAAGACTGTGCTCGTACTCTGTCGCTCGCCCGTAGACTCCAGTCGCATGCAGAGGCTGCAGCGATCACTCCACCTCCCCAAGCACCGCCTAATCATAGACGTTGCAACAAGGTGGAACTCCTCCATGAACATGGTTGAGAGGCTGTGCGAACAGAGGCAGGCTGTAATGCATTTATGGGAGGATACACGGGCAGGCAGTTTGAGGGCAGACATGGAGTTGTCGGGTGTGCAGTGGTCAAAGCTGAAAGACCTCTGTAAAGTCCTTCAGTGTTTTCAGGAATGTACACGGCTGGTAAGCGCAGACGACGCCATCATAAGCATGAGCATCCCACTTATGCGTCTGTTCATGCAAACTTTGACGCACATTAAGGATCAGGCGTCTGCAGCGGAGGAGGAAGAGGGAAGCCTTGATGACAGTTAGCCATTGTATGCTCAGGGAACTGTCCTGGAGAGTTGGAGGAAGAGGAGGAGGAGGGGGGATGATTATTTTGGGGAGGAGGATGCTTCTCAGGGGGCAAGAGAAAATGTTGGCTAGCAAAGTTCAGGTCCAGGGTTTGTGCGTGACTGGAGGGATGTGGATTTGGCAGAAAGTGCTCTCCACACACCACTGGCAGTGCATCACTGACACCTGGAACATTGGCCCACATGTGTGATTATGCTTGCGGATAGAGTTGAGCGTACTTTCCGATATCCTAAAGTATCGGAATCGGAATGGTATCGCCGATATCACTAAAATATCGGCGATACCCGATACCGATACCGGAAGTCCCATGTAAGTCTATGGGAACAAAATATCGAAATTAAAAAAAACCATTCTTGCCTTGTTGGTTAATTGTACATGAAGGAAAACAAGAAAGAGTAATGTAGAATGTATTGGGGAAGGTTGAGGAGACATTAAAGGCATAGATGTTTAACCCAATCAAATGGAATAGCATAAATATTTTTTTTTTTAAAGATGTTCGGATTGACGAAGAAATTGACAATGTTAACGTTTTTTATATTTTGGCAAATATGTATATTACACAACTTCCATGCTCTTCATCTTCACCTTTTTAACTTTTCACACACTTTCTCCTTCATAATCTTCTGCAGCATCATCTTTTTCATCAAATTATTCTTCATCTTCACCTTCTTTATCTTCTTCTTAAACTTCTTGCTATTCATCTTTGTTAACATTACTCATATTCTTCTTATTAAACTATTATTCTTATTCATATTCTGCTTCATCTTCTTCATCATATTCTTATTTGTGACAGAGAATCCTGTACTTGTAATCTGTCAAAGTATGAATTTTTCATCCTTCCGTTCTTGCTGTCACAAAAGATTTAAATTACAACAGTATTTGTCCGTGTTCAGTTTAGCCTGCAGCAGCAGGCATTTTCCAGGGGCACCACGAGGAGGAACGGACTCACCCCCATACACTGCTTAGTCTTCTTCTGCTTAGAATTTAGAGCATATATTTTGCTCTTCATTTTGGTCTTATACTTCATGTTCTTCTGCTTTTAGATCTTCTGCTTATTGTTCTTGTGTCTCTTGTTCCGTATCTTGTATTTGTAGCACAATCTTGTACCAGCTGATGTTACTGGGACACGGTTACTAAGCAGGAGGTACCTGTGCTCCAAAGCACTACCAAGGACCAGCAGACGTTGCTGGAACTCGGATACCGAGATGGAGGCACCTAGGCCAAAGGCACTGCGGAGAACCAGTTGACGGTACTGGAACCCGGACGGGTAGCAGAAGGTACAAGAGCCAATGCAAGTAACGAGGACCAGCTGACTGTGCTGGAACCCGGAGGGGCAGCAGAAGGAAAAGAGCCAATGGCACAACCGAGGACCAGCTGACGTTACTGGGACACGGTTACTAAGCAGGAGGTACCTGTGCTCCAAAGCACTACCAAGGACCAGCAGACGTTGCTGGAACTCGGATACCGAGATGGAGGCACCTAGGCCAAAGGCACTGCGGAGAACCAGTTGACGGTACTGGAACCCGGACGGGTAGCAGAAGGTACAAGAGCCAATGCAAGTAACGAGGACCAGCTGACTGTGCTGTAACCCGGAGGGCAGCAGAAGGAAAAGAGCCAATGGCACAACCGAGGACCAGCTGACGTTACTGAACCCCAGTAACACAGGAGCAAGTGTTGACTGTGCTAACAGCACTTCCGAGCAACAACTGGCGGTGTTGGAGCCCAGGGTCAAGGAGGATGTTTAAATACTAGATCAAGTAATTTCCTTGTTACCTGTCAATTTTAAATGTCTATACTTCAAACAAGAGAAAGATAACCTTTACTACCATAAGATGATGATTTCATTTAAACTAATATCTAGATAAATAAAGAATTGACAAACATAAACACATACATTAACATGTTGAACAGCAATGCAAACCACAAAATAAATTAGTTAAGGAATCTGCTATACGGTTGTACATAAAAGCATACAAGTACATATCTGAATCCATTAATGATGGATAAGTAACAGTATGTACACCATTTTTATTGTATAGACAATGAATGTCTGACTTCAAAACATCATCAGCATTACAAGTTATCTGTGATATTACTAAAATGTTCCATTTGCTGAATAATGTCACTAAATATTTTATACAAAATTATACAATTTCCATCATGTAATACTCATAATATGTGGCAATAATCATTTTTATTAACAAACATAACCTTTAAAAAGTGCATAGTGCATAGTGAAAATTGCTATTTATGGCTGACTGTGACTGTCGACTTGGAAGCATGACAACAGATAGATAAGGTATATATAGATGAGACTGCATAGCCACAGATGGTGAATTGCGATGTAATACTGTACCTCAATAAAGTGTGCGTCACTACTACATAATTTTTTTTATATAGCTTTATAAACAGGGTACATGGATGTATGCTTGTGCCTTTGTTTTGACGCACAGACTGCCTTCCTGCTGAGACGCATTGGGTAGTGAACAGTTGTGTGCAGTGTTCACTGCAGTCTCTGCGGAATAACCACACTTAGACCTTATAACTTTTCAGACTTTCTTTATCAATCTACCAAGATGAAGAAGGCAGGGAGTAAGGCACGTGGTCGTGGAGTTTCTTCAGGGAGAGGACGTGGGGATTCTGTGGCTGCTGCGGCCCCCAGTGACACAGCATCCACCAGTTTTCCCCGTGAGCGTTCCTTTATGCGCACTTTTGTAGGAGCTCGGAGTACCCCCCTGCTGCGGGAAGAACAAATTGAAGCCGTTGTTGTTTGGATGTCAGCCAATGCATCGACTTCAATTGCTTCCACCTCCTCTCAGGACCACAGCACTGTTGGGCAACCATCTGTCTCTTCACCGCCTGGCAAATTGCCCAGGCAGTCAGAGAGTTCTGTACAGGAGCCAGCTGAGTGTCTGCTTCTGTTCTCAGAATCTATTGGCTTGCAAACAGGGGCCCAGCCAAGCAGCATTCTGTAATGTGAAGAGGGAGTATGCAGTGATGCGCAACAGCTGTGTCTCTCTGAATCTGAAGAGGCGGGTGAGACAGTGCCGATGGTCAGCACACCGCAGAACGCATCTGATGATGATGAGACCCAGGTGCCAGTTTCTGTTGAGCATGGTGCTGGCCAGACCACCCAACAGCAGGTGTTGGAAGAGGGTAGTGGAGATGATGAGGTCCAAGACCCAACATGGCATGAGGAACAGGAAGGTGGTGGGAGCAGCTCAGAGGAATAATAATAATATTTATTTATATAGCGCCATCATATTCCGCAGCGCTTTACAGTTTAGCAGTTTCAGAACACAAGTCATAAGTAACAACGTTAACAATACAATAATTTAAGCTAAATAAGTCGCCCCTGCTCGTGACAGCTTACAATGTACAATGAGATGGGGGAGATACAAAGTATAGGTGTTTATATACAATGGTGCATTTACAATGATGTTCCAGCCATCTTAAGGGACTGAGGGATGGAGATAGTGAATGGGCTAGAGACACACACACACTTACACAGAATACATAGAATGACTTTGATTAGTGAATGTGATAGGCCGCTCTGAACAAATGTGTTTTGAGGGAGCGCCTGAAACCATGCAAATTGTGGATAGTCCTAATTTCTTGGGGTACAGCATTCCAGAGGATTGGCGTAGAGCAGGAGAAGTCTTGGAGTCGGGAGTGGGAGGTACGTATTAGTGCAGAGGTTAGTCGAAAGTCGTTTGCAGAGCGCAGCAGTCGGTTAGGCCGATAGATAGAAATGAGGGAGGAGATGTAGGAGGGGTGCTGCACTGTGGAGAGCTTTGTGGGTGAGAACCAGTACTTTGGTTGAAAGCTGGGAGAGGCCTAGAGAAATGGTTAGTGATAGAAGGAAGATAGAGGAAGACATTGCCCCAACGGTACAAACAGGAGGGAGAGTTAGGCTGCAGACTCGGTTGCCTGTAGCCTCCAGTTTGGCACCTGTTCGGAGCAGTTGTCTTCCAAAAGTCAAAACGTGCGCTCCCAGGACTTGCACTGCGTGGTCCTTTTTTCACACACTTGCACATGATATTTGCTATGTGAAATGCAAGCTGTGTAATCAAAAATTAAAAATAGCTAAAAGTGTCAGTCACCTCAATACCACAAATATGTGGAAACATGTGCGGACAAAGCACGTAGTTGAGTTACAAAGACACACTAGAGATGTAGGCCAACCTACAGCAGCACCTACATCTTCAGGTTGTGTTGAAGCCTCTTCATCGAGCTCACACACAGCTGGTTATGCTTCCTCACAGGATCGCCATGGAAGAACCTCGGCCACTGTTGTCCAGAGACAAACTGTTATTCCACACACAGCAGCAAGTTCCCTGTCATCCTCACACTCCCAGGCCACAAAACAGCCATCGGTAGCACAGGCATGGGATAAAAGACGGCCATACTCCGCAAACCATGCACGAGCACAGGCTCTGAATGCTGGCATTGCAAAACTCCTGTCCCTTGAAATGCTGTGATTCAGGCTGGTGGAGACAGACAGTTTCCGTAACTGAATATCATTGTCAATCCCACAATACAATGTGCCAAGCCGATTTCATTTCAGCAGGCAAGCCGTCCCTGGTCTGCAAAAGCATTTGAGGGAAAAATTAAACATGCGCTACTAAAAGCCCTCAGTAGCAAGGTCCACCTGACCACCGATGCGTGGACCAGTACCCATTGTTATGATCTGCTACAACCAGTAAGGAAAGAAGGGAATTCTGTCCCTACAATACAACTAAGCTGAATCCCTACGATGTAACGGGGAACCTGATCCTGCGACCAGACCCGCTAAAGTCCTCATCTAGTGTGAACGAAGACCTATAGTTGCGAGGGAGTAATCCCTACAAGATCTAGGGACTGTGAGAAAAGGTGGACACCTCCTAACATAAATTGTAGCATGGATAATTAAACAGAAAAATAAATACTTTGTGATCCTAACATCAAGCAAAACTGACAGATTAAGGCACCTAAGCACCCGGCTAGCTTAACAGTAGATAATACAATGAAGTCAAGCAAAGCCAGAAGGGCGGAGCCAGACTAAATAGGGAAAAAAGGTCATGTGACCAGCAAACTGAAACAAAACCTAACAAGAGGGTTCTAACACCCATGGCCAGGGACAATACCTTTCCCTCACTGCCCATTGGGTCAATGTTGTGCAGCCGGGTACTGATCTTGCGAGTGGCGCTGTACGTGTTCTGCCAACTCCAAGGATTGCAGGAATCAAGTCTGTACACATTGATTCCTCCTCCTATTCCAGTTCCTCAGAATCATCGCTGCAGGAGCCTCACGGTCTACCTCCACATGGACCCGTGAACGTTTACCTGTTGCGACCGATATGAGCACAGCCGTGTCCAAATGTCAACAGGCCATCCTGAAATTAATTTCCATGGGGAATCTTAGCCACACAGCGCAGGAGCTCTGTAATGCCATAAAGCAGGAGAGCGACGTGTGGTTTTTGGAAGAGAATCTACAGGCAGGCTTGGTAGTGTGTGACAATGGCCGAAATCTGGTGTCAGCTCTGGGCCTTGGCAACCTCACTCACATACCATGTCTGTCATATGTGCTCAACTTGGTCGTGCAGAGTTTTTTGAGGGACTATCCGGATCTTGATGCACTGCTGCACAAGGTCCGCCTAGAGTGCGCTCACTTGCGACGTTCCAGCATGGCCAGATCGCTGATTGCAGCTCTGCAACGCAGATTTCACCTTCATGAACATCGCATCATATGTGACGTACCCACCAGGTGGAATTCCTCGTTACATATGTTGGAGCGGTTGTGTGAGCAGCAGCCAACAGTAATGGAGTATCAGCTGCATCAGGCGCAGTCAACTCGCAATTTGCGCCGTTCACACTTCACCACTACTGAGTGGGCCTCTATAATAAGAATAATAATATTATTTATTTATATAGCGCCATAATATTCCGCAGTGCTTTACAGTTTAACAGTTTCAAAACACAAGTCATAAGTAACAACGTTAACAATACAATAATTAAAGCAAAATCAGCCGCCCCTGCTGGTGAAAGCTTACAATCTACAATGAGGTGGGGGAGATACAAAGTACAGGTGTTTATATACAATGGTGTTTTTACAATGATGGTCCAGCCATTTTAAGGAAGTGAGGGATGCATGGAGATAGTGAATGGGCTACACACACAGAATTACACATAGAATGACTTTGATTAGTGAATGTGATAGGCCACTGTGAACAAATGTGTTTTGAGGGAGCGCCTGAAACCATCCAAATTGCGGATAGTCCTAATTTCTTGGGGTAGAGCATTCCAGAGGATTGGCGCAGCGCGGGTGAAGTCTTGGAGTTGGGAGTGGGAGGTACGGATTAGTGCAGAGGTTAGTCGAAGGTCGTTTGCAGAGTGCAGCAGTCGGTTAGGCCGATAAATATAAATAAGGGAGGAGATGTAGGGGGTGCTGCGCTGTGGAGAGCTTTGTTGGTGAGAACCAGTAATTAGAATTGGATCCTATAATGAATGGGCAGCCACTGCCAGTGTAATGAGTGGCGAATAACTCTATGAAGGATATCTGCCACGTTTTGCGTGCGTTTGATGAGTCAACGCGGATGGCGAGTGCAGATGATGCACTAGTCAGCCTGACTGTCCCCCTTATCTGCCTGCTTCAAAAAACACTGCAAGCACTAAGGCATGAGGTTTTGGAAGAGGTGGAGGATGAGGAGTCACAAATTCCATCACCTTCTGGACAGTCAGCGCAACGTGGTTCCTCACAAAGGGCTGGAGGACTTTCAAAGTACCATGCTGTATCAACAATTGAACCTCCAGAGTCGCTGTCTATATTTTCATAACCATTACAAACTTTTAATGTATTTACAAAGCACATAATGTACATTTTTTGTCTATCCTTTTGTAATGCTATTGTGTTTCCATAAACTGATGTTACAGAATTATGATACAAAGTTTTTAAATTTTGAGTTTTAAATTTTGTAAATTTATATGTATTTGAAGGACTTTGTGAGGAGGATGAGGAGGAGTCAATGGAGGAGGAAGACATCGCTCCAGAGGGAGGTAGACAATGCTCTAGTCAGTATGTAGACCAAGGGTGGGGTGATGCACAGCAGGCGGAGATGACGCCTCTTGCAGGGGACAACGTTTCTTGGCCAGTTGGGAGTCTGCAGCACATGGTTGATTTCATGCTGCAGTGGCTGAGAAACGACCGCCGCATCGAACACATTCACACCACGTCTGATTATTGGGTGTACACCCTCCTAGACCCTCGCTACCGGGACAACTTACAAAGCCTCATCACACCGTTGAACCGGAGCGTAAAATGCGGAAGTACCAAGACACACTGGTGCAATCCATAATGTTCTCCATTCCAGCCGAGAGCACTGCTGCTGCTACTGATTTACAAAGCAGCTCTGTGCGTCGAGGCAGTGGAGACAGCTCTGCAACAAGAGGGAGCACAAGCAGCGCCTCTGCACAGGGCAAGAACAGTATGTTCCAAATGTGTCGAAGTTTTGTGGCAGCGCCACCAATGTCTACACCATCCGAGACGGCTCCAGTCAGCAGGAGGCAACATTTCCGTAAGATGGTGACAGACTACATGTCTTGCCCTCTCAGTGTACTCTCAGATGGCTCTTCCCCATTCAAGTTTTGTGTCTCTAAGCTGGATACATGGCCAGAGCTTAGCCAGTATGCATTGGAGGTGCTGGCTTGATCTGCTGCCAGTGTATTATCGGAGCGCGTCTTTACTGCTGCAGGTGGTGTACTAACAGACCGTTGCATGCGACTATCCTACGATAATGTAGAACGGCTTACTTTTCTGAAAATGAACTAGGCATGGATCTCGCCTGAATTTGCCTGTCCGGTTTCAGATTAACTAACTGGTTGGCAACGTTTTCCATGTCTCCTGTTATGTTCATCTTTCTACCACCTGAGCTATACTCCCTGGGCTACAACACTGCCAGTTGCTGCTCAGAAGTGTCGTGTCCACAGACCAATACACAAGCTATAGTGATAGTGGGGTTCAGTAACGCCTGCTGTTCCCCTGCTGTGTGTCCGGCAAAAATTACTGCTACCTAGCTACACATGTTAAAAAAACATGACATGTTAAAGTGGCTAGTGCTACACATAGATATCAGGCTACACCCTTATTTCTAAGCTGTAAACAAGTGAAACGTCAAATTTAAAACCATTCAATGATTAGTGTTGGTAACAAATCTGTAACTAAATAATTGTGACATATTATGGCAGATATCCACATGTCTAACACAAATGCTAACACAAAAGCATACTTATGCTATAGGGTACTGATGGTGAACCTTCTCACTCCATAACTTTGACCAATCCAACTCACATCATGCCTCAAATGCTGCAATGTTGGAAGTGCATAATGTGGGTTGAACTTTGACAACAGCTGCAGTGCGAAGGTTATCCTTCTGTGTTCTTGGCTTTTAAATAAAAGCATACAAGTAAATATAATAATACATTGTTGATTAAGGGACATGATGTACACCTGTAATATTGTGCAAACAATGGATGTAGGACTATTCCTCTTCAACATTACTTATATTTGTGTCATTTGAAAAAATACATATTTTAGTTAAAAATTAAAAACCCATGTTCAGTAGCTGTGAAAGGCCCGTTTGTGTACTTCTATATTGTTTGCAACCAATGTATTGTATACGGATGGAAGCACGTCACTGTAATAGATTTGAATTATTTTAAATAGAATAAAGCAGCACCAATTTTAGAAAAATGACAAGGATGAGCCAGTGACAACACTCAGCAGAGTACACGCAGCGGTGGTTGAAGAAGTAAATGGAGCGTGATGTGCACTCAAAAAAGTAAAAAACACAGACTGAAGTGAACACTGAAACACAACTGTCCACAATCTGTGAAAGGCTACTCCTTTGTGTACTTCTATAGTGTTTGCAACCAATGTATTGTATACGGATGGAAGCGCGTCACACTAATAGATTAGATTTATTTTAAATGGAATGTAGCAGAACCAATTGGAGATAAATGAAAAGGATGAGCCACTGAGACACGCTCAGCAGAGTACAAGCAGCAGTGCTTGAACAAGTAACTGGAGCGTGATGTGCACTCAAAAAAGTAAAAACACAGACTGAAGTGAACACTGAAACACAACTGTCCACAATCTGTGAAAGGCTACTCCTTTGTGTACTTCTATAGTGTTTGCAACCAATGTATTGTATACGGATGGAAGCGCGTCACACTAATAGATTAGATTTATTTTAAATGGAATGTAGCAGAACCAATTTGAGATAAATGAAAGGATGAGCCAGTGAGACAGCACTCAGCAGAGTACAAGCAGCGTGTTGAAAAGTAATGGAGCGTGATGTGCACTCAAAAAAGTAAAAAACACAGACTGAAGTGAACACTGAAACACAACTGTCCACAATCTGTGAAAGGCTACTCCTTTGTGTACTTCTATAGTGTTTGCAACCAATGTATTGTATACGGATGGAAGCGCGTCACACTAATAGATTAGATTTATTTTAAATGGAATGTAGCAGAACCAATTGGAGATAAATGAAAAGGATGAGCCACTGAGACACGCTCAGCAGAGTACAAGCAGCAGTGCTTGAACAAGTAACTGGAGCGTGATGTGCACTCAAAAAAGTAAAAAACACAGACTGAAGTGAACACTGAAACACAACTGTCCACAATCTGTGAAAGGCTACTCCTTTGTGTACTTCTATAGTGTTTGCAACCAATGTATTGTATACGGATGGAAGCGCGTCACACTAATAGATTAGATTTATTTTAAATGGAATGTAGCAGAACCAATTGGAGATAAATGAAAAGGATGAGCCACTGAGACACGCTCAGCAGAGTACAAGCAGCAGTGCTTGAACAAGTAACTGGAGCGTGATGTGCACTCAAAAAAGTAAAAAACACAGACTGAAGTGAACACTGAAACACAACTGTCCACAATCTGTGAAAGGCTACTCCTTTGTGTACTTCTATAGTGTTTGCAACCAATGTATTGTATACGGATGGAAGCGCGTCACACTAATAGATTAGATTTATTTTAAATGGAATGTAGCAGAACCAATTGGAGATAAATGAAAAGGATGAGCCACTGAGACACGCTCAGCAGAGTACAAGCAGCAGTGCTTGAACAAGTAACTGGAGCGTGATGTGCACTCAAAAAAGTAAAAAACACAGACTGAAGTGAACACTGAAACACAACTGTCCACAATCTGTGAAAGGCTACTCCTTTGTGTACTTCTATAGTGTTTGCAACCAATGTATTGTATACGGATGGAAGCGCGTCACACTAATAGATTAGATTTATTTTAAATGGAATGTAGCAGAACCAATTGGAGATAAATGAAAAGGATGAGCCACTGAGACACGCTCAGCAGAGTACAAGCAGCAGTGCTTGAACAAGTAACTGGAGCGTGATGTGCACTCAAAAAAGTAAAAAACACAGACTGAAGTGAACACTGAAACACAACTGTCCACAATCTGTGAAAGGCTACTCCTTTGTGTACTTCTATAGTGTTTGCAACCAATGTATTGTATACGGATGGAAGCGCGTCACACTAATAGATTAGATTTTTTTCCACTAAAATGGAGCAGCACCAATTAGAGAAAAATGTGAAGGATGAGGCAGTGACACACGCTCAGCAGACTACAACCAGCAGTGGTTGAAGAACTAACTGGAGCGTGATCTGCACTCAAAAAATCAAAACCTCACAGACTGCAGTGAACACTGAAACACAACTATTCACTATCTGTGAAAAGCTCCTTTCTGTACTTCTATAGTGTTTGCAACCAATGTATTGTATACGGATGGAAGCACGTCACACTAATAGATTTGATTTTTTTCTAATATAATGGAGCTGCACCAATTCCACTAAATAAAATTAAAAAAAAAAAGAGTCAGTGACACGTGCAGATGCCTACAAACAGCGGTGGATGCAGAGCAAACTGCAGCGTCACCTGCACTGTCACACACACACCTTGCACAGAGCTGTTAAAACAACACTGGCAAAATGAAGCTTTACACAGCGGTTGGTAAACTAGCCTGCCTCAAGCACAGTAGTACACAAAATCGCAATATCTAACTGTCCCTCAGAGTCAGCACAGCAGCGTTCTGTCCCTAACTGAGTTCACAGCACAGTGACGCTAAAATGGCTGCGGCGCCTTTTATAGTGCATTCTGACATCATTTCAGCAGCCAATCACAGCCATGCCATTAGTTAAGATGACCGCATCATTACAGGATGTGCCCACACTTCGTAGGATTCCTCATTGGCTGACTAAAATCACATTGCCTCTCAAAGAATTATGGGAACTTCCGATTCCGGTATACGATATTGAAAAAGTATCGGAATTAAGTATCGGAATTCCGATAACGCGAATATCGGCCGATACCCGATACTTGCGGTATCGGAATGCTCAACACTACTTGCGGATCCTAAAAAGGGACCCCCGCATTGCCAAAATGATGAAGGATGATGACTACTGGTTGGCCAGCATCCTCGATCCACGCTATAAAGGCAAATTACAGAACATAATGCCACAGGAGAACCTAGAGCTAATATTGGCCAACAAATAAGCAAGTCTGGTAAACCGTTTGTTAGAGGCATTCCCAGAAAACAGCAGCATTGCAGGTTCTACCATGAGCCGTACTGGGCCAAATGGAAGAGGTGTTAATGGTGCACACAGCCAAAGTGGCGTTGGAGACAGGGGTTTCATGACCATGTTGTGGACTGATTTCTCCAGGACAGCTCACACGCCTGGTAATCAGGAATCTATAGCAACAGACAGGAGACAGCAGTTGTCAACTATGGTTTCAAATTACTTCTCCTCCTCTATCGATTTTCTCCCTCACAGGTCATTCCCTTTTGAATACTGGGCCTGTAAACTGGACAACTGGCCTGAATTGGCACAATATGCCTTACAGGAGCTCGCTTGCCCTGCTGGTAGTGTGCTATCTGAAAGTGTCTTCAGTGCTGCAGGATCAATCCTGAAAGAAAGAAGGACCCATCTGTCGATGCAAAATGTTGAATATCTTAAACTTCATTAAATTGAACCATGCATGGGTTTCAAACAATTTTGTCCCACCTTCCCCTGATGACACATAGGTTGCCAGAAAAATGGCTCGCTTTGTCCTCCTCTTCCTCGGACTTCTCAAATTCCTCCATTTGCAGCTGCTTTACATCCATTATACACCTCAACATATCCCATTTTTGCCACCTCCCTATCTGGGCTGTCCCCCCCCTCCTCCACCCCCAACTTTTTATATTCTGGTGTGATCCATACTGAGCCTGTGAGAGCCTGTGTCTGACTCTGGCAAAATATACGGAAATGTTTTCATTTCCCCAACCCTGTATACAGCTGTACGCTTCCAATACATTATCCTTTTTCTACTTTTTATATTGTGGTGTGATCAATACTGAGCGTGTGAGAGCCAGTGTCTTACTCTGGCAAAATATGCAGAGATTTACAATTTCCCCAACTCTGTATACAGCTGTACACTTGTAATCCATTACCCTTTTTCTAGTTTTTATATTGTGGTGTGATCAATACTGAGCCTGTGAGAGCCAGTGTCTGACTCTGGCAAAATATACAGAGATTTTCTATTTCCCCAACCCTGTATACAGCTGTCCGCTTGTAATAAATTACCCTTTTTCGAGTTTTTATATTCTGGTGTGAACAATACTGAGCCTATGAGAGCCAGTGTCTGACTCTGGCAAAATATACTGAGATTTTCTATTTCCTCAACCTGTATACAGCTGTCCGCTTGTAATAAATTACCCTTTTTCTAGTTTTTATATTCTGGTGTGATCAATACTGAGCCTGTGAGAGCCAGTGTCTGACTGTGACAAAATATACAGAGACTTTCTATTTCCCCAACCCCGTATACAGCTGTATGCTTGTAATACATTACCCTTTTTCTAGTTTTTATTCTGGTGTGAACAATACTGAGCCTTTGAGAGCAAGTGTCTGACTCTGGCAAAATATACGTAGATTTACAATTTCCCCAACCCTGTGTACAGCTGTCCGCTTGTAATCCATTACCATTTTTCTAGTTTTTATATTCTGGTGTGATCAATACTGAGCCTGTGTGTGACTCTGGGAAAATATACGGAGATTTTCTATTTCCCCAACCCTGTATACAGCTGTCAGCTTGTAATCCATTAACCTTTTTCTAGTTTTTATATTCTGGTGTGATCAATACTGAGCCTGTGACAGCCAGTGTCTGACTGTGGCAAAATATACGGAGATTTTCTATTTCCCCAACCCTGTATACAGCTGTCCGATTTTAATACATTACCCTTTTTCTAGTTTTTATATTCTGGTGTGATCAATACTGAGCCTGTGAGAGCCAGTGTGTGACTCTGGAAAAATATGCGGAGATTTACAATTTCCCCAACCCTGTATACAGCTGTCCGCTAGTAATCCATTACCCTTTTTCTAGTTTTTTATATTCTGGTGTGATCAATACTGAGCCTGTGACAGCCAGTGTCTGACTGTGGCAAAATATACAGAGATTTTCTATTTCCCCAACCCTGTATACAGCTGTCCGATTTTAATACATTACCCTTTTTCTAGTTTTTATATTCTGGTGTGATCAATACTGAGCCTGTGAGAGTCAGTGTGTGACTCTGGCAAAATATACGGAGATTTACAATTTCCCCAACCCTGTATACAGCCGTCTGCTAGTAATCCATTACCCTTTTTCTAGTTTTTATATTCTGGTGTGATCAATACTGAGCCTGTGACAGCCAGTGTCTGACTCTGGCAAAATATACGGAGATTTACAGTTTCCCCAACTCTGTATACAGCTGTTGGTCACAGGCTTTTTAATTACACCAGGTTCATTACCCCTCCACAGAGATGTAGATTTTAGTCTTAAGAGAGGATTCATATGTTCCCATGCAGACAGACTTTTCTAAGCGAGGATTGGCATTAGTTAGGACCTGATATACGAGAAGAGCCTTGACGTGGCTATCAGGCACACATAATTTGGCCATCTTATGCGCTAAGACTTCTCAATTTTTCATATTTCTAAGGCAGTGATGCTATTAATTTTTCATATTTCGTGTTTGCAAGCTATAGCGCTACAGTGTGCTACCTTTTTTTCTTGTATGTGCATGAGTTGGTGACTCTGGGTTTAGCACCTGTTCACACTGGATCTATGTTTGGATGTGCCGGTCAGTTTTTTGATCTGTATACAGCTGTCCGCTTGTAATCCGTTACCCTTTTTCTAGTTTTTATATTCTGGTGTGATCAATACTGAGTCTGTGAAAGCCAGTGTCTGACTCTGGCAAAATATACGGAGATTAACAATTTCCCCAACCCTGTATACAGCTGTCCGCTCTGTAATCCATCACCCTTTTTCTAGTTTTTATATTCTGGTGTGATCAATACTGAGCCTGTGAAAGCCAGTGTGTGACTCTGGCAAAATATATGGAGATTTTCTATTTCCCCAACCCTGTATACAGCTGTCCGCTTGTAATATATTACCCTTTTTCTAGTTTTTATATTCTGATATTCTGGTGTGAACAATACTGAGCCTGTGAGAGCCAGTGTCTGACTCTGGCAAAATATACGGAGATTTACAATTTCCGCAACCCTGTAAACAGCTGTACGCTTGTAATACATTACCATTTTTCTACTTTTTATATTCTGGTGTAATCCATACTGAGCCTGAGAGCGTCATTGACTGCCTCCTGAAATATATACGCAGATTTAGAATATTTTCACTATACTACCTTGTATCTGGTGATACAGTACCCTTTTTTTTGTCCTCCTCTTCCTCAGACTTCTATTCATCCATTTGCAGCTGCTTTACATCCATTATACACCTCAACATATGCCATTTTTGCAACCTCCCTATCTGGCTGCCCCCCCTCCTCCACCCCCCAACTTTTTATATTCTTGTGTAATCCATACTGAGCCTGTGAGCGTCATTGTCTGCCTCCTGAAATATATACGAAAATTTAGAATATTTTTACTATACTACCTTGTATCTGGTGATACAGTACCCCTTTTTCATCTTTTTATATTATTGTGTAATCCAGACTGAGCCTGTGAGCTTCAGAGTCTACCTCCTGAAATATATACGGAGATTTCGAATATTTTGACTATACTATATATACATGGTATCTGCTGATACAGTACCCCTTTTTCTTATTATATTCCTGTGTAATCCAGACTGAGCCTGTGAGCGTCAGAGTCTGCCTCCTGAAATATATACAAAGATTTATAATATTTTCACTATAATATATATACCTTGTATCTGGTGAAACAGTACCCTTTTTCAGCTTTTTACATTATTGTGTAATACATACTGAGCCTAAGAGTGTCAGAGTCTGCTTCCTGAAATATATACGGAAATTTAGAATATTTTCACTATACTATATATACCTGGTATCTGCTGATACAGTACCCTTTTTCAGCTTTTCAAATTGTGGGCTAATCCATACTAAGCCTGTGAGCGTCTGTCTGGTACTCCGTAAATATATATGGAGATTTACAATGACCCTAGACTGTATCCAGCTGTACGCTTCTGATACAGTACCCTTTTTGCCATAAAGTCCTCCACCCACCACTCTAAGTGCATCATTGACACCTGGAACATTGGCCCACATGGGTGAATATTTCTTGCGGATCTTTTTATATTCTTGTGTAATCCATACTGAGCCTGTGAGCGTCAGAGTCTGCCTCCTGAAATATATACGGAGATTTATAATATTTTCACTATACTATATATACCTTGAATCTGGTGAAACAGTACCCTTTTTATATTATTGTGTTATACATACTGAGCCTGAGAGCGTCAGTGCCTGCCACCTGAAATATATACTGAGATTTAGAATATTTTGACTATACTATATATACCTGGTATCTGCTGATACAGTACCCCTTTTTCTTCTTATTATATTCTTGTGTAATCCAGACTGAGCCTGTGAGCATCTTCTGGTACTCCGTAAATATATACGGAGATTTACAATGACCCCTAGACTGTATCCAGCTGTACGCTTCTGATACAGTACCTTTTTTGCCATGAAGTCCTCCTCCACCCACCACTCTAAGTGCATCATTGACACCTGGAACATTGGCCCACATGTGTGATTATTTCTTGCAGATCTTTTTATATTCTTGTGTAATCTATACTGAGCCTTTGAGCGTCAGTCTGCCTCCTGAAATATATACGGAGATTTCTAATAATTTCACTATACTATATATACCTTGTATCTGGTGAAACAGTACCCTTTTTATATTATTGTGTAATACATACTGAGCCTGAGAGCGTCAGTGTCTGCCTCCTAAAATATATACTGAGATTTAGAATATTTTGACTATACTATATACACCTGGTATATGCTGATACAGTACCCCTTTTTCATCTTTTTATATTATTGTGTAATCCAGACTGAGCCTGTGAGCGTCAGAGTCTGCCTCCTGAAATATATACAGAGATTTAGAATATTTTGACTATACTATATATACCTGGTATCTGCTGATACAGTACCCCTTTTTCTTATTATATTCTTGTATAATCCAGACTGAGCCTGTAACCATCAGAGTCTGCCTCCTGAAATATAT
Organism: Oophaga sylvatica; assembly: GCA_033576555.1. Classification (NCBI taxonomy): domain Eukaryota; kingdom Metazoa; phylum Chordata; class Amphibia; order Anura; family Dendrobatidae; genus Oophaga; species Oophaga sylvatica. The sequence goes on along the minus strand of JARQOD010000002.1, from coordinate 101,385,635 downwards.
ACGGAGATTTATAATATTTTCACTATACTATATATACCTGGTATCTGCTGATACAGTACCCCTTTTTCATATTATATTATTATGTAATCCATACTGAGCCTGAGAGCGTCAGTGTCTGCCTCCAATAAATATATACGGAGATTTAGAATATTTTCACTGTACAGGAGCTCGCTTGCCCTGCTGGTAGTGTGCTATCAGAAAGAGTCTTCTGGCTCAAGAAGGCCTGGAAGGCTCCCTTTACTGGGAGTAGGTAAACTGCTTTTAAAGCCGGAGCATCAGGAACAGATTTTGGCTTACATTGCCGAAACAGCCTCCATCTCTATCACCTCCTCTTCTGAACTTTCAAAAAATGCAAGGACTGAGTCGTCAGTGCAGGCTCCTGTTCAGGAACAACACCTTTCCTTGTGTGCTTCACCTCCACCAAAAGTGAAGGATGCCCACACTTCAGATTACTCCATGGAGCTATTTTCACATAACATGCCTGGGTTATCAAGTCAAATCCTGAATTCCCCAGTCCAACATGAATCAGAGATGGAGTGCACTGATGCACAGCCACTGCTAGATGATTCTGCTGGTACATTCACCCAGAGCACTACATTTCCCTCGCAGTCTACTGAGCCAGAATGTGACCCTGATGAAACTCAGGTGCCCCAGATGAAATTGAAGAGGAGGTGATGGATGACTCAGTTGTTGACCCGGATTGGCATCCATTGGGGGAAGAGGGTGCCGCTGGCAATAGCTCAGAAGAGGATAAGGATCCACAGCAGGCATCGACATCACAGCAGCGGTTATCTGGCAGGCCCGTAGCAGTCCAAAAAGGTGTTAAAAAAACAAAAAGAGTTGCAGGACAGCTTGGCCAGACGGTCAAATTGGCGCAGCGTGCAAGCCCTGAAAATTTAAACCATAGTAGGAAGAGTCCAGTGTGGCACTTTTTTGACATAACCTTTGCCTCGTCAATAGAATTTATCTGTAAGCAGTGCGGAAGGAGCTTTAGCCGAGGGAAAAATCTCAGAAATCTTAGACATTTGATGAACATGCACTTGCAAGCATGGACAGACTACAAAACCTACAAATCCCACCCCCCCAGGGTCGGCGTCAGCACCTGGCGCACCCGGGCAAGTGCCTGTTCCCTGACCAGGTGGGGGGGGCCGACTCGTGGGCGACGGCAATGGCACAGGGCCCCTCATCGTACAAAAATGTGTCTCTGACAGTGGAAGGGCCCACTCGCCGTCAGACACACCGGCGTACTATGAGGGGCCCTGTGCCAGTGCCGTCGCCCATGAGTTGGCCCCCCTGCTTGCTCAGGGCCCCAGCACTTGCAATACTAACCTCTCCATGCTCCATCATATACTGGAGCATTCTAAATGGGGGACATCAGACACAGGAGCAGCATCTATGAGGCCCATTATACACTGGAGCATTATAAATGGGGCCCATTATATATGGAGCATTATTTTGGCCCATAAGACACTGGAGCATCATCCATGGGGCCCATCATATACTGGAGCATTCTAAATGGGGCAGATCAGACACTCGAGCAGCATTTCTGGGGCCCATTACACACTTGAGCATTATAAATGGGGCCCATTATATATGGACCATTATATTGGCCCATAAGACACTGGAGCATCATCCATGGGGCCCATCATATACTGTAGCATCATATGGGGTTCATTATTTATTGGAGGAATATACTGTCTGGTTTTTGAGCTATTGTAGATTTTAAAATAGATATGTTATGTCATGTAAGAAGTGAAGTTTTTGTCATTGTACTATACCTATATTTCTGTGCTGTATCGGAGCATGATGAATTGTGGTATGTGTTAAAGGGGCGCACTAACACTCTTTGGCCCAGGGCACATGAAAACCTGGAGCCAGCCCTACCCCCCCCCACAACTTTAGCCAAATAACCCCCAGTATTCAATGCGTAACTATTGTTATACAGTAAATGAAGGTTGCCAAGCTTAAGTAATAAGAATTGATGTCGTTGGCATTAAAATGGGCACTGTAAGTGTGTTTACTTTGCTTTCCCATTGACTTGCATTGGATTTCGTGTTTCAGTCGGACCTCCAACTTTTCCCGATAGTCGGCCGATTTCGTTCGACTCGACTTTTGAGAAAGTCGGGTTTATGAAACCCGACTTGACCCTAAAAAAGGCAAAGTCACTCATCTCTACCACCTACCTTTAGGATCCATAATGTTTTCCATCGATCTCTCCTCAAAAATTGCATTGCATCTTCATCACCTCTACCACCATCTTCTGTCATTGTCGATGGAAACTTGGAGTTTCAGATCGCAAAGATCTTGGATTCTTGTGTTGTTCGTCGGTTGCTTCAGTATCTGGTACATTAAAGGGGGTACGGTCCTGAGGAGAGGATGTGGGTACCAGCATCTGAAGTTCATGTAGCCAGACTGGTCTGGGCTTTTCACTTGGCACACCCCGATAGGCCTGGTCCTGTGGTTCCGGAGGTTCCTCGTAGAATTGGGGGTACTGTCACGGGGTTACCGCGACAGTGTGGAGCCAGAAGATCGCAGTGTCTGATTGCTCCTACTCCAGCAATGAGAAGAAGCACTTCTCCTTCATTTTAAATGTGTTTATTTCTTCTGGCAGAACAGGGGTTAATCGGCCATGTTAGAAATCCCTGTGTTCACATCTGAGCTCGGTTAGCCTCTCCTTTCCCCTTTATAATCTGGGCTCTGTTACAAACAGAGCAAGCATTTGCTTGCTAATAGAGGGAGAGGAGTTCATATGAGAAGGAGAGTTGGAGGAGTTATCTGTGACTGTTGTTTGGTTTGTATGTGTGGTAATTCCCTATCCTTCTCTATTTTGGTTTACTTCCACGCCCCGGTGCATTCCTCTGTTATATGCGAGTGAATATTTTGTATGCCTGGAGTTTTCTGTTAACCCTTGTTTGTGTTGCCTTGTTTGTTGGATTGGTGTACTACAGTACTGTGCACAGTAGTGCCCCTCTTCCCTGAGTGGGGGAATGGGTGAAAAGAACAGATGGAGGGCTAACTCAGGAGATGAGGCAAGGATGGAGGCCTCGGGATCTTCAACCTTCAAAAGTATCCCAGGGAGTAGGGCGAGCTAGGGCACTCCAAAGTCTTAGGGACAAGGAAGGAGTTCCTGGTCACTGGTCACCTCACAGCTGTGTCGGGACACCTAGGTGCCGACACAGCACGCAACAGACTCCAGACCAAACTTGAACTTTTTGCTTCAGGAGAGAGAGTTTCTGTGGAACATTATAATACAGGACAGTTATTCAACTTCTATAGTCTTTGTTCACGGCTCATTAGCAGACACAGATGGTTATCTTTTGGGGTATTTTCAATATAATTGAGTATGGACTATTCCTCTGAGTTCAAAGAGGTCACATCGGGATAGGAGAGGGATATTTGGTTGGGAAATAGGAGGAATTGTTTGCAAGATTGCAATCTGCTGTGCTGAACCACAGTCTACATGCGTTACACTCCTATAATAGATCTAGTTTCCAGGTTGTAAACAGGTAATGGGCAGCCGGTTTAGACATGCATGCCAGTAGGTAGATTTATAGAAAGTACAGTAGGTACTGACTGTTTGGGTGCCACGCTGTACAGCACAAAGGTTTCAGTCTTCTGGCTAAATGTCTGTATAATGTTTTGAATATTTTCTACTGTCTGGTTAAATTACCCATATAACTGAGTGAACTGTGTAGGAGTTAGTTTTCTCGCCCATGAATCTGCTGTATCCTGAAGAACACTCCCCGTTACACGATTTACACATGGGGTTGAGTCACTTGGCCTTATTTCCAACATTTCCATGAACACTACTTCTTACAAATATTCTCAAAACAATAATTGTAAATTGGTGCCACTGCTTGCTGCCAGTTCTGAGCTGATGGCACTGCTAAACATCTTCTGAGTTTGAAGGAAAGTAAGCATGATGTTTTTAATCTGCTGCATTAAGTTTACTTGGTCAACCACTGCGTCATGGTCCTTAATGTTGCTCATTTCTTGGTGTCCTCAATTCTGAGAAATACAGGCAGATATTTACCAATTATACAATGCCATCAGTGAGGTGTCCGACTTGCTTCAAATCTATACTTTAGCAGAACAACAACCCAAAACATATAGCCAATGCCATTAAAAACTATTTTCAGTGTACAAGAACAATTAGTCCTGGAAGTAATGATATGGTTCAAGCAAAGCCCTGATCTCAACATCATCATAGTTATGCCTAAGGGAACTGCATTGCCTTGAAACGCGTAGGTCAAGTGTTTCTTTAAAATTTCAAAAACAAAAATTATTTAAGTGACCAAAAATGTTTTTATAAAAAAATCTTATTTTCAATTGCGGGTACTGGAATTATCCACTTTAACTTTTCACATCCTGGGAACTTGCCATTGCACCGTACCCAACAAGCTACTATTGTAACCTTGAAGTGTTGAGCTGAGGAATTTTGTTTTTCTATAATAGTCCCTATACCCTACAGCAATGTCTACTCTGTCAAAACCCCGTGCCAACTCTGCCTGATATGCCACAATAGATCATTGATCTTTTTCCTTACTGTGTATAAAAAAAAAAAATTCAATATGGTTTATATGAATTTGACACTATCACATGACAAATGGTAAGTTGTATAGAAATGGTCGGGGCTTTAGCACTACATAGTATTATGTAATGTTTGGTGCTTGCCCTACGTACTACCTTAACAAGCTATACCAAGGGTAACATCATATTTCATATTGCAGAAATGCCTGTTTCAAAACCAATTCAGTGCACTGACACAGGGAGCGACGCTTGCTCTGAAAGTACGCTCTTCAGGTTGAAAGTAAAAGAAGACCAATGTGTTGAAGCTTTCAAGAGTAACGGCAACTGTGTGCTTGTGCCTTCAGACCCAAAAGCACATTCCAGTCTATTGTTGGACTTAGATGTACGATTTCCACCGTGTGAGGACCAATACAATTTCCTGGCCAGTGCAACGGATAAACAAGAGGCAACTGTTAGTATACCATGTCCAGATATCACCTTGGATAAAGAAGGATTAAATTCTAACTATGCTTTATTTATCCAAAATTACACTCCAAAATTTTTGGCTATGGACAATGCGGGAAATAAAATTGCCCCTGCAAAATTATATCTTGACTTTTTGACTAGAGATCATAATTTTAGCTTATCAAACATGTATGAAGAAGATTTAAGTTTCCTGCATTCAAAGGACATATCACCTGAAGCATTCTTGGAACAACATAAGAATTCTAATGGAGTGCGAGGACCAGCCCAGGTATGGAAATAATTTTCTACTGTGTACCATAAGGTGATAGACTTTTCAGATATCCTGAGAATTTTTATTTTAATATATACTTGAATACGCTAATAACCTATGAAATAGCAATACATCTTTTCTCTATGTTGTGCCAATCTTCTACTATTTCGTTTGGAAATGTGTGAGTACCTTTTAAAATGTGGAATATCGTGGTGATCCCTATATTAATTTTATATTTAATCGCCGAAAAGGTGCACTAGAAATATACAGGTATATACAGTACAGACCAAAAGTTTGGACACACCTTTTCATTCAAAGATTTTTCTGTATTTTCATGACTATGAAAATTGTAGAATCACACTGAAGGCATCAAAACTATGAATTAACACATGTGGAATTATACATTACACGTTACAAAAAAGTGTGAAACAACTGAAAATATGTCTTATATTCTAGGTTCTTCAAAGTAGCCACCTTTTACTCTGATTACTGCTTTGCATGCAGAAAAGGTGAACGGATGGATTCTACATGCCTGGTTCCCACCGTGAAGCATGGAGGAGGTGGTGTGATGGTGTGGAGGTGCTTTGCTGTTGGGGATTTATTCAAAATTGAAGCGGTGAGTAGTCCAGCTCACCCTAAACTATCTCGATTGGGTTCAGGTCTGGTGACTGTGGAGACCAGGTCATCTGGTGTAGCACCCAAACACTCTCCTTCTTGGTCAAATAGCCCTTACACAGTCTGGAGGTGTGTTTGGGGTCATTGTCCTGTTGAAAAATAAATGATGGTGCAACTAAACGCAAACCGGATGGAATAGCATGCTGCTGCAAGATGCTGTGTAGCCATGCTGGTTCAGTATGCCTTCAATTTTGAATAAATCCCCAACAGTGTCACCAGCAAAGCACCCCCACACCATCACACCTCCTCCTCCATGCTTCACGGTGGGAACCAGGCATGTAGAGTCCATCCGTTCACCTTTTCTGCGTGCAAAGCAGTAATCAAAGCAAAAGGTGGCTACTTTGAAGAACCTAGAATATAAGACATATTTTCAGTTGTTTCACACTTTTTTGTAAAGTGCAATGTATAATTCCACATGTGTTAATTCATAGTTTTGATGCCTTCAGTGTGATTCTACAATTTTCATAGCCATGAAAATACAGAAAAATCTTTGAATGAGAAGGTGTGTCCAAACTTTTGGTCTGTACTGTATATATCAGAACAATATACAAGTATGCAGTCAAGAGTGTAGTACTAGGGTAGGGTATGGATAGGTTGCAATTACCATGTTATGTAGCCTGTTACCACAGGGAGGCGCTGATGGATCACAGGTCAGTCAGGGAACTGCACCAAGGGCAAATAATCGCCAGAAAGGCTTCCCTTATAGGTACGAGTTAGAGGCATGCCCAGTCAATTAATCTTGGGCTGCTATTTTATCTCGATACCCAAATCCCCTGGTCTGCACGTTCTGTTGTTTATATCATACGCTACCCCCAGAGTTGGTTTCTGACCCGATATAAGCCTGCAGTCGGATGGGGCTTATTTCAAACGAGGAACTGGTGGCAGAATACCGTACTATGTTAGTGAGGAACTCTGGCAGTGACAGTCGGGAGGTTTTTATATATATCCCCAGCCTAGAAAGGTGATGTAAATCCCCCCTCACTGGGAGTGTCTCAATAACTCGTACCTATAAGGGAAGCCTTTCTGGTGATTATTTGCCCTCGGTGCAGTTCCCTGACTGACTGTCACGCTGTCTAATGATATGAATACAATGTCAGTAAACTATTTATACAGGAACCACACTCTATACAACATATAGTTTAGCAACATCAGAATGTAAGTATAAAATAGATTTACCTGACACAATCTCTGCAGAACTTAGGGTTAATCTTGAGGACTAGATGTGCAGAAACGATATAGTTGAACTCAGGGTTAATCTTGAGGACTTGATGAGCTGTAACAGGAAAGAGGAGGACCGGGGTCTAACCTGACCCTGCACTGGGGTCCTAACTAATCCTTTACCTTGGAGGTACTGATAATGGTTCAGAGGTCCAAGTCTCCAGCCTAACCCTGTCTCCTGTCAGACCCTGAACCCTGTAATCAGTCCTAAGAAGGATCCTGATTACCACCAAAGGGATATGGGCTGATCTCAGCTAAATACACAGATTAGACATATAAGACAGACAGAATTAACTCCCTAGCTGCCAAACACAAAGAAACAGCAACTCAGCTGTGAGAAGTCAAAATGTGCAACCGCGACGATCTTCGTGGTAATGCACACATGACAGTACCCCCCTTCTACGAGGGGCCTCCGGACCCTCAGGGCCAGGCCTGCCCGGGTGAGTTCTGTGGAAGGTCCGAAACCAACGATCTGCGTTAACATCAGACGCAGGGACCCACATCCTCTCCTCCGGACCATACCCCTTCCAATGCACCAAGTACTGAAGGGACCGGCGATTCAGACGAGGTCAATGATTTTTGATACTTGAAATTCCAAATTACCATTGACCAACACTGGAGGAGGAGGTAGAGGTGACGGTATGACTGGTGCCACATACCTTTTAAGTAATGACTTGTGGAACACATTATGAATTTTAAACGTAGAAGGGAGTTCCAGACGAAATGCCACAGGATTAATTATGGAACTGATCCTGTACGGCCCGATGAATCTGGGACCCAGTTTCCAGGAGGGCACTTTAAGTTTTATATTCCTGGTAGACAACCATACCAGATCGTTCACATTCAGATCTGGACCAGAAACTCTCCTCCTATCAGCCATACGTTTGTAACGGTTCCCCATCGTACTCAAATTATTCAATACACCTCGCCACACAGAAGCAAGTAACGACGAGAAACGCTCCTCCTCAGGAACCCCAGAAGGACCCCCCCCATTGAAAGTACAAAACTGGGGATGAAAACCATATGCCCCAAAAAACGGGGACTTACCAGTGGACTCGCTCCTCCTGTTGTTAAGAGCGAACTCTGCCAGAGGCAAGAAAGAAGACCAGTCCTCCTGGTTCTCCGATACAAAACACCGGAGATATGTCTCTAAACTCTGATTCAGACGCGCTGTCTGACCATTGGTCTGTGGATGAAAAGCCGAGGAAAACGACAATTGCATCCCCCGACGTAAACAAAATGCCCTCCAAAATTTGGACACAAACTGAGACCCCCTATCTGACACCACATCAGAAGGCAACCCATGAAGTCTCACGATCTCCCTAATGAACACCTGCGCCAGAGTTTTAGCATTAGGGAGTGCAGGAAGAGCAACGAAATGTGCCATCTTACTGAACCTGTCAACAACCACCAGTATGACAGTATTCCCAGACGACGGAGGAAGGTCCGTAATGAAGTCCATAGATAAATGAGTCCATGGACGCTCCGGAAGTTTCAAGGGTAAAAGGGTCCCAGACGGACGGGTATGAGGAGTTTTAGAGCGAGCACAAACCCCACAGGACGCGACAAAAGTTATAACATCTTTATTAGCGTTAGGCCACCAAAATCGGCGGGAAAGGAGATCTAAAGTAGCCTTACTCCCTGGATGTCCTGCTAAAGCAGAATTATGATGTGCCTCAATAACCTTTTGTCTCAACTGATTCGGGACAGTCTCCCTGGAGGACCTGCAGGGGCGTCCCCCTGAGCCTCTAACACCTCCTCCTCAAGCTCAGAACATACAGCCGACACTACCACCCCCTCCTGAAGGATAGGAATCGAGTCGTCCGTTTTCCCGGCCCCTGGGAAACTGCGAGACAAGGCATCAGCCTTTACATTCTTAGACCCCGGACGATAAGTGACGACAAAATTAAACCTGGTAAAAAACAACGACCATCGAGCTTGTCTGGAATTCAGACGCTTAGCGGATTCTAAATACAGCAGGTTCTTGTGATCAGTAATGACGGTGACCGGGTGGACTGCCCCCTCCAAAAAGTGACGCCATTCTTCAAAAGCCAATTTAATGGCCAAAAGTTCCCTATTGCCGATATCATAATTCCTTTCGGCGGACGACAATTTCTTAGAAAAGAAAGCGCACGGATGCCATTTACCAGGGGACGGACCCTGGGACAATATAGCACCCACTCCTACGTCAGACGCGTCCACCTCCACAATGAACGGCTGAGATACATCTGGTTGGATGAGAACGGGTGCCGAAGCAAAACATCCCTTCAAAGAGGAAAAGGCTTGGCAAGCTTTGTCCGACCACTTAGAAAAATCCGTCCCTTTTCTCGTCATGTCAGTGAGAGGTTTGACGACAGACGAGAAATTACAAATAAATTTTCGGTAGTAATTAGCAAACCCCAAAAAACGCTGCAGAGCCTTAAGATCCCCTGGCTGATCCCATTCAAGCACTGCTCTCACCTTTTCAGGGTCCATCCGGAAACCGGAGGCTGACACCAAAAAACCCAAAAACTGAAGTTCCTGTACGGCAAAAACACACTTCTCCAGTTTGGCGTATAGTTTATTGTCTCGCAAGATCTGCAACACCTGTCTCACATGCTCCTGGTGAGACACAAGATCTGGCGAGTAAATTAAAATGTCATCCAAATATACGACCACAAACACCCCCACAAGGTGACGAAAAATGTCATTAACAAAATGTTGGAATACTGCTGGAGCAGTAGTCAGACCAAAAGGCATAACCAGGTTTTCATAATGTCCCTCCGGCGTGTTAAACGCCGTTTTCCACTCATCCCCCTCTTTTATCCTAATCAGATTATACGCCCCCTGAGATCCAATTTAGAGAACCATTTGGCGCCAACAATTTGATTGAAGAGATCAGGAATAAGAGGAAGTGGATACGGATCTCGAACAGTAATCCGATTAAGTTCGCGGAAATCCAAGCAAGGGCGTAGGCCTCCATCTTTTTTCTTCACAAAGAAGAACCCCGCGGCCACAGGGGAAGATGAAGGTCTAATATGCCCTTTGGCCAGACTTTCAGAAATATAATCTTTCATAGCCTGTCTTTCAGGACCAGAAAGATTATACAACCTAGCTTTAGGCAACTTAGCATCAGGAAGTAGATTAATAGAGCAGTCATACACGCGATGAGGAGGCAACTCCCGACACCCCTCCTCAGAGAAAACATCCCCAAAATCCTCCAAAAAAGGAGGCAATGTACTAGGCACGACCGCACTGATGACTGTGTTCATGCAGTTGCTTTTGCAAAACTCACCCCATTGGCTTATCTCTCTGGACTGCCAATTAATCACAGGGTTATGTTTAACCAGCCAAGGAAGTCCCAACACAATGGGAGTAGGTAGACCCTCCAACACATAACAAGATAATTGTTCCCTATGTATTGCCCCTACCCGAAGGTCAATGTTATGAACCTCACGAACAAAGCTACCTTGGCCGAGAGGCCTGGCGTCAATGGAGAAAATAGGGATCGGTTTGACCAATACACTCAGATGCATACCTTGAGCCTGAGCAAACTGAGCATCAACCAGATTAGCCCCAGAACCACTATCCAGAAGAACAGACAATCTCTTCACTCTAGTACCAACCACCACCTCCACTGGTACAAGGAACTGAGAAGAACCGGCGGATGAAATACATACTCCCAGGTTGTCGTCCACCACACAACCTGGGATTAGCAGTTTTCCGGCGACTTTTTACTTAACAAGACACGGGATGGACATTCTCCAACAAAATGTCCCTCTTTCCCGCAGAAAAAACACCTTCTAGTCCTGCGGCGTGCCGCCAATCCCCTACTACGAAAAGATGTCCCTCCCAACTGCATAGGCTCATCCGAACCGACAAGGGGAACCTCAACATAAGGGACTTTAGTAGTAGGTGGAGAAACAACAGGGAGTGGAGTTACCTCACCCCTCTCCCGAAGCCGTCTATCAGTAGCTAGGGCCATAGCAGCCTCCAGAGAAGGAGGAGACTCATACTGAGCCAAAACTTCTTTTAATTTGTCAGAAAGCCCATGACAAAACTGGCTCCTAAGAGCTGGGTCATTCCACTGAGTATCCGTGGCCCATCTACGAAACTCAGAAGCAAATTCCTCCGCCGGACGATCTCCCTGCTGTAACTTACGTAATTTGGTCTCAGCAAGAGAGACCCGATCTGGGTCATCATATACCAATCCCAGAGCAGTAAAAAATTGATCTACAGACTGTAGAGCCGGGGATCCCGGAGGAAGGGAAAATGCCCAGGATTGAGGGTCCCCTTGAAGAAGTGAGATAACAATTCCCACTCTCTGCTCATCACTCCCTGATGATCGCGGCCGAAGCCGAAAATACAATTTACATGCCTCCCGGAAGGTAAAAAATTTGTCTCGCCCACCAGTGAACCTATCTGGAAGAGCTACTTTAGGTTCAACTCTGGTTTGCTCCAGGGGAGACAAAACTTTGGACTTAATGTCCGTCAGCTCCATGGATAATCCCTGCAACTGCAGAGCCAGCTGGGCTACTGGATCCATGGTAACTAGAGATAATTTTTTATGGCCAGTGAAAATGTCACGCTGTCTAATGATATGAATACAATGTCAGTAAACTATTTATACAGGAACCACACTCTATACAACATATAGTTTAGCAACATCAGAATGTAAGTATAAAATAGATTTACCTGACACAATCTCTGCAGAACTTAGGGTTAATCTTGAGGACTAGATGTGCAGAAACGATATAGTTGAACTCAGGGTTAATCTTGAGGACTTGATGAGCTGTAACAGGAAAGAGGAGGATCGGGGTCTAACCTGACCCTGCACTGGGGTCCTAACTAATCCTTTACCTTGGAGGTACTGATAATGGTTCAGAGGTCCAAGTCTCCAGCCTAACCCTGTCTCCTGTCAGACCCTGAACCCTGTAATCAGTCCTAAGAAGGATCCTGATTACCACCAAAGGGATATGGGCTGATCTCAGCTAAATACACAGATTAGACATATAAGACAGACAGGATAGCACTCACTTGCATACACACTCAAACACCGAAGGAACATAAATGGTCTGGGGAATAAACTCTAAGCAAGTTGAGCTTAAAACAGCTAAGGAGCTCTCAACTTAAGTCTATACAGATTCATTCCTATCTGTGGTCTGCATGAAGGATTTCACTGGCAACTCCCAAAGCAGACAACCAGGAATTTAAAGGAAACCAATCAACAAATAATCAATTGCAGCCGGGAGAAACTGCACCCAGTCCCAGCACCGAGCACAGACAGAATTAACTCCCTAGCTGCCAAACACAAAGAAACAGCAACTCAGCTGTGAGAAGTCAAAATGTGCAACCGCGACGATCTTCGTGGTAATGCACACATGACACTGACCTGGGGCAAGTGGTGGTGCCAGAGAGCCGATCCCTGCTGGGTCCTTCTCTCCCCTCCAACAAGGTGAGTGAAGTCGACACCCCCTTCCCCTGTGCAATCCTTCACACCTGTATTACCTGTACACTTACACTATATACAGAGCTGCTGTGTATAATGCCACTGGTGATCACTGTATTACCTGTACCTATATACTATATACAGGGCTCCTATATATAATGTCACTGGTCATCACTGTATTACCTGTACACTATATACAGATCTCCTGTGTATGTCACTGGTGATCACTGTATTACCTGTACACTGACACTATATACAGAGCTCCTGTGCATAATGTCACTGGTGATCACTGTATTACATGTAAATTGACACTATATACAGAGCTCCTGTGTATAATGTCACCAGTGATCTCTGTATTACTGTATTACCTGTACACGGACACTGTATACTAAGCACAGATCTCCTGTGTATAATGGTATTAGTATTGTGGGTTTTTTTTATTAATGATCAGTATTTTAGTATTCGGTCACTATGTGGTGGTAATATGTGGTCTGGTCATGGTGTGGAGTTATTTCTTCCTTGTATGTGGTATTATTCGGTCACTGTGGTGGTAATATGTGGTCTGGTCATGGTGTGGCGGATTTTCTCTTTGTATGTGGTATTATTCGGTCACTATGTGGTGGTAATATGTGATTCAGTCATGGTGCGGTGGTATTTGTCCCTTGTATGTGATATTATTGGTTATTTTAAAAATTAAAAAAATATACTGTATGTATATATACCTAAAATTGTATTGGATATTTTAACAAATGTTTAATAAGTTACAATAGAGTAGAGGCCGGCCGAAAGAGTCCACTTTGTCGTAGTAACGGATTTAAAAATCTTTTGAACAAGACAAAAGCTGCTGGCTATGTATGTGATCTGGTAATGGGAACTGTTAATGTGTGATTGGTGAGGACATGGTGCAGAAGTGGAGTTTTTTCAAGAAAGGGTGGTGGGACTGTAGAAGGTTCACGGGGTGGAGCCTGGGCAGAGTTTCAAGGGGGCCCCGAAAATTCTGCCAGTATGGGGCCCCAAAATTCCTAGTAGCAGCCCTGACTTAAGTAGATGACATAGTATAGGGGGAAGTAAAACTAGACCCACCAGTAGTCACCAGTAAATGTAATTTTAACATTTAACTACCTTATTTGGCATGGAGTGTGAGTGACATGATCAGACACATCCTGTTTAATTTATAAAGGAGTGATTCTGAAATTCACAAAGCCTATGCGGAAAATGCAAGAACTTCCAAAAATTAGAAGAGGGACTCACATACAATCTGTATTAGGCATAAAGCAGGGCCTCGTACACATTCTGTTAAAATTGTTAGGTAGTAGGACTCCTAGACTTGTAAAGCCTATTCACTAAGTACAAGGGCTGCCTAAAATGAGAATGAGAGACTGCAATATACCCTGAAAGACAAAAATTTGGAACGAGTGCTGCATAATGAGCCTCTAAATATTTGGAGAGAGTGACGTATAATGACCTGCTAAAATTTTGGAGAGTGACTATAATGACCCTCTAAAAATTAGTAGAGGGTGAAGCATAATGACCCTCTAAAAATTGGGTGAAAGTGAAGCATAATAACCCTTTAAAAACTTGGAGAGAATGACGCATAATGACATTATAAAAATTTGGAAAGAGTGACTTAAAATTACCCTCTAAAAATTTGGAGATAGTAACTTATAATGTCCCTCTAAAAAGGAGTGAAGGCCCCACAATGACTCTATATTTGAATTGGCTTTATGTTCCACTGCTGTCTTCCGGGGGGTTGAGAAGTCTGGGCCAATCCAGGCCTTGTTCATTTTGAGTGAGTGCCGCATGATGACCCTATAAATATTTTGACTGAGGGCCATCTGATGACCCTACGTTTGAATTCGCTTTGTGTTCCTCTGTCATCTGGTGGGGTTAAGAAGTCTGGGCCAATCCAGGCCTTGCTCATTTTGAGTGAAGGTTGCATGATGACCCTATAAAGATTTTGAGTGAAGGCCGGCTGATGACGCTCTAAAGATTTGAGTGAGAGCTGCCTGATGACCCTATAAAAATTTTGAGTGAGGGCCACCTAAGTGCACCAATATCCTACATGTAATCTGGAAATACTTTTCTGGAACAGGGGAAAGCTCAGAAGGGAAGGAGCGCCATATTGTAGTGTAGATTTGGATGTTAAGATTTGCGGGTACCATGACCCAAAGAAAGAGCACCTGAGGTGCAAGTACAGCAGAACCCCCTCATAAGTGACCACATTTTACAAACTACACCTCTCAATTAATTCATCTAAGGGTGCAGTGATTATATTGACACCACGAGTGTGTCACAGAATGTTATACCATTGGTCAGTGAAGAAAAAATTATTTTTGCCACAAAAATGTTGTTTTAGCTCCAAATATTACATTTTCACACAGGCTAATGGGTAAAAATGGCACCAAAATTTGTCACACAATTTCTGCTGAATGTGGCAATATGTGTCTATACAGTACTGCTTAACCACACAGTGAGATTCGGGAGGGAGGGATGGAGCGCTATATGACTCTTGGAGAAGTTATCCTAGAATAGTATGTGGTCTCTATATTCAGAACCCTTAAGTGCCAGAAGAGTAATGTCTCCTATCAAGTGACTCCATTTTGGAAATTACACCCCTCTGGGAATTTATCTACAGGTATAGTGACAATTTTGTCTCCATGGGTGTTTTCTAGAAACAAGCAGCAGTGGATAGTGGATGTTGACGAGTGAAAATTGCAAATCTGCCAGTAGTGGCCCAGTACATTGTAGTACATTATGCCCAACTCATGCTTCAGGGGACATGCACCCGTAAACTATGTGTGCTCTCATCGCCACAGAAATGCCATACATGTGGACACTAAATGTGGTTTAGTCACCCTCTGGTGCTCAGAAGGGGGAGGATTTGGGAGCACAGCACAGAATTCTCTGAATTTCTTTTTTTTGGGGGGGAAACCATAGCACTTTTCCAGAGCCTTCGTGCTACCAGTAACATTGAAGCCCCTTACATTTCCATTGACAGATGACAGACCTGAGTGGGCGCTTGCTTTTTTTGTAGTTTGAGTTGAAGCTTTTATTAAGAACATTTTACATAACATTTTGAATCACTGTAAGGTTCTGTGTACATGTTCCTGAAACTCAGTTTGTTCGTCAGCCATTTTACTTTCTGTCTTGCTGCAGTTATCTTGCCCTCAGTCAAAATGGAGTTTCCAGCTTGCATGTTCCCGCCCTGATTCTCTCCTTTTGCTTCTTAAGCAGCCACAGCTGAGCAATCAGTGCTTCAGAATCTAGCCTGCAGTGAACCTGTGACCTGACCCCTGAAGCCTTGGACCTTGTACTCCAGCTGTAAGGTTCTGTGTATTGTTTCTGAAACTCAGTTTGTTCGTCGGCATTTTGCTTTCTGTTTTGCTGCAGCTATCTTGCCTCAGTCAAAATGGAGTTTCCAGCTTGCATGTTCCCGCCTGATTCTCTCCGTTGCTTCTTAAACAGCACACCTGAGCATCAGTGCTTCAGAATCTAGCCTGCAGTGAACTGTGTTCTGACTCTGAAGCTTGGACTGTACTCAGCCATTCCTACTGAGAAACTCTGAAGCACTTGTGGACTCTGAACTTGCTCTTGAGAGCCTCACGGTTGCATGGACTTGCGGTAACAGAGAGAAGATCTGAATCTGTTGTGGAGAGTTATTGCTGAGCTTAGATTACTCTGGCCTGCTGTGTCTCCTGCTTCTGTGTTTGCAACCTGTGTGTTTATTTTTGCCAATTTGTATGAAGCAATACAAGACTTTCTTTATCAACCTGTGTCTCAAGTATTTTCATCGCACCCAAGCACAAGACGCTATATGAACTGTACCACATACATTACAAGATTCTGAAGCCAAACGTTAGTGTCTGCTGGGTCTGGAAAGGCTTGTCTGCTGTACTGTGGATATCGGATGTCCGGTTGTACTTTCTGTGATGACAGTGGTTGTGACTTCTCACAACCATTCCAGGTGAGCAATTCCTTAAGTTTTTTTTTTCTGCAGTGTTATCACAGGTAAACACTATTGTTTTTTTTTTTTTTCTCTTTCTCTTTTTGTCTGCTGAAACTCTGGATATCAGATGTCTGGTTGAAAGCTTTCTGTGATGATAGTGGTTGTGACTTCTCACAACCATTCCAGGTGAGCAGTTCCCTTAAGTTTTTTCTTTCTTCAGTGTTGCCACAGGTGAACACTATTGTTTTTTTTTTTCTCTCCTCTTCTTCCAGTATCCTGTCTTAAAAGATCTGGAAAATGGAGGCCCGCATAAAGGAACTTTGTGGAGTGACTGATAATATCCTTGCAGATTTGCAGAATAAAAGACCCGTTTTACAAATCTTCAGGACCTAAATAATCACAATTTGCAAGTGGTTGGACAGACTACCCAGGATTTGCGAGCCAGGATTGAGGTTCTGGAGGGGCGAGTCCAGGCTCCTGCCGTGGCCCCGAGTTCTGGGATTCCCAAGTTGCCCCCTTTTCGTTTTGGTGGTGAACGTGAAAAATTCAGGGGATTTGTTAATCAATGTAATCTTTTTTTTTCTGCACATGCTTCACAATTTCCTACTGAACGATCTAAGGTGCTTACTATAATTATGTTGCTTACCAACAAGGCTTTGATATGGGCAAACCCTCTGATTGAGACTGAGGATGATTGTTTGAATCACCTTGATGATTTTATTTCAGCCATGGGGCAGGTGTTTGATGACCCCAATCGAGGTGCAACAGCTGAAGCAGCCATCTTAGCTTTGCGCCAAGGTAAGCACTCGGTAGCTGAATATGCCTTGGATTTCAGGAGATGGGCCCTTGATACCACCTGGGACAATTCCGCCAAAAAATCTATTTTTCGAAAGGGGTTATCTCCACTGATTAAGGATGAACTTGCTCGTGCCGACCCTCCCACTGCGTTAGGTGACTTTATTAACTACTGCATCCGTATTGATACTCGTCTGACTGAACGCAGGCAAGAGAGATGGTTTGAAAGCAATCGCACTAACCTTTTCCTACCTTCCTCTCCAGCTAAGGAACCTTTGAGTAGGATTACACGGGAACCTGAACCTGAACCCATGCAGGTAGACTCTTTACAACAACGGGTTAGTGATGCACGCAAGGAACATCGTTTTAAGGAGAATCTATGTTTCTATTGTGGTAAGTCAGGGCACTTCATTATAAACTGCCCCAGCCGTTCTCGTAAGACTACTGCAGCACTCATTCACTGTGAGTGTTGCGAGAGGGGATCTGTCAGGTCCGAGCCTCAGGCTCCAGAGAGATCTGCAGCAACAGATCTTGATTTCTCGGACTTAAATTCCGTTACCTCTGAGGACGTTGACTGTGTAAACGCTCATTTTTCAAGTTTCCTCAGCGGTGTCCCAGCTGAGTTGTAAGAAAAACAATTCTCATTGCTTTCTTTCCATCAAACTCTGGGTTGACTCAACTTGGGTGTCTAGCTCTGCTATGATTGACTCAGGGGCAAGTGGAAATTTTATGGATGTCTCCTTTGCTCTGAAACAGGGATACGTTCAGTGAAGAAGGCTTCTCCAGTACAGATGGAAACTGTGGATGGCTCCCTGCTGACCTCTGGACCAGTGGATCAGGAAACAGAGCCTTTGAGGGTTCTTATGGGTAAAGATCATCAAGAGAAACTGTCCTTTATGCTTATCTCTTCTCCCCACTTTCCCATTATTCTAGGGCTACCATGGCTGCAGGCTCAGAATCCTACCATTAACTGGGAGACCAAGGAATTACACTTTCCAGAGAAACAGATGAGTCCAAAAGTTTCAGCTTGTTCTGTTCCTAAAGGAACCATGTCAGTCCCTGAACTACCAGCTGTATACCAGGACTATGTGGATTTATGTGACAAGAAGAACGCTGACCAGCTTCCTCCTCACCGTCCATATGATTGTCCAATTGAATTATTGCCTGGAGCAGAGATACCTTTTGGTAAGATCTACCCCCTGGCGGGGCCCGAGCTAAAGGCTTTAAAGGATTACATAGACGAAAATCTAGCCAAGGGCTTCATACGCCCCTCTTCATCTCCTGCAGGTGCACCCATCTTCTTTGTAAAGAAGAAAGATGGATCTCTGAGACCATGCGTAGACTATAGGGAACTCAATAAGGTTACTATTAGAAACCGTTATCCATTGCCTTTAATCCCTGAGTTATTGGAGAGAGTGCGACATGCCAAAATTTTCTCTAAACTAGATCTTCGTGGGGCCTATAACTTAGTCCGTATTAGACCTGGGGATGAATGGAAGACTGCATTCAGGTCACGCTATGGACACTTTGAATATCTAGTTATGCCTTTTGGTCTGAGTACCGCCCCAGCCACTTTCCAGCACTTGGTGAATGACATCTTCAGGGATCTCCTAGATACATTCGTGGTAATTTATTTGGATGATATTCTAATTTTTTCTAACTCCACAGAGGAACATCATGGACATGTGAGAATGGTCTTGGAACGTCTAAGACAAAATCATCTTTACATCAAACTTGAAAAGTGTGAATTCCATAAGACCGAAATTCAATTTCTGGGGTATGTACTGTCTACACAAGGAATTAGTATGGATGGAAGCAAAACCCAAGCCATCAAGGATTGGCCAAGTCCTAGAAATGTGAAGGAGGTACAGCGCTTCATCGGGTTTGCCAACTTCTATAGACGTTTCATTAGAAATTTCTCTGAGGTAGTGTCACCTATCACCCAACTTACCCGGAAAGAGTCTAGGTTCTCCTGGACTCCCCAAGCCCAGGAAGCATTTTCCTGTCTAAAAGATAAATTTACCACTGCACCTATCCTAGTACATCCCAACCCCGAGCTTGCCTTCATAATAGAGGTGGATGCTTCAGACTGTGCCGTTGGAGCTATACTCTCTCAGAGAACAGGTGAGAAGAATGTCTTGCATCCCTGTGCCTTCTTTTCCCAGCAGTTGTCTTCGGCTGAGAGGAACTACGATGTGGGCAATAGAGAGTTGTTGGCCATTATTGCCGCCTTCAAAGAATGGAGACACCTTCTTCAGGGAGCTGCACAGCAAATAGTCGTCCTGACAGACCATCGTAACCTTGAGTTTATCAGGTCGGCTAAGTGCCTGACTCCTCGCCAGGCTCGCTGGAATCTTTTCTTAAACCAATTTAATTTTATCATTTCTTATAGACCAGGATCGCGCAATGGAAAGGCTGATGCACTCTCTAGGATTTACTCAGCAGAGACACGTCCAATTACTCCTCCTAAGACTATTCTTCCTGACTCTAGATTCCTAGGAGTAATTCATAATCAAGACCTACTTAAGGACATCAAGGAAGCATACCATGCGGATTCCTTTTTGGCACAACCCCCAAGGGACGTAAGTCTTGTCTTTAAGAATGGTGTGTGGATTCAGGGACAACGCCTGTATATTCCTGAAACAGTCAGATTGAGAGTATTGCAACTCATTCACGATTCCAAGATAGCTGGGCATAGAGGAATTCTAAAGACACAGGAATTTCTTTCTCGTTTCTTTTGGTGGCCCACTTGCAGGAAGGATGTTTTAAACTATGTCACTTCATGTGAAGTTTGTGCAAGATGCAAAACACCTCGCTCCTCACCAACTGGTCTGTTACAGCCTCTTCCCACCCCGTCCCGCCCGTGGGGATCCATTTCTATGGACTTCATTGTGGAGTTACCAACCTCTCAAGGGAAGAACACCATTCTAGTGGTGGTTGACCGTCTAACAAAGGCAGCTCATTTTATTCCTTGTGTCGGCTTACCCACTGCAAAACAGACATCAGATCTGATGATTAAAGATGTGTTTCGCTTACATGGAGTACCGGATGAGGTTATTTCGGATCGAGGGGTGCAATTCACTTCTAGGTTTTGGCAAAATTTCTGTGCAGCATTGGACATTAAAGTAAACCTTTCTTCTGCTTTTCATCCCCAGACTAATGGACAGACCGAACGAACCAATCAAACCCTGGAGCAGTATCTCCGCTGCTTTATCTGCCACCTACAGGATGATTGGGTGGATCTACTTCCATTAGCTGAGTTCTCGTATAACAACTCTCAGAGTGCCTCCACTAAGCAGTCTCCTTTTTACTCTAATCTAGGTTATCATCCTAACATTCTACCACGATTTCCCATAGAAACGCCTTTACCAGCAGTGGCTGAAAGAATCACGTCTTTACAGAAGAATATGGATCTTCTAAAGGAGAATCTGGAATCGGCTCAGGAAAGGTACAAGAAAGCAGCAGATAAATTTCGTAAACCTGCACCAGCTTTCAAGGTAGGAGATTTGGTCTGGCTGTCAACCAGAAATCTTAAGTTAAGGATTCCATCATCTAAGCTGGGACATAAGTACATTGGACCTTATAAAATCAGTAAGATTATAAGTGCCGTTGCTTGTCGTCTTCAACTGCCCAGAACTATAAGAATCCACCCTGTCT
The DNA here is from genome assembly GCA_033576555.1 of Oophaga sylvatica. NCBI lineage: Eukaryota > Metazoa > Chordata > Amphibia > Anura > Dendrobatidae > Oophaga > Oophaga sylvatica. The sequence continues at coordinate 101,364,671 of JARQOD010000002.1, read as the reverse complement.
TTCATGTATCCCTACTAAAGGCTGCGACACCCAATACGTTTCCTGGACGTTCTTCTCCTTGCCCTGACCCAGTGCTAGTCGATGGTCAGGAAGAATTTGTGGTGGAAAGGATTTTAGATTCCAGGTTGTATAGAAATCAGTTACAATATCTGATTAAATGGCAGGGCTACCCAGTGGAGGACAACTCATGGGAACCAGTCAATAACGTTAATGCTCCTCGCTTGCTCCGTCAGTTTCATCAGAGGTACCCACACAAGCCTGGTCTGAGGTCATCCGGAGGTTGTCCCTAAGGGGGGAGTAATGTAAGGTTCTGTGTACATGTTCCTGAAACTCAGTTTGTTCGTCAGCCATTTTACTTTCTGTCTTGCTGCAGTTATCTTGCCCTCAGTCAAAATGGAGTTTCCAGCTTGCATGTTCCCGCCCTGATTCTCTCCTTTTGCTTCTTAAGCAGCCACAGCTGAGCAATCAGTGCTTCAGAATCTAGCCTGCAGTGAACCTGTGACCTGACCCCTGAAGCCTTGGACCTTGTACTCCAGCTATTCCTACTGAGGAACTCTGAAGCACTTGTGGACTCTGAACCCTGCTCTTTGAAAGACCCACGTTTGCATGGACTTACGGTAACAGAGAAGAAGATCCTGAACCTGTTGTGGAGAGTGATTGCTGAGCTTAGATTACTCTGGCCTGCTGTGTCTCCTGCTTCTGTGTCTGCAAACTGTGTGACTATTTTTGCCAACTTGTATGAAGTAATACAAGACTTTCTATATCAAACCTGTGTCTCATGTATTTTCATCGCACCCAAGCACAAGACGCTATATGAACTGTACTACATACATTACAATCACATTTATCCTGTGCTCTATGCTGAGCAATAAATAGAAGTTTCCATTTAAATCTCTGAATGACGTAAGAAGAAGAAACCCACAGGTCCATTCACTATAATGAGACATCAAAGTTACTACGGACTCTGCCTGCCCTGTATTCAGCGACATCCTTTTTTTCAAAGTTGCACAAAACTGTGGGGGACCGCGCCTTTGTGCACTCTTAAAGTGAACCTGTCAGCAGGATTGTGTGGAGTAACCTACAGACAGTGTCAGGTTGGAGCTGTAATACTGATTAAAATGATACCTGGGTTATTAAAATCCGTCTTGTGTTTGTTGATTAATCTTTATTTTCAGTTTTCAGTTAATAAGATTCTTGTACTCCGGAGCAGCCTGTGGGCGGGGCTTTATGTGGTGCTTCTTTTACATATTCATCTGTATGGGCTTGTGACAGGTCACTGATCCCTCACTAGAACCTGGCACTCAACTTAGTGTAAGGATTGTAGGTGATTTTATTCAATCCCAAACAGTAGCATTACAAAACGTTTCGGTCCATACAAAAGACCTTCGTCAGTTGCATACTGAGGGTTGTGGTACATATGCAATGGCCAAGTCACAGGATAGCAATACGGTGAATGCCAAGAGGCTATATTGTAGTCAGGTCTACTAGGTAATGGGAGGGTGGATGCAGCCTTAGTTGTAGCTGCTGACACGGTGTCTTGGCATTCACCGTATTGCTATCCTGTGACTTGGCCATTGCATATGTACGGCAGCAATGACCCTAGGACCCCTTCTTCCTCCCTCAGGAGTCACTCTCTCTCTGGCGTCCTTACTCTCTTCCTTCTCTGTAGCCTGGGGATGAGCTCCTGGGTCTTTCAGTCCCCACAGCAGACCTCTGGTCTCACAGACCACTGCACACCGCTCTGACTCCTCCCTCCTCTAATTTTCTCCACCCACACCCTCTACCTAGTCCCTCCCTGGTCTTAGAGGTCTGGTGTTGGATGTAAGTGTGTGAGTTCTGGGTAGTGTCCCCTCCTTACCCGAGAGTGGAGCACCACACCTCTGCCTGAGGTGCATTACCTCTGTGGCGACTGGACCCTCAGGGGCGCTACAGACATGTCAAGCATGCCGAGATGAGGAGACTTTCAAGCCGCAATGCTCCCATAGGAAATATGCAAATTGTCTCTTCAGAGAGGAAGAGTACTGACAAGGGGCAGTACCCCGAAACACAGTGTCCGCAAATTGAGATTCTGGTTTTGGCTTTTATCCTAAGTCATATGACAAGGCTTATTAAAGGGTCGACATTGACTTCTAGGATTCCTACTTCCTATGGATGGCACTAGAGTTCCTGTCCTCTTCCTCTCTGAAGAGACAATTTGCATATTTGCTTTGATACAAGTATAGAATACAGGGATATATGATATATGATGATATATGATCATAACATAATCCTTGATTTGCTTTGAATATGTCTTATCTTATAAAGTGCAAATGTTTACAATGTTTACTACTAACATATGGCTCAAGCATCAAGATCTGTGAAAGGATTATTTTATTACAATATGTGACTAAAGGGTGACTAAAGGGTCAAAATGCAGCTTAGTGTTGGTGATCGTCTTTAACCGAGTGGGTACGTGTTGCTGACTGAGGTTAAGTGCTCGTGATTATGCACTGTTACATATTCTATATTCACACAGTATACAGAAAAATCACCGATTTTGGGATTTAGGTTTGTTTAATGGATTAAAGAAGAGCATTGTAATTACGCTATAAACTGTACGTAGTTACATTACTGTACTTTATAGGATAAAAGACAAAAGTTTCTCAAGTATTCTGTATATAAAAAAGTTGAGTTGAACTTGTCTTCCATTAATCACTACATTATTATTATTATTATTATTCATTTTTATAGCACCATTTATTCCATGGCGCTTTACATGTGAGAGGGGGCGAATATAGACAAGTACAATAAATATGAGCAATACAGGACACACATAAGTACAGAAGGAGAGAGGACCCTGCCTGCGAAGGCTCACAGTCTACAGTACAGAAATTTGAATAATCTAATGCTATGATTCTATTTCCTCTTTTATGGTAACGGATTGTATCTCACTTCCTACAAAAGTTCTTTAAGGGGGTTTCCAAAACTGATGACTAGAGTTGAAAATTGAAATTTGATATGAACAAAATTACTAAATTTGGGGGATGAGTGGAGGTGAAATTCTATGCACATCTAATAAAGTTAGTGCAAATTGAATCCACCGGGAAGGGATTAAAAAAGGTTATGCTCACCTGTCTTTGGCCCTCTCCATACCTGTTTCTGAACTGCTGCCGTCAGCTCAGTCCTCTCATTGGCTCCTCTTAGGTCTTCTCCTTGGGTGTATCACTGCTGACTGGACGCACACGGTCTTCTCAATGACAAATATTACGGACTAGAGATGAGCGACTTTGCCTCTGGGAGGGTCGAGTCGAGTTTCGGACCACCCGACTTTCACAAAAGTCGAGTCGAACGAAATCGGCCGACTATCGAGAAAAGTCGAAGGTCCGACTGAAACACGAAACCCAATGCAAGTCAATGGGAAGAAAAGTCGGCAGGGAGTGGAGGACAGTAAACACACCTACAGTGCCTATTTCAATGCCAACGACATCAATTTTTATTACTTAAGCTTGTCAACCTTAATTTACTTTATAATAATAGTTACGCATTGAAAACTGGGGGTTATTTGGCTAAAGTTGGGGGGGGTAGGGCTGGCTCCAGGTTTTCGTGGGCCAAAGAGTCTGAGTGGGCCCCTTTAACACTTACCACAATTCATGATGCTCCGATACGGCAGAGGAATATACAGTAGGTATAGTACAATGCCAAATACTTCACTTCTTACATTACATGACTCATATCTATTTTAAATTCTCAAAAACCGGACAGTATATTCCTCCATACAGTATTATGGCCACCACATAGTGCGCCATACAGAATAATGAGCCCCATATATTGCTCCATACAGAATAATTGGTCCCATATAATGTTCCATACAGTATATCATGAGCTCCACATAATTCTACAGTATATGATGGTCCCTATATAATGTGCCATACAGTATAGGACGGTCCCCATAGAGTATAATGAGCCCCACATATTGCTCCATACAGTATAATGAGTTGCATATAAAGCTCCATACAGTATATGATGGCCCCCATATATTGCTCCATACAGAATGTGCTCCATATAATGCTCCATACAGAATAGGCCCCATATGTGCTCCATATGATGCTCCATACCCTATATGATGCCCCATAAATAATGAACCCCATATGATGCTCCTGTATATGATGGGCCCCATGGATGATGCTCCAGTGTATGATGGGCCTATATAATGCTCCATATATAATGGGCTCAATATGATGCTACAGTGTATAATGGGCCCCATTTATAATGCTTCAGTGTATGATGGGCCCCATGGAGGATGCTCCAGTGTATGATGGGCCTATATAATGCTCCATATATAATGGGCCCCATATGATGCTCCAGTATTTGATGGGCCCATGGATGATGCTCCAGTGTATGATGGGCCAAAATAATGCTCCATATATAATGGGCCCAATTTATAATGCTCCAGTGTATGATGGGCCCCATGGATGATACTCCAGTGTATGATGGGCCTATATAATGCTCCATATATAATGGGCCCCATTTATAATGCTCCAGTGTATAATGTGCCCCGTATATGATGCTCCAGTGTATGATGGGCCACATTTATAATGCTCCAGTGTATGATGGGCCCCATGGATGATACTCCAGTGTATGTTGGGCCTATATAATGCTCCATATATAATGGGCCCCATATGATGCTCCAGTGTATAATGGGCCCCGTATATGATGCTCCAGTGTATGATGGGCCCCATTTATAATGCTCCAGTGTATGATGGGCCCCGTGGATGATACTCCAGTGTATGATGGGCCTATATAATGCTCCATATATAATGGGCCCCATATGATGCTCCAGTGTATAATGGGCCCCGTATATGATGCTCCAGTGTATGATGGGCCCCATTTATAATGCTCCAGTGTATGATGGGCCCCATGGATGATGCTCCAGTGTATGATGGGCCTATATAATGCTCCATATATAATGGGCCCCATTTATAATGCTCCAGTGTATAATGCTCCCCATATATTGCTCCAAATATTAAAAAAAAATGAAATACCTCTCCTCGCAGGGCACTGCTCTACTCTGGACTCCTCAGCGTCGCCATCTTCCAGCTCTCTGCACTTGGACTGTTCAGGCAGAGGCAGGGGCGTACATAGAAATCATGGGGCCCCATAGCAAAAGTCTGAATGGGGCCCCCCCAAAAAAAAAAAAACAGGTGCTCTTAACTCCACACACACAGGTGCGTGCAGCCGGGCCCCCCTCCCTAAGGTGCAAAGTGCAGTCAGAGCCATTGTAAATGTAAAGTGCCAGCACAGTGAGGGGACACATTTAACAAAAAAAAAAATCGACCCCAGCCAGGCTCACCATCTTGTGTGTGCAGTGGCGTAGCAACTGTTTGTGGGGCCCGGGGCGGCTGAAAAATTTGCCGCCCCTTTGGTCATTGATAATCCTGAAGCATTCACCATTACAACCAAAAAAAGGCTCAAAGTAAATACCTTTCACCTGTAAAATCAGCATGGCAAAAATACACACTGCAAAGCAGCAACACACAGTATGGACTTGTGTTTATGATGTGCTTTATCCTCCTTGGACAAAAAGGACTTCTTTAGGCTTGGCTCACATTTATACAGTGCAGTCTGCTGGACAAATATGTCTGAATTGCAAAAAAAAAATGGTATTCAGACGTATATGGAGGCATACACAAACCATAATGGGCAACACGTAGTGTAAAAAAAATGTTCTTCTGACTATGTTTTGCCTGATCACATTGTATTGTGGGAAAAAAAACATAATTGACCAAAGGTACGCGCTTTTAATGTGGGGTGAAAAAAAGTTTATTCCTCTGGACACCTCCTCACAGAACTGATGCCAAAATGGAGTGGGATGGGACTGTTGACACCAGTAAAACTGGATGGAAAAAAAATGATTCTTTTTAAGTAAAAAAACCATATAGAGACAAAGATGGAAGTACGATATGTATCAAATGTACTTGTTTAAATTCGTAGGTTGATGCATGGCATACGTTTTAATGTATACGTCCAACGCATTAAGTCTGCTGGCGTATAATTGTGAACCTAGCCTGACAGGGAACATGCTGCATAGTGTGCTCCGATGTAAGAAGTGTGGTGCCTAATCTGACAGCAGGTACAAGCAATGCCCATTATTTATGGCATCATATAAGACAGGTAGACGGATGTCATATCTTTGTATATGAAATGATTGGAATATGTAAGCTATGCAAAGTTCCAACATGTGTACAAACTACAAGACACATTTTATCACAGGTAAGGGGACACAGAAATGCCGCACACAATATCTTCCATAACATCTGCAGAACTTCCACTCTCAGGCACCTCATGAGCTCAGCACGCCCCATGTAATTGCTGTCTCCCAGGTGCATGCCTCTGGGGTGAAGGAGAGGAATAAATTAGTAACATTTATTGGCTGCACCATGATTTCCAGGGCATTGCACATTTTTAGTATTGCATGAACATGCATTGTTGCACACCTTGACAGTGAAGTTGGTGGTGGGACATAGACTGGAGGTCTTACCTACAGCTAGGAAGCATCATCCTGCCTGGTGGTGGTACAGGGGTTAAATCACATGAAACCAGCTCTAATGGAGCATTGTGAGGAGTACAGAAGGGTGGCTGCAGTGCATGCAGGGCAATCTCCTCCTCCCACAGTGCATGCAGAGCCCCCCTCCTCCACCCTCCACAGTGCCTGCAATCAGGACCCCCTCACTCCCTAAGGTGCAAAGTGCAGCCAGAGGCTAGCCATTGTAAATATAAAGTGCCAGCACAGTGAGGGGACACATTCAACAAAAAAATCCACCCCATACCCCAGCCAGCAGGGCTCACCTTCTTGTGTCTCTCCCTGAGTGAAACTTATGAATGTTTTCTGCTTCCTGTGATGCACGTGTCTCTGGCTGCAGGCTGGCTTTCTTATGCAAATGCAGCCAGAGACTTAAGCCAACTGCTGACCAGGAGACAACAAGGAAAGGGGACCTTCAAGGGGGTTTACAGTGTCCGGCCGTCGCTTATATTTAATTAAAGGAGATAGTACTGTGTCAGCACAGCACAGCTGCCAAACGACAGCGGCCGTCGTGGGCCCCCTCACCTGTCTGGGCCCCATAGCAGCTGCTTAGTCTGCTCTATTCACGGAACGCCACTGGGCAGAGGGCATACAGACGTGACATCATCGCACTCTCTGGAGGAGGAGGTTCGAACGCTACAGTCAACTGTTGCCTATACCGTGGGCTAGGCAGCACTGTCCCACCGCCGCTGTCCCCTGTGGACCCTGCATCCACAACATTAACCCAGTGTGCAGTGATGGACACGTAACGGCCCTGGCCATGTCTACTGGCCCATGCATCTGTTGTGAGGTGCACCTTTCCACTCACTAATTGTTTGAGTGCATGGACAATGCAGTCTTTCACATGCAGGTGGAGAGCAGGGATGGCTTTTCTAGAAATGAAGCGGGGTAGGTCATAGCGTGGGACAGCATAGGCCATGAGCTATCGGAACGCTGCGCTTTCAACCAAACGGAAGGGCATCATCTCTAATGAGATCAGTTTGGCAATATAGGCATTCAAAGTCAGTGTACGAGGATGAGAGGATGAGTATGAGCCGCCCGCCAGGGCCGTGGGGTACTCGGCACCGAGCCCGTCGACTTCTATGGGGGATGTCACGGCGGCCACGGCTCGGTCCGTGGCCCTGGGCGCTCACCAAAAAGGGGATATTTACAGGGGATTAGTGTTCGTATGATGATTCGTGACGCCACCTGTAGTATCTGGTCAGGGTGACCAGCGCTGCTGTGCAGGTCCTCTGGAAGGGATGGTGTTGTGCAGCTAGATGGTAAACCTCCTACAGGTGAGGCTGTGTCCTTCCAGGGCAGGTAGATGTGGTAATGCAGAATTGGTGCTTGTGATGTAGCAGAGAGGAATGTGCGACGCTGGAATGATTCTAAGAGACAGTCCAAGTGCAGTTCAGGGTTTTTACTCACTGTTCTGTTAGGCGCAATACAGATGCCCGCCTGGCACTGTGTCCTCCGGGTGAGTGGTCCAGCAACCCTCAGGTATATCGGTCGCACTTCCCAGGACTCCCGTTCAGTATGTTCCTTTCTGTCTTTGCTCTCTCTGTGCTTATAACTCCTTTCCTTCCTTGCACCTTCACCCAGTCAGAGCTCTCAGACGAAGGGAGCTGTGAGCCCTTTCGGTAAACAGATCAATTCTATGTCTGCATGTACTTGACCCTGTAATGCTGCCTTCCGGTAGAGATGCTGGTGGTTGATGGCAATGGCCCATAAAGTGATCACCGCCGTCAGCTTACTAACAGAGCTTGAAGCTTTCCCGCTAGTCTGGGGGCCAAACCCTGATGGCTTGGTCCTTCCTTCTTCAGGATGGGGGCCACTGATGGATAAACCTAGGTCCATGCCTTCTCGGACCCGTTCGCTCACTTCAGCAGTTGCTTCCAGAGATGTACTCCTGTGAAGCCACAGTCAGTGACTGGCTGCTCTCTAATCGAACACACAGCCTGAGTGCTGCAGCTAACTCCACCCACCCAGTCTACACCCTTTGCTAACCAGGCTGAGTCAGACCATCCTCCCGAAGGGTCCGTCCGTATGCTCAGCTGGCATGGTGTGTTGGATGCAGGTGTGGAGTCCTAGGGGAGCTCCCTCCTTACCTGAGAGTCAGGTGTCACACCTCTGGGTGAAATGCAACACCTCTGTGGCGACTGAACCCTCAGGGGCGCCACAAGTACTTTCTTGTCCTACTCAGAGTGTCTGCTAGGGTGAGCTGGACTTGAGAGCTGCATATGGGGAAACTAGCGGTAGACATGACGGACTGAGAGGGGGTTGGTGATGATGATGGTGGTGGTGATGGCCTAGATTCAGTCTTTCGTTGCAAAAACATTGTGATTCCCTGACTGCTTTGGCCTTGCGACGACACCTCAACATTTCTTGCTGATGGTGTGCTAACCGGTGGGCTTACAGGGGGGAAGCGATGTAGCATTGCTGGCTACCTTCAGTCGGAGCAGGTGCACATGTGGTACCTGAGGTTTTGTAGTTCGTCCACGCTTGCAAGTGCATGGTGCTTAAATGTCTAAGCATGCAACTGGTATTCAAATTTTTTTGATTTTTCCCTCGGCTAAAGGTCCTTCCGCACTTCTTACAGATAACCTTTGCCTCATCAATAGGATTTTGGTCAAAAAAGTGCCACACTGCACTCTTCCTACTATGAGATAAATTTTCAGGGCTTGCACGCTGTGCTAATTTGACCGTCTGGCCAAGCTGTCCTGCAACTCTTTTTGTTTTTTTAACATGTTTTTGGACTGCTACGGGACTGTCAGATAACCGCTGCTGCGATGTCGATGCCTGCTGCGGATCCTTCTCCTCTTCTGAGCTATTGCCAGCGGCACCCTCTTCCCCCAATGGATGCCAATCCGGGTCAACAACTGGGTCATCCATCACCTCCTCTTCAATTTCATCTGCACCTTCCTCTGTGTCACCGTGTAAGGTGATATAACATACACAAGAAAGGAGGAGTAGAAACAACACCTTAAAATTTTAACAAAAACTTTATTAATCCAATAAATATTGCCAACAATATAGGCCCAAAACAGAGATGAAATGAGGAAAAAACTGCGGGTAAAAAAGAGGGGATACCACGGACTATTAAGTAACCTGGGTAGGTCGATGTGATCCAATTAATGCTTATAAAGTAAAAAGAATGGTGAGCACCACAGTAATAAATGATTATATAACACCAGAGTCAGTGCAATGTATCAACAATCATAGTGTGCACCATATAAGCGACTAATGACTCTTACCCATATCGAGAGGTCAAGTCCGTGTGCCTCCTGCAGATCCCCTGACGCGCGTTTCGCGGCAGTGCTTTTTCAAAGAAGGACCCAATTTCATCTGCACCTTCCTCTGTGTCACCGTGAAAGGTGGTATAGTATGCGGGAAGGGGCACCTGAGTTTCATCAGGGTCAGATTCTGGCTCAGAAAACTGCGAGGGCAAAGTAGTGCTCTGGGTGAATGAACCAGCAGAATCATATAGCAGTGGCTGTGCATCAGTACACTCCATGTCAGATTCATCTTGGACTGGGGAATTCAGGATTTGACTTGATAACCCAGGCATGCTACGTGAAAAGAGCTCCATGGAGTAATCTGAAGTGTGGCCTGCCGCATCCTTCACTTTTGGTGGGGGTGAAGGACACAAGGAAAGGTGTTGTTCCTGACCAGGAGCCTGCATTTTTTGAAACTACAGAAGAGGATGCGATAGAGCTGGAGGCTGTTTCGGCAATGTCAGCCAAAACCTGTTCCTGATGCTCCGGCTTTAAAATCAGTTTACCTACTCCCAGAAAAGGGAGCCATCTGGAGCCAGATGATGGCACAGGCTCAACACCTCCTGCAGTAAGTGCTATTGTGCTTTTGGCACTACCAGCAGGTGCACCACCACCACCATCAGTACCAGCTGCCCCCCCCACCCACGTCCGCGGCCTCTTCCACCATACTTCCTCATGTTTGGGAAAATGTACCAAAAATACCAGCAGATATATGGTACTGTATCAGAAGCGGACAGCTGTATACGGTGAAGGGGAAAATTGTAAATCTCCGTATATATTTCCGGAGTCACACACAGACGCTCTCAGGCTCAGTATGGATTAGACCAGAATATAAAAAGGGTACTGTATCAGAAGATACCAGGTGTATATATTATAGGGGAAAATTTAAATCTCTGTATATATTTCCGGAGTCACACACAGACACCCACAGGCTCAGTATGGATTAGACCAGAATATAAAAAGCAGAAAAAGGGTACTGTATTAGAAGATACCAGGTGTATACAGTGTAGGGGTAATTGTAAATCTCCGTATATATTTCCTGAGTCACACACAGACGCTCTCAGGCTCAGTATGGATTAGACAAGAATATAAAAAGCAGAAAAAGGGTACTGTATCAGAAGATAGCAGGTGAATGTAGTATAGGGGAAAATTGTAAATCTCTGTATATATTTCAGGAGTCACACACAGACGCTCACAGGCTCAGTATGGATTAGACCAGAATATAAAAAGCAGAAAAACGGTACTGTATGAGAAGCGTACAACTGTATACAGTGTAGGGGTAATTGTAAATCTTCGTATATATTTCCTGAGTCACACACAGACGCTCTCAGGCTCAGTATGGATTAGACCAGAGTATAAAAAGCAGAAAAAGGGTACTGTATCAGAAGATACCTGGTGTATATACTGTAGGGGAAAATTTCAATCTCCGTATATATTTCCATAGTCACACACAGATAGTCAGCATGTATTTGTCCGTGATACCAGCCGGTACATGGTAGTGTGTGAGGAGCGTACAGCTCTATACGGTGTGGGAAAAAATGAACGCTTGGTAACTGTGCAGAAAAAAAGTATAAAAGTATTAGTGCTGTGTAAAAAGCAGTCTGCACAGCAGTGTACACACAGCAATACAGCTATCAATCAGCCTAATAACCAGCGCTACTGCACACAAGAAAATCCTCCCCTGTTACTGCACACTAACTGTACAGCACAATTGCTATCAGCACAAGCACATAAGAACTTCTCTTTCCAACCCTAACTCTCTGCCTACTGATAAACAGCGTCAGCAACCTCTCCCTACTGTTTAGATCGGCAGAAGTAAAATGGCTGTCGGCGGTCAGGGCTTTTATAGACACTATGATGCCCCCCAAAGCAAGCCAATCACTGCAATGCCCTTCTCTAAGATGGTGGTGGCCGCTGCCCATGTCATCTTGTTGCCCACAGTGTGCATCCTTGCTCATTGGCTGAAAAAAGGTGCCTGCAAGCATTAGGGTATGTTTCCACGGTCAGGAAACAGTCCGGATTTACTGCGTGTTTGACGCTGTGCGTTGGCGCAGCGTCAAACACGCAGCGTCCAGATGTTACAGCGTAGTGGAGGGGATTTCAAGAAATCCCGTCTCCACTATGCTTCAAAACATGCAGGCGGAAGACCTGCGTTTACGGACATGCGGCGCGTCTTTTTAGACCGCAGCATGTCCTATTCCCTTGCGGCGACGCTGCGTCGCTGCAAGGGAAATAACACAGGGCTATGTAGCTCTGCGGTCATTCCGGATGTGTTCAATGAACACATCCGGATTGACCGCGCGTTCAAAAGGGGGCGGGGCTTTGGGCGGAGCGGACTTTCCGCTCCGTCCAAAGCGCTGTGTTTCCTGAGCGTGGAAACACAGCCTTATAGGAAAACCGACTTTGGCGCTCGGGTCGACGACCGCATGGCCGACTTCACGCTATGGTCGGGTTTCGTTCGACGAAACCCGACCTTGGCGAAAGTCGGCGACTTTTGAATCTCACTGACCTGTTTCGCTCAACTCTATTAAGGACCTATCCATAGATACTCCAGTGCACAATGTACTGAGCTGTTCCAGTTTCTGTGTGCTGTGACCCCACAAAATTGATGGGGGAGCAGCAGCACACAATAATTGGCATAGCTCTATACATTATGTAATTGGTTTCGGTGGTAGTTTATTTCTCCCTCAACAAATGAATGAGAGTTGCAGTACCATTCACGCATTCAGGGCCACTATACAAGAAAAGGACCTGTGTTAAGTCTGGTGCACAACAACCTCTTCAATCAACTGACCAATGGAAGTGCTGGGGGTCAGACCCCCAATGCACTAATATTTTTTAATATTCCTAAAGGTCATTAACTTAAAAGTTCTGGAAAGTACACGGGATTTGTTAATTTGGTCTCATCTATTATGCTGTGCTTGGAATAAAAAGACATAGTAATAATACTTCAAACTTGGATAGCACATGGGCAAACAGAAAAAGCTATCGTATTTTTCAGATTAAGACACATTTTTTCCCCCAAAATTTGGGAGGAAAAAGGGGTGCTTCTTATAATCCGAAGGTATCTTACCTGGGGGGCGGCGGCAGTTGTGCGGGGTCACACGAGCCAGGGTCACTGATTCAGGAGCTCCTCAGCAGGAGGAGTGGGAAGATGCTGCGGGTCCTATCCTCTCAAAAGATGTATGGAGAGGGGACCTCCACTCACTGGTGCCAACATCCTTTGAGAGGAAGGGGCCCACAGCATCGCCCCACTTCTGTCGCTGCCAACCTCCGGAAGCAGCAACAACAAAATATTTTTTTTAACCAAATAGGCTTTAATACTGTATGGTTTTGGACATAGATACAGTAGATTAGATTGATAGATAGATAAATAGATAGATGTTATTTGAGGGATAGATTATATTGCTTCTTAACATATTTTCATGTATATATAAGGAAGGAAAATTCATTTAGATCTCCAATATTTATGTAAGTCTTGTTCTGTTTCTTGCAGTCATCATGGAGTCCAGGCTGTCTGTCAGAAGACTGTCTCTTTGGCCAATGTGCTAATGTCAACTCAGATGTTGGACTGAGCTCCCAGATATGCGAGTTCTGCCATGCAGTATTTCCAGCAGGAGCAGCAACTGAAGGAGAATTTCTTGGACATCTTGCTGGGCACATGGAAAGTTCGTCATTAGAAAATTTACAAGGAAAAAAAGGACAACAGTCCTGAAGTTTATCATGTAGCAGAAATACTTTTTTCCAATCATCAAAAATCTTTTTGTTAGTAAAAAGAATCAATTTTGAGTATGTGGTATCATTTTTGTCTTGTAACTAGTGATTGGTGAACCCCTGGATGTTCGGGTCCGGCAGGTTCAGCCGATCAGTTAAAAAAAGTTTGGTTCGGTTACCAGAACAGTACCTATACCCAGACCCCATACAGATGAATAGGAGTCCTGAACATCCGTTATTTGCCACGCCTTAATCTGTATGACAACGCGGCAACCACTGCCTCTGATCGGCGGTAAGATCATTACCACCGGTCAGAGAGCTGCGGTTCCCAAACTGTCAGATGACAGCGTGAGCCAGCAGCTGTGACCAGAGGTAAAAAATTTAACTCCAGTCACAGAGGCGTTGGCTGATGAGAGATTACTACTCCCATTAGCCTACGCCTGCTGCTGCTAATAACAGTGAGAGCAGGCGCGGCTGATGGGAGTATTCATCAGTCGACACCTGCGCTATAAATCAATAAAAAAAAATGACATGAGGCCTTTCTATTTTTGATAATTAGCATAGAAAAACTGACAGCTGCTGGCTGCAACCTACAGCTGTCAGTTTTATCATGGCTGTTATCAAAATAAGAGGGGTCCCAATGCTGTTTTTTGACAATTAGCCAAGCCAAAGCAGACAGCTGGCGGCTGGTTTTCTAAGGCTGGTAAGGGGCCATGGATATTGGCCCCGAGCCTAAAAGTAGCAGCCCGCAGCCACACCAGAAAAAGCGCATCTATTAGATGTGCCAATTCTGACACTTTGCTTGGCTCTTCCCACTTGCCCCATGGCAGAGGCAATATTTGTGGGGTTGATGTCACCTTTGTATTTTTAGTTGACATCTTGCCCAGCAATTTGTAATAGTCATTACATATTGTCAATAAAAATAACCTAGAATGAAGTCCTTTTTTTGAAAAAAAAAAATACACACCGTTTTACAAATTTATTAAAAAAACAAATAAACATAGTTTATTAACCTTACACCCATTCCATTGAAGCCCTGGTCTCCTGTAAAAAAACAAAAATAATAAGCAACAAGTATACTCAGCTAATGCCCATTCCATTGAAGCCCTGGCCTTCTGAAAAAAATACAAAAATAAAAAACAACAATATCCCTCACCTGTCCGACACAGTGTCCCATGCCATAATCCTTGAAAATGTGATAATTGATTTTCAAACTGGACAGTGTCAAGTTGCGACCGTCCAGGCTAAAATCCATGGGAGAATGAGCTGCTGCGAGCACAGCGTCAGTGACTAGCGGTGACATCATCGAGGTTACCGCTGGTCACTGAGGCTGTGTATCCAGCTTCCTTCAGTCTGAGCTGGGCTGAAGAACTGTGGTGATCTCAGTGAGATCACCACTAGCTCCATGAGAAACAGTCTGATGGTGCAGCGCTGAGCTCAGTGAGTTTGTAAAGGAGCACACCGCACTCTAAGATGATAATTTTTGATGCTGAACAATAAAAGTTTTTATTAACAAATTAGGCAACATTTGAGGACAGAAAGAAAGCGATATAACGTTTCGGCCCAACCAGAGCCTTTGTCAAATAGCGCTGTAAAGACAAAATGAGTGTAAGTAACATATAATACATACGTTGTAGCATAAATATACAGAACACGAAAAATAAAATGGTGGAGGTTCCAAAGGAAAAAAAGGATATATACAGATATATACAAGTCAATAGTCAATGTGCAGTCATTGTTAGTATAATGTATCAAAGCAAATTCTGCTGTGGCGTAGCACAAATCGACAGGGCAAAAGAGTTCCTAAATGATACATAAGTATTGTGCATATTTTGGTTACCTTTATGGTAGTCCAGTGCCGTGCATAGAGAGATATAGAGGAGTAAGGACCAATATGGTATCCTATTGTATGATGAAAAAGGATATAAATAATAAGAGAGCATAATAAGTGGAACACAATGTGATAATAATCCCATATAAGAGTCCCTAGGTTAGGACACCATTACCTTATGTAAACCACTGGTAGGGATAAATGTCCACTGTAAGTAGACCTCAGTGTGGAGAGGAAAGTTGTCAGATATCAGCAGTGCTGTAGGGAGTAATGGTCCACATAAATAAAGGCTATGTAATGAACTTAAGGGTTAAAGATAGGGGAAATTACCTTCAATAAGAGCGCTGATAGGGATGGCTATAGAGAGGACCTCAGTGGGGAGGAAGATATTCAGCCGCGCTGTAAGGAACAATAGTCCTTAAAAGTAAGCATTGCTTTGTGTGCCAGGGATTGTGGCAAGGATGTTAAGGGAATTACCTGATAGTAGACCGCTTGTAATAGGCAAGCTGTAAAGTGGTGTGGTCTCGATTTTTTGTAGCGCTCAAACCGGAAGTGAGCGCTTGAAACCGGAAGTGACGTTACGTCACCCAGTGTGTGTATTGCGAAGGCGCCAAAAGACAATGAGAAGAATGGTAAATAGGAGGACGCATCATAGGCAGTGTTAGGTTAATAGTGCGCAGGCGCTGGATAACACCAAGGGAAGATATAAGGACGTTAAGGAATAAGGCATATATGGATAATGTAAGGTGGACCAGTGTGTAAGTTACCAGTGAATCACATAATAGGCAATGTAGTGGTAGAGGAAAATGTCCATAGGTATAATTGGGGACAAAATGGTTGAAATATTAATGGGAATAAAAATAATAACCGAGTGTACAGATGGGCAGATTCCTCTGGATCCACGGGCTCATGGCGACGACAACGACCCGCACGCAGGGAAGGTTCTTTCAGCTCAGGAAGCGATTCCTCAACTGCATCTGGACGAAACCGTTTTTTATCTCGGGATCACAGGAGAGGACCCCCAAACGCAGACCGGTCAGAAGAGGTGGAAGGAAGAATGACCACTCGGTCACAGGTGAGATACAAAATCTAGTGATAAACATCTCAGATACATAAATCCCTGAACAACCCTCCTGGAAGACCAATCGTGGCTTCCACGGATTCAATTCTATCCCCATTATCCATTTTTCTCGAAAAAATCTTGACACCACTCATTAAGACCACTAGAGCCTTCCTACTTGATACTGGGCATTTCTTGAGTATTATACAACAACTTAATACTATTCCTCTTGATAGTATCTTAGTTACCATGGACGTTAACAGTCTATATACCTCTATAGAACATGAACGTGGTATTGAGGCTACCAGACATCTCCTTAACTCATCTAATATGTCTACCAACTCCATCCATTTTTGCCTGGATCTCCTACACCTGGTCCTGTACGAGAACTATTTCTTATATGAGGACACCTACTATAGCCAGAAGTGTGGTACCGCTATGAGTTCGAACGTAGCGCCGGCCTACGCTAATGCGTTCATGGATTTTTTTGAGATCTCTCATGTCTACGATAACCCGTTATTCACTCAACATGTTATAGAATACCACCGATATATCGATGACATTTTTTTCATTTGGACCGGTACCACTTCCTCTCTACAAATTTTCTATAATCACCTCAATTCCATTCTACCGGGGCTGCAGTTTACTATGCATTCCAGTATGTCATCTGTTTCCTTTCTTGACACCATGATCATCAAGAATGATACTGGGAACCTTATTACGGATCTCTACTGTAAACCCACAGATACTAACAGCTTATTACACTATACAAGCTGTCATCCAAAGTATACCCGTAATAGCTTACCTCGTTCCAAATTGAAAAGAATCACCAGGATCGTCTCAGATCCGAATGTACTGGATGACAGACTTAACAAATTAACCAAAAAATTCCAAGATAAAGGATACCCACGAACACTCCTCGAAGATGAAAAGACTAGGTCCTTACTACCGGTTTCTTCACCCATACAACGAATCAATAGAGAGAGAATCCCATTTGTAGACACATTCCACCCGCTAATGCCGAAAGTCTATTCTGTTATACGGAAACATTGGCCGATTTTGACGCGCTCCTATCCAAATATTGAATCCTTTAAAGAACCCACCTTAATGTGTACAAAGAGATCATCTAATCTAAAAGACAAATTGGTACGAGTCGATATAGGTAGCACACGTTCTCCTACTACACAAACTCTGCTAGCACCTAAGAGAAATGGCACTTTCCCCTGTCTGAGCTGTGCCTCCTGTTCAAATATAATTAAATCTGATACCATTACCCATCCCAGGACCGGTAAATCATATCCTATCCGAGGGTTTTTCACGTGTAACTCCAATTTCGTTATATATCTAATCAAATGCCCATGTGGGCTACTATATGTAGGGGAAACCACGCAACATATAAAGGATAGAATAGCGAGCCATAAATCCACCATTAGGTGCGAAAAGAATTGGTTACCGTTACCTGAACACTTTTCCAAGATGAAACATACAGTGGCACAACTCAGATATCAAGTTATAGAACAGGTTCCCCGGCCCAGAAGGGGTGGCAATCACATTGGTTTGTTAAAAAACGTGAAACATATTGGATTTTTAAATTAGACACACTGGCCCCTAAAGGCCTGAATAGGGAGATTGATTGGACATGTTAACTTATCGTCAATTTATTCTTTTCAGACTCGCTAATGTGTATTGACCAAAGGTGAGTTGCATGTCTGAACCCCTTGGTCTTATCTGTCTATGTATTACATTATTTCTATTTGGTCATTTTCCTGTTTTACCCCATATGACATGACCTCTGTTTTTTTCCCTCTAGTCCAGTGCCTCCTTATTACGCCATTCTATTAGGCGTTATTGTTATTTTTACTTATATTTGCATTTATTATTTTTCATTATTTTTTACTCTTATTTTATTTTATTATTTTTATTCCCATTAATATTTCAACCATTTTGTCCCCAATTATACCTATGGACATTTTCCTCTACCACTACATTGCCTATTATGTGATTCACTGGTAACTTACACACTGGTCCACCTTACATTATCCATATATGCCTTATTCCTTAACGTCCTTATCTCTTCCCTTGGTGTTATCCAGCGCCTGCGCACTATTAACCTAACACTGCCTATGATGCGTCCTCCTATTTACCATTCTTCTCATTGTCTTTTGGCGCCTGCGCAATACACACATTGGGTGATGTAACGTCACTTCCGGTTTCAAGCGCTCACTTCCGGTTTGAGCGCTACAAAAAATCGAGACCACACCACTTTACAGCACCTCCAGACAAGGCAAGGCGCGGGAGCGCTGCCTATTACAAGCGGTCTACTATCAGGTAATTCCCTTAACATCCTTGCCACAATCCCTGCCACAATGCTTACTTTTAAGGACTATTGTTCCTTACAGTGCGGCTGAATATCTTCCTCCCCACTGAGGTCCTCTCTATAGCCATCCCTATCAGCGCTCTTATTGAAGGTAATTTCCCCCTATCTTTAACCCTTAAGTTCATTACATAGCCTTTATTTATGTGGACCATTACTCCCTACAGCACTGCTGATATCTGACAACTTTCCTCTCCACACTGAGGTCTACTTACAGTGGACATTTATCCCTACCAGTGGTTTACATAAGGTAATGGTGTCCTAACCTAGGGACTCTTATATGGGATTATTATCACATTGTGTTCCACTTATTATGCTCTCTTATTATTTATATCCTTTTTCATCATACAATAGGATACCATATTGGTCCTTACTCCTCTATATCTCTCTATGCACGGCACTGGACTACCATAAAGGTAACCAAAATATGCACAATACTTATGTATCATTTAGGAACTCTTTTGCCCTGTTGATTTGTGCTACGCCACAGCAGAATTTGCTTTGATACATTATACTAACAATGACTGCACATTGACTATTGACTTGTATATATCTGTATATATCCTTTTTTTCCTTTGGAACCTCCACCATTTTATTTTTCGTGTTCTGTATATTTATGCTACAACGTATGTATTATATGTTACTTACACTCATTTTGTCTTTACAGTGCTATTTGACAAAGGCTCTGGTTGGCCGAAACGTTATATCGCTTTCTTTCTGTCCTTAAATGTTGCCTAATTTGTTAATAAAAACTTATATTTTTCAGCATCAAAAATTATCATCTTAGAGTGCGGTGTGCTCCTTTACATTGTCGGGATCCACTGGTCCATTACACCTGCACCTTATTCTATTTGTTAGTTGTGTGCACGCCCACATCTACCCCATAGAGCTCAGTGAGTTCACCGAAGTTCACCGTGAGAAATTTCCTCTGGAGAAGTCTGTGTTCAGGGTCCTTGCCTGAACAGTAGGTGCTCGGTATGGACCCCAAACTTTACTGTTCTGCTTCGACCATCACTACTTGTAACTTCTGTGTAATGATCAAATAACACTGATGGGTGGGAAAGTTTCACATATGTATTCACACCCCTAAAGTTCCTATTGTTCAGAGGAAACTTTTCTTTTGTCTGTGACCCTATTTAAAGTGCCTACATGTGCTAATAAACCACAAGTCCTGAGTACATCATACAAGGCTATGCTGCATTAATTTCCCAAGTGCGTGTAAAACAAAAATGTTGGAATATGTTTGGTGCAGCAACTCCATTCCTGTCTATGAGTGTTTAGTTGCTAGATTTGTATGCTGTTTATAAAGTTTAAAAAAAACTCCCAGAGGGAGAGAGTGACTGCATTTCCTGTTTTCCTGTGTCTGTGTATGAGAGAAGCAGCCAGCTGTAGATGCTGCACAGACAGAGAAACACAAATGATTTATTCCTGATCTATTAAGCTTATCATATATTCTTTCTGTTTGTTCCTGAATAAAGATGCTCTGTTGTCACACACTCAGAGAGTATCCTGAATAATCCACTGCCAACAGGTTATGGGCCCAGAGTGACACAGAACCCCAGAGTAACACATCAACAGAAGCCCAAAGCAAAAGCAGCACAGACCAACAGAGAAGATGTCCAATAGTAGCAATCCTGTCAAGTTCTCAGTGCCAAGCCTCACTAACCAGAACTACCAGTCCTGGAAATTCAAGGTGAAGATGCTCATAAGAGAAGATACATGGAAATATACTCAGGAACAAGTGCCTCATCCATTACTAGATGAATGGCTAGAGAAGGATCAGAAAGCACAAAGCACAATCTCTGTAAGTGTAGATAATAATCAGATTATGCATGTATGCAAGTGTGCAACTGCAAAGGAGATGTGGGATGAGTTACAGAAAGTGCATGAAAGATCAAATCTCACTAATAAGCTTCATCTCATGAGAAAGCTGTATCAGTCTAAGCTAAGTGATGGACAGAATATGCAAGACTATATAACAAACACCCTAGAGATTGTGGAGCGTCTCAGGGGTATTGGAGAAGAAATTAAAGATTTTCATGTTGCTGCACTTCTATTAAGTGGTCTTCCAGAGAGTTATGACACACTCATGACTGCACTAGATGCATGGCCAGATGATGAACTGACACTAGAGTATGTTAAAGGCAAACATGTGGATGAATTCAAATGAAAAACTTAGCGTGTAAGCAGCAGTAATGAATCCAGAGTAGAAACAGCAACAAAGACACAGGATTTCCCTAAATATAAGAGCAATCTAAGAGAAACTCGTGAATGTTTGTCTGTAAAAAGCCCGGCCATCTTAAAGCAGACTGCAGAATTTGGAAAGCAAGAATGAGTCAGCTTAAAAATCAGAACAGTCATCAAAGGGTTAAAACAGCTATAAAGGAAAATTCTGCGTGTGTTGAAGCTGCATTTAATGCCAGTACAGGCCCATCTGCAAAGCATATGTGGTGTATAGATTCTGGTGCAAGCAGCCATATGGCAAATAACAAGGATTTCTTCAGTGACCTTAATGAAAGCAAGTCAGAAAAGGTCATCTTAGCTAATGGTCACTATATGACTTCAGAAGGA
>JARQOD010000002.1:101320699-101343205 GCA_033576555.1 Oophaga sylvatica | reverse complement strand
TTTCCCTGATCCACCCAGTCAGTGATTCTGTCATAGAAGGAAATTAAATTAGTCTGACATGAATAGTAAAAGTGCCACAGTGCTTTAGTAAAATAATTGAAAGCAGGTATATGTCAAAATAAACATATTTAGCGGTTCCTCATTCCTAGAATTAAATGTGCTCCTGTCCCTATGCGCTCCCTTGAAGAAGGCTAGCGCCGAAACCCGCGAACGGAACGGAGCACATTTAATTCTAGGTATGAGGAATGCAGCGCTCTGCATTTAACTTTAAGGGACTTATCTAATCTAGTACCAGCATCATAGCACTTTTTATTGCACTTATACCACTATGGGGTTGCATTATACCGTCATGATGCTGCATTATACCGCTGTGGGGGTGAATTATACCACTATTGGTGTGCATTATATCACTATGGGGGAGCATTATACCGCTATGGGGGTGCATTATACCTCTTTGGAACTGCATTATACTGCTATGGGGCAGCATTATGCTAAGGGGGTGCATTATACTGCTATTAGGGTGCATTATACTGCTATGGGGATGCATTATACTATATATGGCTATGGAGTACATTATACTACTATGGGGGTGCATTATACTATTATGGATGACAATGGGGGAATATGGAGAGACATGGGGGGAATATGGAGAGACATGGGGGGAAGTATGAAGAGACATCTAGGAAATTTGAGGACACATGGGGTCCAGAATTTGGGATATTATTAATGTAGGGACTAGGATATTTTTGAGGATACTGTTTTCAGTGTGGGGGATGAGAGGTCCTGTTACTGTGCAGGGCGACATGGTCACTATTTTTCTTCATCTGGCGCAGTGTAGAGGTTGGGGAAAAATTAGGGAATGTGCTCTAGACCTGTCACACTCACGATCCATTTTTGGATTTGTGGCTGATTTGGTTCCATTGAGTTAAACTTTTTTTCCTTTCTGGTCAGCGAGGGATTAAATGTCAGTTTTTCCCACTGGCAAGCTGATGTAATTGCATTGCTGCTGGGTCAGTTGATCTGGGCAGTGACCACTCCCACCTTCCTTTGAAAAAGCTAGACGGCGAAACGCGCGTCAGGGGCTGCCGGGCGAGGACGGGGAGCTCCCCTGTTATTTTAATGGGTAAGCATGTAGTTGGATAATTATACTAGGGTCCATTTATTTGATACTATTAGCGTATTATGTATTTCCATTATCGCTAAAAGCCTGCGGGCTGTCTGATATATGTACATATACCTGCCACCCTGGGATGAATTTTTTTGCTCCTCCATGAACCCGGCATACCTTAATGTCTCTTTTTATCTCTTGCTTAATGTACACTGTATACAGAATTTATATTTTACTGTCTTGTATGTGATTTTTCAATAAATGAATTTTGTATTTTTAATTTTACTATGTTGTTTTGGACTCTTTTGCTCTATTTTTTCTTGAGTTTGACCATGGCCTGATGAGTAGGACGCTAGCGAGACCCTTAAGTGTACAGGCCATTGACTCTCCCACTCAGCCAGGGCAGGGTTACCCATGTCGTAGATGGTATACACCTGCATATAGGGACTCGTTATTAAGAGTCCCTGTCGTGCTAAGTCTTGGAAGAAATGCCAACTCCCATTGTTTTAGGCCTCCCTTGGTTGAAGAAACACAACCCGGTCATAGCTTGGTGGTCCAGGGAAGTAGTCTGCTGGGACCAGTCGTGTAGGGACTGCTGCCCGGGAGCTATGATCTCTGCCATCCTTCTACAACCTACCCTTCTTCTCCAGTGGGGATCAGCAGAGGTACTACCAGGGAGTAGGGGCAAGACTCAACCTTCACCACAAGCTAACCCTGAGTGTCGGAGTCCTCTTAGGAGGAGGGGTCAGGGGAGAGTGGTGGTTCCCTCTGTGCATAGTGGGTGTGTCTGTGTGGTGACACAGGGGGATGCCTCTGTTATCAGTTCCTTAAAGAGTGCACCACCTTGTGGCAAAAGCATGCATGGCAATAAACGTTCAGGTCCGGACCTGTGTGTGAATGAGTACGTGTGGGTGTCCACCAAAAACGTCAGCTGAAAGTGTGGTACTGGGACCTGGAGTTCTAGGGTGATCGGCCCATATCGGGAGATGGCCATTCTCGGCCCAGGGACTTCCCAGCTTACACAACACATTCCACAAGTCGGCGCTCTGGAGATTTGTGGCGCCTCCGCAGCCTACGTTATCACCTCCATCAGGCTGCGTTCGCTGTAAACCTGAGGGTCAGGTGACTGCAGAGGTGAACTCTGGTGGATTGAGGCGTCCTCACCATATGTCATTTTCTGATGAGGTCCAGTGTTGAGGGTCCAGAGGCCCCTTATTGAAAGGGGGGTACTGTCACGATCAGATTTTGGATTTGTGGAAAATTTGGTTCCATTGAGTTAAACCTTTTTTCCTTTCAGGCCAGCGGGGGTTAAATGTCAGTTTTTCCCCGCTGGCAAGCTGGTGTAATTGCATTGCTGCTGGGTCAGCTGATGTGGGCAGTGACCACTCCCACCATCCTTTAAAAGGTCACCTGATGCATCAGGTGACTGCTGTTGTTAGAGCAATCTGTAGTGACCAAGCTGGAGAAAGGAGCTCTCTGGGTGCAGTGGTGTTTCTGCTGAGTTTGCTTATCTGGTGGCTTTAATCTGCTGTGCAGTGCTTTGCAGCAGAGAAAGCTAAGTGTGGTGTTTTTGTTAACTTGTCCTTTGGTGTCTGTCACTTCCCCCTGTGTTTATTACCTGCAGAGGTGAGGCTAGTGCTCCTCCTTGCCGGCCAGTGCACTAGCCAGGGCAGTTATAGATGACAACTAGGGACGAGGTATCCTGACGGCGGCGGAAGGAAGGACCTGCATAGGGCATTAGGGGAGTGCAGGGACAGGCTCAGGTTTGAGCTCAGGTGGTGACCATCCCTCATTCTCTATTGGTAGGGACTTCCTCTCCCCAATTCCATTCCCGTTGTGTGCTGTGCCGTTAGCTGACCGACCATCCGTTGGGTCGTGTCACACCGTGACAAGATAACTGTGTTATTTTCTGCAGAAACTAGTCCTGGCTGACAGAAGTGATGGCGGTCTGTGATGGATGAAGAAAATCAAAGATGAAGGACTTCAACTAGAGATGCCACTGGTAAGTCAGTGTGTTACCTGTACACTGACACTATACACTGTATACTATATACAGTTCTCCTGTGTATAATGTCACTGGTGTTCACTGTATTACTGCACACTGACACTATATACAGATATACAGAGCTCATGTGTATAATGTCACTGGTGATCACTGTATATTACCTGTACACTGACACAATATGTAGAGCTCCTGTGTATAATGTCTCTGGTGATCACTGCATATTAGCTGTACACTGACACTATATACAGAGCTCCTATATATAATGTTACTGGTGATCATTGTATTACCTGTACACTGACACTATATACAGAGCTCCATGTATGTCACCGGTGATCTCTGTATTACATGTACAATGACACTAAACACTGTGTACTATATACACAGCTCCTGTGTATAATTGAGCTTATGTTAAAATTAGTATTTTTTTTGTTATTATCGGTATTGTAGTATTCGGTCACAATATGGTTGTAGTATGTGGTCCAGCCACTGTGTGGCCATATTTGTCCCTTGTATTTTGGTATTATTCATCACTATGTGGTAATAATATGTGGTCCGACCATGGTGTGATGGTATTTGTCCCTTGTATGTGATATTATTATTCATTTTAAAAATTGTATATGACATATTTCCTTAAAGAAACATAAATAAAAATATACCTAAAAAGAGTATCAGATACTTTAACAAATATTTAATAGGTTAGAGTAGGGCCCGACCAAAAGAGTCTACCTTGTCTTTGTGGCAGTTTAAAACAAATCTTTTAGCCAAAAAAAAGCTGCTGGCTATGTATGTGATCTGGTGTCAGATTGGAACTGATAATGTGTGATTGGTGAGGGCGTGATGCAGATGTTGAGTTTTTCTATACGTGGGTGGTGGACTGTGGAAGGTTCGAGCCTTTGTGTCACAAATCTGTCTGATCTCTTTCCACAACTCTGCGGCGGTGTGCTGTTTGTCACCTAAACAAATTAGTTTCAGCAGAGCCTTTTGTCGCTTCACCAAGACAGTGCTGCAGTACTTCCAGTTTGTGACTTGATTTGGACTATATTCTCCAAGATGGCAATTCAGAGATGGAAGATGAGGAGCCATAGGGGGTGTAGGAACTGGTGTAGAAGGTGGAGAAAACCTTGATTTAACTAGGGCCCGCAATCCTCAGGAAATGGTAGAATGTGTGTCTTCCCAGAGTGCAACTCTGTTCCAACCTCCACAAATTTCACCCATTATTCCATCAGGGAAGTGTAGCATCCCTAGCCACAAGTACTTGTCCACGTGTCGGTCGTTGTGTGGACCTTCCCAGTTATTGCATTGCTCAGGACATGAGTGATATTATGGGACAAGTACTCGTATAAGGTGAGGACAGCACACTGGGAAAATAGTAGTTGCTGGGGAGCTAGTACAGAGGGATGGCCGCCACAATGAGTTTCCAGGCCATTTAGTGCTTGGGCCTGTGGCTGGGTATTTTCTTTTGTGTTCCGAGGCCTGGGGTAGGGACAGCTAACCGTTGCGTTGGGACAAAAAATTGGACATGGTTGCTGATGGTGCTTGCAAATGTGCAACGACAGGTGCAGAGCTGAGTGCAACCATGCCTGAATCCAAGACAGTGGATTGACAAGCATGTAGCACAGGAGAAGAGGCAGTGGTGTGAGCCTCAGACACTGATTGTGGACCCAGGTATTCTGCCCACCTGGTTGAGTGCTTTGACATGTACCTAAGCATGCTGTTGGTGGTCAGGCTGGTAGTGATCAGGCCCCTGATGATTTTGGCAGTTTGCAAAGACCATTCTTTTATCATCTGCACTTTCTTTAAAAAGTGCCAGACTGGCGAACCACTAACCTTTGGCCTGGGAACTTGACTCATGTGGGTGCTCTGAGGAACAGTTATCCGCCTTCTCCCTCTGGTCACACCACTGCCTCTTCCTGCCTGTTTGCAGTGCTGTGGATCCCTCCCCTCCATGCTGCTGTCCTCACTCTGCATTGCATCTTTCCAGGTTGAGTCAATGACCTCATCGTCCACCTCATCTCCCACTTCTGCATTCTGGTCCTCCTGACTTGTTAACTTAACAGCATCACTTGTTGGTAGCTGTGTCTCATCATCATCTACCTCTTGAGACACTAATTGCTATTCCACACAGGGCCGGCGTCAGCACCCGGAGTACCCGGGCAAGAGCCGGGGCCCTGAGCAGGCGGGGAGGCCCACTCGCCGTAGGGCACCCGGGCGCGCTATGGCGCCAGTCAACGGAGGAGAGCGGTGCCAGCGCCGCAACGATTGCTCAGGGGCCCGGCACAATACTTACCTCTCCCCGTGCCTCCGCTGCAGGTCCTGTGTTTTCCGCGTCTCCTGACTGTGACGTCTCAGGTCATAGGGCGCCTCTGCTGAGCAGTCACAGTGCAGAGCGGGAAGACGCCGGGTGGCGACGCTGGAGTCTGGAGCAGAGCAGCGGCAGCGGTAGCAGCAGGTGAGCAGTGAGGTGAGTATTTATTTATTTTATTTTTATAATGTATGGAGGAGGCGTGGGGCGTTTTATGGGGGGGAGAGACATCCTGCATGGGGCACTATAAAGAGGGGAGTGACATCCTCCATGGGGCATTATATGAGGGGCACAGCCTGTCATCCTGCATGGGGCATTATATGAGGGGCACAGCCTGACTGGTGCATTATATGGGGGCCAGTATTCATTATGGAGCATTATATGAGGGCCAGTATTCTGTATGGAGCATTATATGGGGGCCAGTATTCTGTATGGAGCATTATATGGGGACCAGTATTCTGTATGGAGCATTATATGGGGACCAGTATTCTGTATGGAGCATTATATGGGGACCAGTATTCTGTATGAAGCATTATATGGGGACCAGACCAGTATTCTGTATGGAGGACTATGTGGAGCCCATAATACTGCATGGAGGACTATGTGGAGCCCATAATACTGCATGGAGGACTATGTGGAGCCCATAATACTGTAAGGAGGACTATACTGTCTGGTCTGCACTGTGCGCTGCGAGGATTCGCCGGTTTCTGAGCTACTGTAGAATTTACAATAGATATCACTCATGTAATGTAAGAAGTGAAATCTTTGGCCTTGTACTATCTATATATATATACATATTTCTCCGCTGTATCTGTGCATCATGAATCATGGTCTGTGTTAAAGGGGCCCACTGAGGCTCTTTCGCCCGGGGCCCACAAAAACCTGAAGCCGGCCCTGGTTCCACACCGTCATCTTCTTCTGCCAATGGCTGCTCAAATATTTGGGCATCACTACACACGATCTCCTGATGTCCCACTTGAAACGTGCAGGGCGAGGGGCCAAAAGTAGAGATGAGCAAACTCGAACTGTATAGTTCGGAGTTTGTACCAGACATCCAGTATCCGGTGCTGAAATCTGAATATTGACTTCTCACGGAAGTCCGTTTTAGAGTTTGGAGTTCTAATGCTTAATAAAGTTTGTTGAAAGGCTGCTGCACAGCCACTCAACAAGCTTTTTGGCTGTGGGAAATTCCTCAGTCATCAGAACCATAACGAGTATTGACATGGCTGTGATTGGCTGGTGAACCATGTGAGCCAACACTTGGGAAAGGGGGAGTGAAGACCCCTAGGCAGATCTAACATCACCCTGACTGCCATAAGCGTCCCTGTTATGAATGTGCTAGAGATGGTTTCTGAGCAGAGGCTCCCTCTGGTGGTTACAGACAGTACTGAACCTTACAGCGAGGAATGGCAATCTGGAATCACTGACTGGACTGATATAAGGGAGGTTCCCTCCCATGATGGTCACCGGTGATCAATTGTTCTTGTCTCAATTGTGGTTCCTGGTTCATTTGGAAGTTTGCTGGAGTCTTGCATGCATCTGCTGCTTTCAGATAAGATATTTTCTGCTTTTCTTTTTGTGCTTGCTTTTTGCATAATTTTCTGCACTTTTGTGGAGGTCAGCCGGGTCCCCTCCTGGGGCCTGTGCTCCTCTCAGTTTATCTGTAGCCATTGTTATTTGTTCATTTGCTTTTTCCTGATTTTTCAGTGGCTGCGGCTTAGTTTTGTTACACCAGAGATCTGATTTAAGTGGTGGAGATCGTGTGATCTCAGGTGTTTTTGCAATCAGAAGAGTTGGTATTTTTTAGGGTTTTTTGTTGGATTGCAGTCAGAATTGTTTCCTGTACTTTTCTGTCTAGACAGATTGGGCACCAGCGTTTGCACATTCTATTTTCTGTCTGTGTCCGTGCTTCTTCTTGTTTAACCGCCATTACATATTTGGGGGCTTCCTATATTCTTTGGGGATCTGCTCCGGGGCAGATAGCTTTCATCTTTCTGCCTTTAGGTGTAGTTATCTCTCAGGCTGTAACGAGGCGTCTAGGATCAACGTAGGAACGCTCCACGGCTACCTCTAGTTGTGTGGTTAGTTCAGGTTACTGCAATCCAATAGGTTCCAGCCTCTCTGGTGTATTGCCGTTTTTGCTTTTTCTCCTCAGCTACCTAAACATAACACGTCCCTATATAGGTTCCGCAACTATCGCCGATCAGGATACCTAACCCATGCCTGACCCAGGACAGGATAGGCACTAGTCTATCCCCACTACAACTAAAGACAGATGGGATACACAAACAAGGGGAACACTTAGCTTGAATAGACTCAGAGAGAAACACAGACGTCCTCCAAACACCAAAAAGAAAGATATCTCCAAGCCTCAATAGGCAAATGGAAATATCACCGGCAACTCCCAGCAGCAAGTTGTGAGTTATAAACACCCTGATTCGGGTGTGTCAACTAGAGCCGGGGAGGTTGACACTGGGTCCTAAAGTCAGAAGGACTAGGAAGGAGTCTGCAAAGTCAACCGCTGAGACCTTCGGCAGCTAGATGCAGTGCGACTGCAGCCTCTGACACACCCGTGACACTGCCATTGTGCTCTGACTAGTTTAGGAACAGGATGCTGCTCGAGTGAGGGACAGTGTTAGGTTCTGTGGGGTACTCTGAAAACAGTCTCTGTGGGGGTCCACTGCAAAACAGCCTCTGTGGGGGTACTCTTCAAAACAGTCTCTCTAGGGTACTATGAAAACAGCCTCTATGGGGGTACTCTGAAAATAGGCTCTGCATACAAGCAGTGTGATAATCTGCTGGCCACTCTCTCTCTCTGTATACAGGCCATGTAATACTCTGCACTTTTTTGGGATGCAAAGAATGAGGGCATTAAATAGTGGATATGGTTGTGGTGCTGCTGGTGGTGGTGGTGTAGCTGCTGCAGGGAGAGGACAAGGTCGATGTGTGCCTTCTGTGCGCCCAAATGAAACACCTTCCTCTGGTACATGCAGGCGACAGGACAGTCTGCATAATTTCAGATACTCAAGTACTGCTGGACAAATGGCGAGGCCAGGACAAGTAGAGGCGGTTTTAGATTGGATGAGAATGCCTCCAGTTTCTTCGCTTTGTCTTCCACCCAGTCACCTGCTGAAGGTGCAGAGTTTGCACCTGCGGCCCATGGGCATCTGTCTTCTGCCTCACACCCTTGTAAATCTGAAAAGCATTCTTAGCCCCAAGTCATGCAGCAGTCACTTCTGGGTTTTGATGACTCTGCTGGTTATGGTTCCTTGGGCCATCCACTAAGCCCTGCCCCAGATGTGGAAGAGATTGAATGCACTGATGCCCAACTACTTGTTCAGGATGAGTACGTGGGAGAGCAAATGCAAATGGTCAGCGGACCACCGTAGAACATATCTGATGATGATAACGAAACACAGGTGCCAGCTGCTGCAGTTTTCTGCAGGGTGCAGACCGGCAAAGAGGGCAGGAGTGAGGAGTAGGTGGAAGATGATGTGGGTGATGATGAGGTCCTAGACACCACATGGAGTCAAGGCCTTCCTAGTGACGTGCGCGCTTCAGAGAAAGTGGTGGTGGTCAGTTGCCCCAGCTGCACAGCAAAAGCGGGAGCAGGGTGCAAAAGAACAGCGGCCGGCCCCTAGCCAGTAGGTTGGCTGCTACTGCCCGCCACTCTGACAAAATGAGTACATCAAAGCCAGCTCAAAGGAGCTCCCTGGCGTGGCAATCTGTTGATGACAAGACATGGATGGTTTGAACTCTGTGCCATCAGAGCCTGAAGCGAGGCGTAAATCATTTTAGTTAGCACCTGTTCACACCTGATTTCTGTTTGGAAGCGACAGTCAGTCTTTTGATATTTGTATACAACTGTCCAACCAGTTGACAGTTTTGGAGGATGAGGAACCATGTTCACAGCAGGGTGGCACTCATGGCATTACTGGAGTGTGGCTGGGGTGATAGAGGACACAGATGATACACCTCCCACGGAGGACAACTTGTCATTGCCTCTGGGCATCCTGACACACATGAGTGCATACATGTCATGTTGCTGTGCCTAAGCAACAATTGCTGAGTTGCCCAGATTGTTGCCAATGCTGATTACTGGGTTGACACCTTGCTGGATCCCCACTATAAGGACAGCGTGACATCCTTACTTTCGTCACTGGAGCGTGATTAGAAAATGAGGGAATACAAGCACACGCTGGTAGACGCACTACTGACGGCATCCCTACCTGATAGCGGGGGCCCAGTGGAAGCACAAGGCAGAGGACGAGGATGAATTTTCAAACGCAGCTGGGGCACAGGCACCACTTCAAAAGAGAGGCCAAAATGTGGGAAACCTTCCTCAGCATGCCATCTGACATGGTCCTTATTATCAAGAGGCATTTCAACAACATCATGGAAGAGTATGTGTCAAACGTCTTCACATCGAGTGATTAGGGACAATGTTATTTCGTTCTGTATTTACCTTGGCTCTCGAGCACAAGCGATACTCGATGGAGGAACGAGCGTACCGTCGAGTATCAAGCAGTGGCGAGCACACTCACTCATCACTAGTAAGAATCAACCTAATTCTGTGTGCTATACAAAAATCATCCTCTAGGCTCTATCCTGATTCTTCTTTCATCCATGTTATCATGTCCATTAGGAAAGTTTGTTTAAGATTTGTTTATTTTTACTGAATTTAATATATCTGGTTCTATATTTTATATGCCAAATGAAAATTGATTATTATTCATATAGTACATTGGCAGTTAAGCGATGTGAGTCCAAAAAAATGTTCCTCATATCCTGGTACTCACATTATTGCTGTTATATCAAATATGACCATATACAGTATATAACATGAAAACACTATTGGGTGAAATGGTAGAAATCATAAATTAACTATTGAACAATATTGCTGCTATGGAAGGAATCCAGTTTGTGTTGGAATATACTGTATTCTTATCATAGAAATTGGCAGCATTCAGTTTAGCAAATATGTGTAGTGTCTATACTGTTTGGTGCATGTGTAAACTGTATACTTTTATTATAGGGCCGGCGTCACCACCCGGCTCACCCGGACAAGTGCCTGGTCACCGGACAAACAGGGGTGCCCACTCGCCGTTGGGGACACTGGCAAGCTATGGGACCCATGAGTCGGGGGAGCCCAGTGCCAGCACTGGCACCAGCCCTCCTCAAGTACTCACCTCTCCCCATTCCCACCCAGCTCCGGTATCATTATATACTTTATGGAGCATTATATTTGGCCCATTATATTGCATGTAGCATTATTATCCATATCAATCAGAGCAGAAATATGATGATCAGAAGCTGGAAGCAGGGATAGTCGCCTCAGCAAGCAAGCTTATCGGACTGGACTGGAACGATTTGCCTAGAGCGCGAGAGAGTTTCAATAGGTTTTTGGAGGGTATACAGGGGGAGTCAGGGGTTTACATACCTTTTTATGGAATGCAGCACAGGCTCTTATGGTGCTAGTGTGGCGCCCTGAGGGTCCAGTCGCCGCGGAGATGTTGCATCTCATTCAGAGGTGTGACACCTGACTCTCAGGTAAGGAGGAAGCATCCCATTGACTCCAACCACCGCATCCAACATACACTATGCCGACTGAGCACAGACGGACCCTTCGGGAGGATGGTCTGACTCAGACTGGTTAGCAAAGGGTGTATAGCTGGGTGGGTGGAGCTTAGGCAGCACTTAGGCTGCATGTTAGTTTAGAGAGACAGTTGGAGTCAGGCAGGCAGTGTGTGGGTACTGGCCTGTACTGCAGCTCCTCTGAGTTCACCTCAAGGAGCCGTGCTGTAGTGAGCGAACGGGTCCAGGGCAAAGACAGCAATTGGAGCTGTGCCCCTATCCTGAAGAAGGAAGGACCAGGCAAACATCGGGGAACGGTCCCTAGATTAGCGGGAAGGCTCAGGCTCCGCTAGTAACACCAACAACAGTGGTCACTTCACGGGGCCACTAGCCACCATAATCTCACCAGAAGGCAGCTTAGGGGTCAAGTACGTGCAGAACGTTGGCACCGATCTGTGAACTGAAAAGGCCCAATACTCCCTTGTCTGAGGGCTCTGTGGTGGCTTGGTGCATGGTAGTAAGGAGAGTTAGCACCAAGAGAGAAGAAGCCGGAAAGGAACATACTGAAGGGGAGTCTTTTGAAGTGCGACTGACTTACCTAAGGGTTGCTGGACCACTCTCTTGGAGGACACAGTGCCCGGCTGTTATCTGTATCGAGCTCAACAGACTGTGAGTAAACCCTTGAAACTGCAACAGAACTGTTTACCTGATTATTCCAGCGACGCACACTCCCCTCTGCTACATCTTCAAGCACTATCCCTGCACTAAAACATTATCCTGCCCTGGAAGGACACAGCCTCACCTGTAGGAGGCTTATCATCTAGCTGCACATCACCATCCCTTCCAGAGGACCTGCACAGCAGCGCTGGTCACCCTGACCAGGTACTACAGGTGACGTCACAAATCATCATACGAACACTAGTCCCCTGTAAATATCCCCTTTTTGGTGAGCGCCCAGGGCCACGGACCGAGTCGTGGCTGCCATGACATCCCCCATAGAAGTCGACGGGCTCGGTGCCGAGCATCCCCACGGCCCTGGCGGGCGGCTCACTAGTCTTAGTTCAGTCGTGAAAAAACTGGTAACAGTGTAAGCAGGTAACCGGATGCAACGCATAGACAAAATACAAGGCAGAAGTAACTACTAAAACTATTTCCCTGATATGGCGTGAATAGTGGTAACTATAGCAATGGCAATTTATGCTAGACAGGGAAATATACAATAACAAATGTTCAAAGCATCCGCAGGTTCACTCTAGCTACTATAACTCTGGTTGTACATTCGTATAACTTCTAACAGAGGGGAAGATACCGCTACTAGAGAAATCACTGTATTATTGCTTATTCTAACATAAGCCCTAGCAGCCTCTCTGTGTCTTCCCACTAGGCCACACGTCCTCCTGACAAAGTGTAACAAGGCTTGCTGGTTCACCTTCTCTTCAATAAGTCCCCGCCCTGCCTGTTGTACTAGGCCAGACCAACCTTCATACCGTATGTTGGTGCTGAAAGCAACAGCCCGGCTCACTCACATATCCTGCTCATCAATCCAGGGCGTTCACCTCTGTCTTCTCCCAGATCTGCGATGCTTGACCGACAGCAGATGTCTCTTAAATCCGGCGAGATGAGTGCTGGGCCAAGATTGGATGTAACAGCTTATATAAAACAAAAATGTACCTAAAATGGTTGCAATGCCAATAGTATATGCATATACATCCAAACGAACTGAATGGCAGACGATTCGGATAAAAGAACCAAAGAAAAACCACAGGACAAGGAACACTGCACCAAAGTAATAAGAGGGACAAAAAAATGCTATAAAATGCCTTTATTAAAGTAAATGACAAGATTGATGATGTGCAAAAAGTGCCCACACAAAAATAACAATAATAAAACCAATTACAGGACTGTTATGATTTGGTAGCTGAGGAGAGCAGGCAAAAAAGGAAATACACCAGAGAGGTTGGAATCTATGGGATTGCAGTACCCTGACTAACCACCACAACTAAAGGCAGCCGTGGAGCGTACCTACGTTGGTCCTAGACGCCTCGTCACAGTCTGAGAAGCTAACTACACCTAAAGACAGAAAGAGGAAAACTATCTGCCCCGGAGCAGATCCCCAAAGAACATAGAAAGCCCCCAAACATGTAATGACGGTTAGACAAGAGGAAATACAGACACAGACAGAAAGTAGTATGAGCAAACGTTGGGGCCCAAACTTCCTAAATAGAAAAGGATAGGAAGGACACTTACTGCAATCCCAAAAAACCCTGAAAAGTACCAACTCTACTAATTACAAAAACACCTGAGATCACACGACCTCTACCACCTAAATTAGTTCTCTGGTGTAACAAAAACTAAACAGCAGCCACTGAAAAAACTGGAAAAGGCAAATGAACAAACAACAGTGGCTGAACTAAACTGAGAGGAGCACAAGCCCCCGGAGGGGACTCGGGAGACCCCCACAGGAGTGCAGGACAAAATGCAAAAAGCAAGCACAAAAAACTAAAAGAAGAAAATGTCTTATCTGTTAGCAGAAGATGCAGGCACGAAACAGCAAGCTACAAAGTGAACAGGAATCAAAGATGAGATCAGAACAATTGATCACCGGCAACCCTGATGGGAGGGAACCTCCCTTATATAAGACCAGTCAGTAACACCTGATCGCCAATCTTCACAATCTTCATTGGATAGTTCAGTACTGTTTGTAACCACCAGAGGGAGCTTCTGCTCAGAATTCATTTCTAGCACATTCACAACAGTACCCCCCCCTTGAGGAGGGGTCACCGAATCCTCATTTGAGCAACCTGGTCGGTCAGGATGAGCTCTGTGATACGCACGGATGAGTCTCCTAGCATGGATGTCCGAAGCAAACACCCAAGAATTGTCCTCCTGACCATAACCTCTCCACTTAACCAAATACTGGAGTTTCCGTCTAGAAAAACGAGAATTCAATATTTTCTCAACCACATACTCCAGATTGCCCTCAACCAAAACAGGGTCAGGAGGCACAGCCATAGGAACCACTGGCTCGACAAACCTCTTCAATAAGGACTTGTGGAACACGTTATGGATCTTAAATGTCCCTGGAAGAAGTAAACGAAAGGAAACAGGATTAAGAATCTCCATGATCTTATAAGTGTCATGTGTGCATTGCCACGAAGATCGTCGCGGTTGCACATTTTGACTTCTCACAGCTGAGCTGCTGTTTCTTTGTGTTTGGCAGCTAGGGAGTTAATTCTGTCTGTGCTCGGTGCTGGGACTGGGTGCAGTTTCTCCCGGCTGCAATTGATTATTTGTTGATTGGTTTCCTTTAAATTTCTGGTTGTCTGCTTTGGGAGTTGCCAGTGAAACCTTCATGCAGACCACAGATAGGAATGAATCTGTATAGACTTTAGTTGTGAGCTCCTTAGTTGTTCTAAGCTCAACTTGGTTAGAGTTTATTTCCCAGACCATTTATGTTCCTTTGGTGTTTGAGTTTGTATGCAAGCGAGTGTTATCCTGTCTGTCTTATATGTCTAATCTGTGTATTTAGCTAAGATCAGCCCATATCCCTTTGGTGGTAGTCAGGATCCTTCTTAGGACTGATTACAGGGTTCAGGGTCTGATAGGAGACAGGGTTAGGTTGGAGACTTGGACCTCTGAACCATTATCAGTACCTCCAAGGTGAGGGATTAGTTAGGACCCCAGTTTAGGGTCAGGTTAGATCCCGGTCCACCTCTTTCCTGTTTCAGCTCATCAAGTCCTCAAGATTAACCCTGAGTTCAGCAGATATCGTGTCAGGTAAATCTATTCTATACTTACATGCTGATGTTGCTATACTAGTTGTTGTATAGAGTGTTGTTCCTGTATTAATAGTTTACTGACATTGTATACATATCATTAGACAGCGTGACAATAAGGTCCAATGAACCTAGGCTTAAACTTAGGAGATGCAACTCTCATAGGGATATTTCTTGAGGACAACCAGACCAAGTCCCCCACTTCAAACCGAGGACCATCAGTCCTATGCCGGTTGGCAAACCATTGGGCCTTCTCCTGAGAGAGAGACAACCTCTCCACTACCTGGTCCCAAATCTGCTGCATTCGCTCCACAACAGAGTCAACACCCGGACAGACAGAAGCCTCCGCCTGTCCCGAAGAAAATCGAGGGTGAAACCCAAAATTGCAGAAAAATGGAGACATCAAGGTGGCAGAGCTAGCCCTATTATTAAGAGCAAACTCAGCCAAAGGCAAAAAAGAGACCCAGTCATCCTGATCAGCAGACACAAAGCATCTTAGATAAGTCTCCAATGTCTGGTTTGTTCTCTCAGTTTGTCCATTGGTCTGAGGATGAAAAGCCGAGGAGAAAGACAATTGAACACCAAGTTTAGAACAAAAAGTCCTCCAAAATCTGGAAACAAACTGGACTCCTCTGTCAGACACAATGTTCTCAGGAATGCCGTGTAACCGAACCACGTGCTGAAGGAACAAAGGCACCAATTCAGAGGAGGAAGTCAACTTAGGTAATGGCACAAGATGTATCATTTTGGAAAACCTATCACAAATCACCCAGATAACGGTCATTCTCTGAGAAACAGGGAGGTCGGAAATGAAATCCATAGAGATATGGGTCCATGGTCTCTTGGGCACAGGCAATGGCATCAACAAACCACTAGAGCGAGAGCAAGGCTTGGATCAAGAGCAAGTCCCGCAGGACTGCACAAATTCCCTGACGTCACGAGACAAAGTAGGCCACCAAAGGACCGACTAACCAAGTCTCTGGTACCAAAAATTCCGGGATGACCGGCCAACGCGGAACAATGAATCTCAGACATCACACTCTTTTTCCACCGGTCTGGGACAAACCAATAGGGCAGCGCTCGGGTTTATCCTCCTGACACCCTTCCAGAGCCAGTCTCAAATTGGGCGAGATGGTGGAAAGAACTACACCCTCTTTCAAAATAACAGCAGGATCAGATAACTCAGGAGAGTCCGCAAGGAAACTCCTCGAGAGGGCAATCCGCCTTAACATTCTTAGTGCCAGGAAGAAAGGAAACCACAAAATTAAAACGTGTGAAAAACAAGGCCCACCTGGCCTGTCTAGGATTAAGTCGCTTGGCTGATTCCAGATAAACCAGATTCTTATGGTCCGTGAGGACCACCACCTGATGTTTGGCTCCCTCCAGCCAATGTCTCCACTCTTCAAAAGCCCACTTCATGGCCAATAACTCCCGATTACCCACGTCATAATTACGTTCAGTTGGAGAAAATTTTCGAGAGAAAAAGGCACAAGGGTTACTTTTAGAGGTCTCTGGATCTCTTTGGGACAAAACGGCACCTGCCCCAATTTCAGAGCATCAACCTCCACCTGAAATGGCAGAGAAACATCAGGCTGCCGTAGAACAGGAGCAGAAGTGAATCTCTGCTTAAGTTCCTGAAATGCAGAGACTGCCTCAGGAGGCCAATTCACCACATCAGAACCCTTTTTGGTCAAATCATCAATGGTTTAACAATAACAGAGAAATTACCAATAAATTTACGATAAAATTGGCAAAACCCAAGAATCTTTGAAGAGCCTTTAATGAAGTAGGTTGGACCCAATCACAGATGGCCTGAACCTTGATCGGGTCCATTTCAATAACAGATGGGGGCAAAATGAATCCCAGAAATGAGATCCTCTGTACGCCAAAAAGACACTTTGATCCCTTCACATACAGAGCATTCTCTCTCAAAATCTGGAACACAGTCCGAACATGTTTCACATGAGAGTCCCAGTCATTGGAAAAAATCAAGATATCATCCAAATAAACAATCAGAAATTTATCCACAAAATCCCTGAAAATGTCATTCATGAAGGACTGGGAAAACAGAAGGAGCATTAGTGAACCCAAAGGGCATCACTAGGTACTCAAAATGCCCCTCTGGGGTATTAAATGCCGTCTTCCATTCATCCCCGTGCTTAATGCGAATAAGGTTATATGCCCCCCTGAGGTCAAGCTTGGTAAACCAAGTAGCACTTTTCACCCTGGAAAACAGGTCAGAAATCAAGGGTAACGGATATTGATATTTCACAGTGATATTGTTCAAGAGACGATAATCAATACATGGCCTTAATGAACCATCCTTTTTGGCCACAAAGAAAAAACCGGCACCCAAGGGAAAAGAGGATGGTCTGATATGACCCTTCTCCAATGACTCCTTGATATAAGACCGCAGACAAGTTTAAAAAGGCGACCTTTAGGGAATTTACTACCAGGCACTAATTCAATAGCACAGTCATAGCTCCTATGGGGGGGCAAGGATGCAGGGTTTACTTTCGCTAAACACATCAGAAAAATCAGTCAAAAAGTCAGGAACATCCTGAGCCTGGGGGAGGCAGAAAAAACAGGAGTGTTGGTATTAACACATTGGCAGCCCCAACTGGTTACAGACACAGATTTCCAATCCAAAACAGGATTATGAGACTGTAACCAAGGGAAACCCAGTATGATAATGTCATGCAGATTATACAGCACCAAAAATTTACAACTCTCCTGATGATCAGGTTCAACCCTCATTATCACCTGAGTAGAGAACTGAGGTTTATTCTCAGCCAAAGGGTAGAATCGATCCCCAGTAGGGGAATAGACTTCCGTAGGGGTATCAAGGGAAACCCACAACGTTTAGCAAAATCAAAATCCATCAGGTTAATAGCTGCTCCCGAATCAACGAAAGCCTGAGCACAAAATGTGGACAGGGAGCAAATCAGGGTAACAGTCAACAAAAATTTAGTCTGAACACTACCCAAGACAACTGAGCGTGCAAAACGTCTTCCCCGCTTAGGGCAGACTGAAATAGCATGAGAGGCATCACCACAGTAGAAACATAACCATTGCGTTTTCGAAACTCATGAAGCTGTGCCCCAGAAGCCACTCTATCACACTGCATGGGTTCAGAAGCTGGTTTACAAGGCAACACTATTCCACGCATACCTCTACGCTCACGCAAACGTCTGTCAATTTGAATCGCTAATGACATAGAATCATTGAGACCAGAGGGACAGGGAATCCCACCATAACATCCTTTACATTCTCTGACAGACCCTTCCGAAAAAGGGCTGCCAAAGCATCGTCATTCCATTTGGTCAGGACTGCCCACCTACGGAATCTCTGACAGTATAACTCAGCGTCCTAAAGCCCCTGATTTAATGCCAACAAGGCTTTTTCAGCTTGATCAGTGACATTAGGCTAATCGTACAATAACCCCAGAGCCTGAAAAAATGCATCAACATTACTCAAAACAGGATCCCCAGGTGTCAGGGAAAAAGCCCAATCCTGAGGATCGCCGCGCAGGAGAGAGATGACAATTTGAACCTGCTGTGCTGCGTTCCCTGAGGACTTAGATTTCAAGGCAAAAACAACTTACAGTTATTTTTAAAATTCAGAAATTTAGCTCGATTCCCTAAAAACAAATCTGGCATGGGAATCCTAGGTTCCACAACAGGCAACCTCGCAAGATAGGTAGCAATACTCCGAACCTCAGTGGCAAGCTGATCCACACGGCCAGACAACTGTGCAAACTCCATTGAGAGAAAAAAAAAAAAAATCCTCCTCAGCACCCAGAGATACAGAGGGAAAAAAAAATGCAACAAACAGAAAAAAAAAAAAATCTCTGACAACTTTTTTCTTTCCACAATATTTTCCCTTCTGTGAGTACCATATAATTTTCAGTTTGGGCCGGTGATACTGTTATGATTTGGTAGCTGAGGAGAGCAGGCAAAAAAGGAAATACACCAGAGAGGTTGGAATCTATGGGATTGCAGTACCCTGACTAACCACCACAACTAAAGGCAGCCGTGGAGCGTACCTACGTTGGTCCTAGACGCCTCGTCACAGCCTGAGAAGCTAACTACACCTAAAGACAGAAAGAGGAAAACTATCTGCCCCGGAGCAGATCCCCAAAGAACATAGAAAGCCCCCAAACATGTAATGACGGTTAGACAAGATGAAATACAGACACAGACAGAAAATAGTATGAGCAAACGTTGGGGTCCAAACTTCCTAAATAGAAAAGGATAGAAGGACACTTACTGCAATCCCAAAAAACCCTGAAAAGTACCAACTCTACTAATTACAAAAACACCTGAGATCACACGACCTCTACCACCTAAATTAGTTCTCTGGTGTAACAAAAACTAAACAGCAGCCACTGAAAAAACTGGAAAAGGCAAATGAACAAACAATAGTGGCTGAACTAAACTGAGAGGAGCACAAGCCCCCGGAGGGGACCCGGGAGACCCCCACAGGAGTGCAGGACAAAATGCAAAAAGCAAGCACAAAAAAATAAAAGAAGAAAATGTCTTATCTGTTAGCAGAAGATGCAGGCACGAAACAGCAAGCTACAAAGTGAACAGGAATCAAAGATGAGACCAGAACAATTGATCACCGGCAACCCTGATGGGAGGGAACCTCCCTTATATAAGACCAGTCAGTAACACCTGATCGCCAATCTTCACAATCTTCATTGGATAGTTCAGTACTGTTTGTAACCACTAGAGGGAGCTTCTGCTCAGAATTCATTTCTAGCACATTCACAACACAGGACACATACAATATCACCCCCTGACGAAGGACGCAGCTCCGAAATGCGCGTCAGGGTGTGCTCCGCACTCTTACTGGGGACCTCCACTGTACCACCAACAGGTAATATTATTTTATGTACTGGTGTAGGCAGCATGTTTTAAGCATTACTGTGTGTGGGTAGCGCTTCTTATGTCTATGCTTTTGAACATGAGGGTAGTGATTAATTCCATCTAATTTTTGGTCAGGAGTTTGACACTATAACATTTTCATACTTATACCCTTTATTATGGTTTGCTTTATAACTACTGATCCAGCTGCACTGTGACTGGTTTATAGACCTGCACCATCAACTTGATTAATTTTCATTAATACTATGTGGAGTTTCTTTCTTATTTATTCAATTATATTTTTATATATATATTGTTCAAACACCTGAGCACTTTATGTGCCTATGACCATAACTTTTGAGACTTTTTTATTGTATGTGTCCTGTAATTGGTTTTATTATTGTTATTTTGTTGTATTTCCTTCTGTGCAGGCACTTTTTGCACATCATTTTGGTTCTCAGCTCTTGACTGCATGGTCTGGATTCCGGAACTTGCCTGGGATGGATCGGGTCTTCGGGTCTTGACCTGCGTCATCTGTATTCCGAAAATCGCTTGATGCCACCTGAATTCTATTTACAGATGCGCCCTAGCCCATTACCTTGGGCTTTCTGCTGCGGCCTGTCACCTTGGCCTCAGCGTCTTCTTTGATACACGTCCTAACCCGTTCCTTCACTTGCTGCCAAATTTCCGCCCATTTTGGAACGATGGCATTTTTAATCTGTGAACTGCGTCATTAAGTTCACCTGACCCAGTGTACCAAACTCAAACTCTTCCTCCCTGAAACGCTTCCTCTTCTGGTTGGTTCCACAAGGTCTCGTTTGGACAGTAGATGGCAGTCTTCTTGCACAAATGCCGAACAGAACTGAGTATTCTTGTCTCTTATGTCACACCTTCTTACAACAGGTTCCCTTTAGGTGTCATAGCTGCAGATAGTGAGGTGAGCAGAGAATGAATCCAAGTAAGAGTAACTATGGTAGAGTCAAACGTGTAGACAACTTAAGGATATGCCACACTAAACAAGATCGCTAACGGGATCGCTAAAAAACGTCACTATTTAGCGATCTCGTTAGTGACGCTGTTGTGTGTGGCATGTAGCAACGACGTGGCCCCTGCTGTGATCTCGCTGATCGTTCACTAGAGTTCTGGACCGTATTTTGATCGTTAGCGTCCCGCTGGTGAGCCTATCTCGCTGTGTCTGGCACGTTTTGTGAACGATTTGCGCTGTTTTTTACATCGCAAAGTCGTTAAGGAGATCGCTAACCGCTTATGCGTCGTTAACGAGATCGCTAAGTGTGGCAGCTACTAGCGACATTAAAACGATCACAAAAACGATCGCATTAGTATGCGTCATTATTGTGATCGTTAGCGGGAGCGTTTAGTGTGGCAGTACCATTAAAGTCTAATTTACTACTGAAAAACAATCTACTCCATTGACCAATTATGCAAAAACTGTGAAAACATTGTGGTTGTGCTTGTCTGATCTTCAATTCCCCTGCATGAGTAAAGATTTGTTCTTCCATTGAACACTGGTCTGGTCTAGCATCTTGCTTTGCTGTGTCTCTTCACCACTATATCCCTTACCTTCATCTATACTCATTACTCAGTAATCTTTAGGCAGGGCTGATTTTTAAACATAGTTCTGGCATGGTCAAAGAAATTAGAAATGGTATATGCAAATGTTTTTAAATAATAAATATTACAGAATTACAAGACACTTCTGATTAACTGCAGAGACAATTACATCAATTAAATGTGACTGATTATCATTGCAGAACTGTTAGATCATGTTGCTTAGTGGCACAGACCAAGATGAAATTTCTGACTATTGATCGTTAGTCTCTAATTTGTACTACACTTCTGTGTAACTCATGCCAATAATATACAAACGGAAAAACATTCAGCTGTATCTGTCAGTAACTCTTTTGAGTAACATACATTAGCTTTGAATAAACATAGAACAGTGTCCTACTAATGAATTCCTTTTATAAAAAATAAATAATTAAATAAAATGATGCAGATCTACACCAAGTTAAGGTAACTGTTATGATTTGGTAACTGAGGAGGACAGGAGCAAAACAGCAAGGCAGCCGAACACCTGAGAGGTTGGGAACTTATGGGTTGCAGATCCCTAAACTAACTGCACAACTAGAAGCAGCCGTGGAGCGTACCTGCGGTGATCCTAGACACCTCGGCACAGCCGGAGAGCTAGCTACACCTAAAGACAGAAACAGGAAAGCTAACTGCCCCAGAGTAGAGCCCCAAAGGAATAGGCAGCCCCCAAACATATAATGGCGGTTAGACAAGACGAAACACAAACGCAGACAGAAAATAGAGTGAGCAAACGCAGGGGCCAAACACTGACTAAATAGGACAGGAAAGAACAGAATACTATCTGCAACCCAGCAAAACCCTAGCAAAACTTCCAACACTTCTGATTACAAAAATGCTGAGATCACACGATCTCGCCACCCACTAAATCAGATCTCAGAGTGAACAAGGCTAACCCACAGCCACTCAAAAAGCAGGGAAAGCGCAATTGAACAAATAATAGTGGCTACAGAAAAACAGAGAGAAGCACAGGTCCCAGGAGGGGACCCGGCTAACCTCCAAAAGGTGCACACAAAAATGGAAATAGCAAACACAATAGAAATAAGCAGAAAATGTCTTATCTGAAAGTAACAGACGCAGGCAAGACACCAGCAGACTTCCAAATGAACCAGGAAACAACAATTGATCACCGGCGAGGATCATGGGAAGGCAGCTCTCTTATATCAGTCCAGTCAGTGTCTACTGATTGCCAGGTATCGCTGCCAGCTGAGGAGTCATTCGATACAGCTTCAGTAACGACAGCAACCACCAGAGGGAGCCTCCGC
>JARQOD010000002.1:101277457-101320599 GCA_033576555.1 Oophaga sylvatica | reverse complement strand
GTGAGGAGCGAGTGTTTTGCATCTTGCACAGACCTCACATGAAGTGACATAATTCAAAACATCCTTCCTGCAAGTGGGCCACCAAAAGAAACGAGAAAGAAATTCCTGTGTCTTTAGAATTCCTCTATGCCCAGCTATCTTGGAATCGTGAATGAGTTGCAATACTCTTAATCTGACTGTTTCAGGAATATACAGACGTTGTCCCTGAATCCACACACCATTCTTAAAGACAAGACTTGCGTCCCTTGGGGTTGTGCCAAAAAGGAATCCGCATGGTATGCTTCCTTGATGTCCTTAAGTAGGTCTTGATTATGAATTACTCCTAGGAATCTAGAGTCAGGAAGAATAGTCTTAGGAGGAGTAATTGGACGTGTCTCTGCTGAGTAAATCCTAGAGAGTGCATCAGCCTTTCCATTGCGCGATCCTGGTCTATAAGAGATGATAAAATTAAATTGGTTTAAGAAAAGATTCCAGCGAGCCTGGCGAGGAGTCCAGGCACTTAGCCGACCTGATAAACTCAAGGTTACGATGGTCTGTCAGGACGACTATTTGCTGTGCAGCTCCCTGAAGAAGGTGTCTCCATTCTTTGAAGGCGGCAATAATGGCCAACAACTCTCTATTGCCCACATCGTAGTTCCTCTCAGCCGAAGACAACTGCTGGGAAAAGAAGGCACAGGGATGCAAGACATTCTTCTCACCTGTTCTCTGAGAGAGTATAGCTCCAACGGCACAGTCTGAAGCATCCACCTCTATTATGAAGGCAAGCTCGGGGTTGGGATGTACTAGGATAGGTGCAGTGGTAAATTTATCTTTTAGACGGGAAAATGCTTCCTGGGCTTGGGGAGTCCAGGAAAACCTAGACTCTTTCCGGGTAATTTTGAGTGATAGGTGACACTACCTCAGAGAAATTTCTAATGAAACGTCTATAGAAGTTGGCAAACTCGATGAAGCGCTGTACCTCCTTCACATTTCTAGGACTTGGCCAATCCTTGATGGCTTGG
Source organism: Oophaga sylvatica (assembly GCA_033576555.1). Classification (NCBI taxonomy): domain Eukaryota; kingdom Metazoa; phylum Chordata; class Amphibia; order Anura; family Dendrobatidae; genus Oophaga; species Oophaga sylvatica. Next base: position 101,319,598 of record JARQOD010000002.1, on the reverse strand, counting down.
TTTTGCTTCCATCCATACTAATTCCTTGTGTAGACAGTACATACCCCAGAAATTGAATTTCGGTCCTATGGAATTCACACTTTTCAAGTTTGATGTAAAGATGATTTTGTCTTAGACGTTCCAAGACCATTCTCACATGTCCATGATGTTTCCTCTGTGGAGTTAGAAAAAATTAGAATATCATCCAAATAAATTACCACGAATGTATCTAGGAGATCCCTGAAGATGTCATTCACCAAGTGTTGGAAAGTGGCTGGGGCGTACTCAGACCAAAAGGCATAACTAGATATTCAAAGTGTCCATAGCGTGACCTGAATGCAGTCTTCCATTCATCCCCAGGTCTAATACGGACTAAGTTATAGGCCCCACGAAGATCTAGTTTAGAAAAATTTTGGCATGTCCACTCTCTCCAATAACTCAGGATTAAAGGCAATGGATAACGGTTTCTAATAGTAACCTTATTGAGTTCCCTATAGTCTACGCATGGTCTCAGAGATCCATCTTTCTTCTTTACAAAGAAGATGGGTGCACCTGCAGGAGATGAAGAGGGGCGTATGAAGCCCTTGGCTAGATTTTCATCTATGTAATCCTTTAAAGCCTTTAGCTCGGGCCCCGCCAGGGGTAGATCTTACCAAAAGGTATCTCTGCTCCAGGCAATAATTCAATTGGACAATCATATGGACGGTGAGGAGGAAGCTGGTCAGCGTTCTTCTTGTCACATAAATCCACATAGTCCTGGTATACAGCTGGTAGTTCAGGGACTGACATGATTCCTTTAGGAACAGAGCAAGCTGAAACTTTTGGACTCATCTGTTTCTCTGGAAAGTGTAATTCCTTGGTCTCCCAGTTAATGGTAGGATTCTGAGCCTGCAGCCATGGTAGCCCTAGAATAATGGGAAAGTGGGGAGAAGAGATACGCATAAAGGACAGTTTCTCTTGATGATCTTTACCCATAAAAACCCTCAAAGGCTCTGTTTCCTGATCCACTGGTCCAGAGGTCAGCAGGGAGCCATCCACAGTTTCCATCTGTACTGGAGTAGCCTTCTTCACTGAACGTATTCCCTGTTTCAGAGCAAAGGAGACATCCATAAAATTTCCACTTGCCCCTGAGTCGATCATAGCAGAGCTAAACACCCAAGCTGAGTCAACCCAGAGTTTGATGGAAAGAAAGCAATGAGAATTGTTTTTCTTACAACTCAGCTGGGACACCGCTGAGGAAACTTGAAAAATGGCAGCGTTTACACAGTCAACGTCCTCAGAGGTAACGGAGTTTAAGTCCAGAAAATCAAGATCTGTTGCTGCAGATCTCTCTGGAGCCTGAGGCTCGGACCTGACAGATCCCCTCTCACAACACTCACAATGAATGAGTGCTGCAGTAGTCTTACGAGAACGGCTGGGGCAGTTTATAATGAAGTGCCCTGACTTACCACAATAGAAACATAGATTCTCCTTAAAACGATGTTCCTTGCGTGCATCACTAACCCGTCGTTGTAAAGAGTCTACCTGCATGGGTTCAGGTTCAGGTTCCCGTGTAATCCTACTCAAAGGTTCCTTAGCTGGAGAGGAAGGTAGGAAAAGGTTAGTACGATTGCTTTCGAACCATCTCTCTTGCCTGCGTTCAGTCAGACGAGTATCAATACGGATGCAGTAGTTAATAAAGTCACCTAACGCAGTGGGAGGGTCGGCACGAACAAGTTCATCCTTAATCAGTGGAGATAACCCCTTTCGAAAAATAGATTTTTTGGCGGAACTGTCCCAGGTGGTATCAAGGGCCCATCTCCTGAAATCCAAGGCATATTCAGCTACCGAGTGCTTACCTTGGCGCAAAGCTAACATGGCTGCTTCAGCTGTTGCACCTCGATTGGGGTCATCAAACACCTGCCCCATGGCTGAAATAAAATCATCAAGGTGATTCAAACAATCATCCTCAGTCTCAATCAGAGGGTTTGCCCACATTAAAGCCTTGTTGGTAAGCAACATAATTATAGTAAGCACCTTAGATCGTTCAGTGGGAAATTGTGAAGCATGTGCAGAAAAAAAAGATTGCATTGATTAATAAATCCCCTGAATTTCTCACGTTCACCGCCAAAACGAAAAGGGGGCAACTTGGGAATCCCAGCACTCGGGGCTACGGCAGGAGCCTGGACTCGCCCCTCTAGAACCTCAATCCTGGCTCGCAAATCCTGGGTAGTCTGTCCAACCACTTGCAAATTGTGATTATTGAGGTCCTGTAGATTTGTAAAACGGGTCTTTATATTCTGCAAATCTGCAAGGATATTATCAGTCACTCCGCAAAGTTCCTTTATGCGGGCCTCCATTTTCCAGATCTTTTAAGACAGGATTACTGGAAGAAGAGGAGAGAAAAAAAACAATAGTGTTCACCTGTGGCAACACTGCAGAGAGAAAAAAAAATTAAGGGAACTGCTCACCTGGAATGGTTGTGAGAAGTCACAACCACTATCATCACAGAAAGTTTCAACCAGACATCTGATATCCAGAGTTACAGCAGACAAAAAAAAAAAAAAAGAAAGGAAAAAAAAACAAAAAACAATAGTGTTTACCTGTGGTAACACTGCAAAAAGAAAAAACTTAAGGGAATTGCTCACCTGGAATGGTTGTGAGAAGTCACAACCACTGTCATCACAGAAAGTACAACCGGACGTCTGATATCCACAGTACAGCAGACACAGCCTTCCAGACCCAGCAGACACTAACGTTTGGCTTCAGAATCTTGTAATGTATGTAGTACAGTTCATATAGCGTCTTGTGCTTGGGTGCGATGAAAACACAGGAGTCACAGGTTTGATATAGAAAAGTCCTGTATTACTTCATACAAGTTGGCAGAAATAGTCACACAGTTTGCAGACACAGAAACAGGAGACACAGCAGGCCAGAGTAATCCAAGCTCAGCAATCACTCTCCAATACAGATTCAGGATCTTCTTCTCTGTTACCGTAAGTCCATGCAAACGTGGGTCTTTCAAAGAGCAGGGTTCAGAGTCCACAAGTGCTTCAGAGTTCTCAGTAGGAATAGCTGGAGTACAAGGTCCAAGGCTTACAGGAGTCAAGTCACAGGTTCACTGCAGGCTAGATTCTGAAGCACTGATTGCTCAGCTGTGGCTGCTTAAGAAGCAAAGGAGAGAATCAGGGCGGGAACATGCAAGCTGGAAACTCCATTTTGACTGAGGGCAAGATAGCTGCAGCAAGACAGAAAGTAAAATGGCTGACGAACAAACTGAGTTTCAGGAATATATACATAGAACCTTACATACAAAGTACAGGTGTGTAAATACAATGGTGCATTTACAATGATGGTCCAGCCATCTTAAGGGAGTGAGGGATGGATGGAGATAGTGAATGGGCTACACACACACACACACTTACACAGAGAATGACTTTGATTAGTGAATGTGATAGGCCGCTCTGAACAGATGTGTTTTGAGGGAGCGCCTGAAACCATGCAAATTGTGGATAGTCCTAATTTCTTGGGGTAGAGCATTCCAGAGGATTGGCGCAGCGCGGGAGAAGTCTTGGAGTTGGGAGTGGGAGGTACGGATTAGTGCAGAGGTTAGTCGAAAGTCGTTTGCAGAGCGCAGCAGTCGGTTAGGCCGATAGATAGAAATGAGGGAGGAGATGTAGGGGGGTGCTGCAGTGTGGAGAGCTTTGTGGGTGAGAACAAGTACTTTGAATTGGATCCTATAATGAATGGGCAGCTAGTGTAAGGACTGGCGAAGAGCGGACGCGTCCGAGTACCGATTAGCCAGATGGATGACCCTGGCTGCTGCATTAAGGATGGACTGGAGAGGGGATAGTCGAGTAATGGGGAGGCCAAGTAATAGAGCGTTACAGTAGTCCAGGCGGGAGTGGATCAATGCTACAGTGAGGGTTTTTGTTGTTTCCATGGTGAGAAAAGGGCGGATTCTAGAGATGTTCTTTAGGTGTAGGCGGCAAGAGCGGGCAAAAGATTGTATATGGGAGGTGAAGGAGAGATTGGTGTCAAACATAACACCCAGACAGCAAGCCTGCTGCCGGGGTGTTATTATGGTGCCGCCCACTGAGAGGGAAATGTCAGATTTAGGGAGGTTAGTAGACGGCGGGAGCAGAAGAAGTTCAGTTTTGGAGAGGTTAAGTTTCAGATAGAGAGCAGACATGATGTTGGAGACTGGGACAGACAGTCGGTGGCGTTCTGTAGTACAGCGGGGGTAAGGTCGGGGGATGACGTGTATAATTGTGTGTCATCAGCATAAAGATGGTACTGAAAGCCAAATCTGCTGATGGTCTGTCCAATTGGGGCGGTGTAGAGAGAGAAGAGAAGGGGGCCAAGGACTGAGCCCTGGGGTACACCGACAGTGAGAGGAAGAGGAGATGAAGTGGAGCCAGAGAACGAAACACTGAAGGAGCGGTCAGAAAGATAGGAGGAGAACCAGGAGAGAACAGTGTCCTTAATACCTAGTGACTGGAGCCTAGACAGTAGGAGACGGTGGTCAACTGTGTCGAAAGCTGCAGAAAGGTCGATACAGATAATGACTTACCGCTGATGTTCTTTCTAATGGAATTGTTCACTTTTCATGTCTTTTGCATCTGGCCCACACTGACATGACGACTTCTCCAGCCAGGACTCGACTGCACCCCCATTAAAAAAAAAATAAAAAAAATACTCACCTCCCGGCTCCTGTGCTGCTCACTGTTCTCCCTCTCAGCGTCTGACAGCGGGCGCCGGCAGGTGATGTTATTGCGCCCGCTGTCATACGCTGAGAGGGGGATTATGGGAGAGAAGGAGCGCTCGCTCCTTCTCTCTCTATGCGGTCAGCTTTATCGGCTGGATGCAGATACAGCTGACCCTCCGATGACGGGTGGGGGCCCACTGCTGGCACCGGGCCCCCCCAACGCCTGTTCAGGCCCCATAGCTTCCGGGCGGCAGAGCAGGGAGAGCGATTCTCCCTGCTCTGCCGCAGAATGTAACTGTATCGTAGCTCCGGGTGGGCCCCCCCAGAGCGTGGGCCCCGGGGCCACTGCCCCCTCTGCCCCGCGACCTATCCTTTCAAATCAGGGCCCACCACGCAGGAGCTGGGGCCCACCGTAGGTTTCTTCCGGTGTCCCGGTGCCTCAGTCCGACCCTGCTTGCCAGCCTGATAATACCAGGCCACAGCAGTCTGCTTATCTTTGCTGGTTAACAAAAATAGGGGATCCCCTAGAAAAAAAATTGGCGTGGGGTCCACCCTATTTTTGTTAACCAGCCAGATGAAGCAGACTGCTGAGGCCTGGTTTTTCAGGCTGGTAATGAGCCAATATCCATGGACCTTGCCAGCCTGATAATACCAGGCCACAGCAGTCTGCTTAGCTTGGCTGGTTAACAAAAAAAGGGGATCCCCTCGAAAAAAAAAACGGCGTAGGGTCCCCCTATTTTTGTTAACCAGCCAAGTAAAATGCAGACTGCTGCGGCCTGGTATTAAAAGACTGTCAAGGCCCATGGATTTTGGCCCTCAACAGCCTGATAATACCAGGCTACAGCAGCCCCACATTTGGCGCATCAAAAGATGTGCCAATTGTGGCACTTTACCCGGCTCTTCCCACTGCCCTGTAGTGGTGGCAAGTGGGGTAATAAGGGGTTAATGTCACCGTTGATTGCACGGTGACAATAAGCCCGGTTAATAATGGAGAGGTGTCAATAAGACACCGATCCATTATTAATCCCAAAGTTTTTAAATGTATAAAAAAAAAGACACAGCAAGAAAAAAGTATTTTAATGAAATAAAAGAGACAACACAGTTTTCATTTCTTTTATTATACTCTCATTCCTGCGACGCCATCGATCTCCTGTAAAAAAAGGAAAAAAACAAACCAACAGTATACCACCTGTCCGACGCAGTCCATAGTAACGACTGTCCCACGACGATCCAGCTCTGCTACATCGGAATGACAGGCAGAGGCTGTCATCCCGGAGCAGCACAGCTGATTACCTGCTTCTCCGGCGGTGACGTCATCGGACTGCTTTACGGCCGGGATTACCCAGCAGTCACTGCAGTTATCGCGAGAAACTGCATGTGACGCCGGGGAAAGATGATGGCGGCCATCAAGCAGTCCAGGCCGTGACCACCGGAGATCTTCTGCCAGGTAAGTGCCGCTGACTCCTGACAGACCCGACCGACGGACACTCACAGTGACAGTGACAATTCCGATTCCGGTATACGATATATGGGAAATATCGAAAGTCAATATCGAAAGTCCGATACAGCTAATATCGGCCGATACCCGATACTTGCGGTATCGTATCGCTCAACACTAGCTCTGAGTGCTGGATAGAGGAAGTTAGAATTAGTAAAGCTGATACATTTGGAAATGTAAAGAATGGTAAGGTTTTTAGTAGTTTACTGTATTTTAGCACTATTTTTCATATTACATACTGCTCAACCTCTCCCATGACATTTATCTACGTAATTATATTAATAATCTTTCAAAATTCCTCTAGGGTAATGAGCTTTTGGACATATGCGTCAGTCTGACTAATTGGCTCAACCTTTCACAGAGGGCTTCAGGGGCTACAGAATGGATAAACAGAGCAACGGTTGTTTGGTGGATTGATGTCACCTGTATTTATTTTCATCCTTGTTATCCTCATTTATGTAATATATTGATATATTCTAACATAACTAATGACCATAATATGAATGAAAAAAAACATGAAGCTATTGTATTAGTGTAAGACACATTGTACATTTTTGATATCTCAAGTGTCAGATAGGAACTTTTCTGGTCTGAGAATACTTACAGTGGGGGAAATAAGCATTTGATCACTTGACGATTTTGTAAGTTTGCCCACTGACAAAGACATGAACAGTAGTGTTGAGCGATACGATACCGCAAGTATCGGGTATCGGCCGATATTAGCTGTATCGGACTTTCGATATTTCCCATATATCGTATACCGGAATCGGAACTGTCACTGTGAGTGTCCGTCGGTCGGGTCTGTCAGGAGTCAGCGGCACTTACCTGGCAGAAGATCTCCGGTGGTCACGGCCTGGACTGGTTGATGGCCGCCATCATTTTTCCCCGGCGGTCACATGCAGTTTCTCGCGATAACTGCAGTGACTGCTGGGTAATCCCGGCCGTAAAGCAGTCAGTCCGATGACGTCACCGCCGGGGAAGTAGGTAATCAGCTGTGCTGCGCCGGGATGACAGCCTCTGCCTGTCATTCCGATGTAGCAGAGCTGGATCGTCGTGGGACAGTCGTTACTATGGACTGCGTCGGACAGGTGGTATACTGTTGGTTTGTTTTTTTCTTTTTTTACAGGAGATAGATGGCGTCGCAGGAATGAGAGTATAATAAAATAAATGAAAACTGTGTTGTCTCTTTTATTTCATTAAAATACTTTTTTCTTGCTGTGTCTTTTTTTTTATACATTTAAAAACTTTGGGATTAATAATGGATCGGTGTCTTATTGACACCTCTCCATTATTAACCGGGCTTATTGTCACCGTGCAATCAACGGTGACATTAACCCCTTATTACCCCACTTGCCACCGCTACAGGGCAGTGGGAAGAGCCGGGTAAAGTGCCACAATTGGCACATCTTTTGATGCTCCAAATGTGGGGCTGCTGTAGCCTGGTATTATCAGGCTGTTGAGGGCCAAAATCCATGGGCCTTGACAGTCTTTTAATACCAGGCCGCAGCGGTCTGCATTTTACTTGGCTGGTTAACAAAAAATAGGGGGACCCCTACGCCGTTTTTTTTTTTCGAGGGGATCCCCTATTTTTGTTAACCAGCCAAGCTAAGCAGACTGCTGTGGCCTGGTATTATCAGGCTGGCAAGGTCCATGGATATTGGCTCATTACCAGCCTGAAAAACCAGGCCTCAGCAGTCTGCTTCATCTGGCTGGTTAACAAAAATAGGGTGGACCCCACGCCAATTTTTTTTCTAGGGGATCCCCTATTTTTGTTAACCAGCAAAGATAAGCAGACTGCTGTGGCCTGGTATTATCAGGCTGTCAAGCAGGGTCGGACTGAGGCACCGGGACACCGGAGAAACCTACGGTGGGCCCCAGCTCCTGCGTGGTGGGCCCTGATTTGAAAGGATAGGTCGCGGGGAAGAGGGGGCGGTGGCCCCGGGGCCCTCGCTCTGAGGGGGCCCACCCGGAGCTACGATACAGTTACATTCTGCGGCAGAGCAGGGAGAATCGCTCTCCCTGCTCTGCCGCCCGGAAGCTATGGGGCCTGAACAGGCGTTGGGGGGGCCCGGTGCCAGCAGTGGGCCCCCCACCCGTCATCGGAGGGTCAGCTGTATCTGCATCCAGCCGATAAAGCTGACCGCATAGAGAGAGAAGGAGCGAACGCTCCTTCTCTCCCATAATCCCCCTCTCAGCGTATGACAGCGGGCGCAATAACATCACCTGCCGGCGCCCGCTGTCAGACGCTGAGAGGGAGAACAGTAAGCAGCACAGGAGCCGGGAAGTGAGTATTTTTTTTATTTTTTTTTTAATGGGGGTGCAGTCGAGTCCTGGCTGGAGAAGTCGTCATGTCGGTGTGGGCCAGATGGAAAAGACATGGAAAGTGAACAATTCCATTAGAAAGAACATCAGCGGTAAGTCATTATCTGTACCTGTGCTGTAATCTATATGTTCTGTAGGACTGGTATTATTTAACACAGACCATATGGCGGTAATATCAATATTGGTCTTTTTATATATAGATTATTTTGGCCAACAGCGCGGTCATTTGCTGAGGTTCTCTGATGATGGGCCCACTCAGAAGTTTTGCCCCCACTAAACCAAAACCCTAGCTACGCCTATGGCTCTCTCTCTAGTCTTTCTTTCTCGCTCTCTGTTCTTTCCTTCTCGCTCTCTGTTCTTTTTTCTCTCTGTTCTTTCTTTCTCTCTTTTCTTTCTTTCCTCTCTTTCTTTCTCTGTTTGTTCTTTCTCTCTCGAGCTCTTTCTTTCTTTTCCTCAGTACCAGCCACTGTGCCCTCATTACCAGTCAGTGTGATCAGCAGTGCTAAATGGTTACGCTTGGGGCGAGGATATGGGTGTGATTAGCTGTGAAATGGGTGTTGTCGGGGCGTGGCCTAAAATTTTCAGCGGCGCGCAACACGCGCCGCAGCCTTTAATCCTCTTTCCTGTCTTCCAAATTTGGGAGGTATGCTGTATGACCTCCCTACAACTTCTGGCCATGCTCCTGATGAGCGCGACGGATGGTCTCGTGAGGGATCTCCTCCCACACCTGGACTAAAGCATCCACCAACTCCTGGACAGTCTGTGGTGCAACGTGGCATGGCCTAAAATTTTCTGCAGCATGCACAGCGTGCCACAGCCTTTGTCCCTCTTTCCCTTATTCAAAGGTTGGGAAGTATGATGTTGGGCCGCAAGAATATATTTTCTCTGGTGGGCCCAAGGTACTCCAGTCCGACGCTGCTGGCAAGGTCCATGTATGTTGGCTCCTTAACAGCCTTAAATACCATGCCTCAGCAGCAGGGGCGTACATTAAATCATGGGGCCCCATAACAAAAGTCTGAATGTTCCCCACCCCCCCAAAAAAAAAACCCAGAGGCATTGTAAATGTAAAGTGCCAGCACAGTGAGGGAAGTTGAGTCGCACAGAGACAGGGGTTTTGGGAGTACTCGGCACCGATCACGTCGACTTCTATGGGGGATGTCACGAGTAGCAGAGCTCGGTCCGTGACCTGGGCGATCACTGGAATGTGGGATATTTCCAGGGGATGATAGAATGTTCGTGTAGTTTGTCGTGACGCCACCTGTAGTACCTGGTCAGGGTGTCCAGCGCTGCTGTGCAGGTCCTCTGGAAGGGATGGTGTAGTGCAGGTAGGTGATAAGTCTTCTACAGGTAACACGCTATCCTTCCAGGGCAGATAGATGTGAGATAGAGCAATGGTGCAGAGTGATGTAGCAGAATGGAGTATGCGACGTAGTAAGAAAGCAGGAAAGGAAACAATTCTTACTACAAAGACATGCAGCATAAGGCTGCCTCAACCCCTCCCATCCAACTAGCTACACCCTGTTCTAACCAGCCTGAGCTAGACCATCCCATTGGGTCCGCCTACACTCAGCTGGCATAGTGTACTGTTGAATGCAGTGGCTGGAGTCAATGGGGTGTTTCCTCCTTACCTGAGAGTAAGTTGTCACACCGCTGGGTGCGATGCAACATCTCTGTGGCGACTGGACCCTCGGGTGCTTCTGTCTTTTCACAAATGCCGGCTTTACCCGGCAATTGAATCAGAGGCTATTTTACTATGTAGAAGTGAATAAACTATAAATATATGTATATATATATATGTCAAAATGACATGTATATATATATATATATATGTATTCTATGTGTGTATATTTTGTGTTTACAAGGAAAGAAAGTGTTTTTTTAGTTGCGATATTTTGTTCCCATAGACTTACATGGGACTTCCGGTATCGGTATCGGGTATCGCCGATATTTTAGTGATATCGGCGATACCATTCCGATCCGATATTTTTGGATATCGGAAAGTATCGCTCAACACTACTCAGAGCATAAGTTTAAATTTTTGTTTGATAATGTAAAGCACAAATCTGTAAAGAACGCAAACATATCCTCCATGTACTAATTTTGAATTAAAGATGTTTCCTTTAAATTTTTACCTGTTTGCATAATCTCATTAGGCTTATCTGGAAGACTGATCAGTAGCTTGTGTTCTTGTGTGTGCTGTAAAATATCTTCTTTCTGTTGGCTGTGTAGATAATACTGTTTCATTTACAGGATCTTGTTCGTCCTTCGTAGTCGAAGATGACAATGACTTCAGGTTTTAGAGGAGGATGAGTGACTGTGGTTCCGGAGGTGACTAATGAGGCCAATCCAGGCTCTGATGGCTCGCCCACATACGGAACACAAGTTAGTAGATTTGGTCAGGACAGTAGAAATTGCTTGTGTCTTGCACAGAGCTCGTTTTAGTTTTGTTGCAAAGATTCTCCTGTCTTCAGCTGCACAGGCTCCTAGGTGTGACCATGCCTCGCCAAACTGGACTGTCCAGGGCAATCTTCTCCCATTCGTTGATTTACAGGACATTCAAAGAATTTCCATTTACAGAATACCAAATGGCAGGTCACGATATACAGTAGCTTGCTGTTGTGATCTTGGCTATTAGTTGCAGGGGAAAGTACAGATAGTGGATGATGCCAGGAGATGCTAGGAAGATGTGAATAATAAATCTGATGTGAAGAGTCACAAAGGGACTGCAAGGAGGAAAAGTCAAGAACAGTCAGGAGTAAATAAAAAGAGGTGTGTGGAGCTGCTGTCGGCCTGTGAACAAATTAGGCCTGAGGCCTATTCCACTTGGGAGGATTGTTGTGTGCTGCAGCTATTCCTACTTTCAACGTTAGTAGTGGTGGTTTGGAGGCTGGCATAGTTTGCCTTCTAATGTTGAGCTTAGGGCTAGGTCCAGGAGATGTGATGTAGGACCTAAAAAAAGGCCATGTGTAGATTCACCTGGTTTATTTTTGGTGAGTCATGGAAAGATAAATCATTAGCCTGATTGATCACAAAGCTGACAGTGAGCTATATGCGACTTATGACCACTTTCAAATACTGGGGTGATAGAGGGGCTGGCCAAATGAGAAGGGTGGTTTGCAGTTTTCTGTTCAGGTTGCTGAGTGTACTTTTAGCCTGGGTGGGATTAGCTCTAGAGGGAGTTTGCAGTGGCTTTGAAGACATGTTATTTTGGAGGGATCCTGGGTGGGGTGAGCTGGGCTAAGCTCAAACCCAGTGGGGTTACTTGTTAGATTGTCAATTAACAATGTGTGGCTTTAACCCCAAACATGGCACCACACTCAAGGATTTACCTTGAAAAGATTGTACTCAATTTAAAACAACTCCGTATACTGGTTACCAGGGGATCACTATCTTCACCAAAGCATAACTTAATTAATAGGCACAAGCTGTCTTCATGGAGTTCCTCATGGCCCAGGGTATCATTATCTTCACTAGAATATTCCATAACGCACAGTTCCAGGGTGTTGGCTACAGACTTGGCTACAACCACTGACTACAGTCATGGACAAAAGTTTTGAGAATGACACAAATATTAATTTTTACAAAGTCTACTGCTTCACTTTTTCTAATGGCAATTTGCATATATTCCAGAATGTTATAAAGAGTGATCAGCTTAACAGCAATTACTTTCAAAGTCAATATTTGGCTAGAAAATGAACTTTATCCCCCAAAACACATTTCAACATCATTGCAGCCCTGCCTTAAAAGGACCAGCTAACCTATTTTCAGTGATTGCTCCATTAACACAGGTGTGTGTGTTGATGAGGACATGGCTGGAAATCAATCTGTCATGATTAAGTAAGAATGACACCACTGGACACTTTAAAAGGAGGCTGGTGCTTGGCATCATTGTTTCTCTTTTGTTAACCATGGTTATCTCTAAAGAAACACGTGCAGTCATCATTGCAATGCACAAAAATGGCCTAACAGGGAAGAGTATCGCAGCTAGAAAGATTGCACCTCAGTCAACAATCTATCGCATCATCAAGAACTTCAAGGAAAGAGGTTCCATTGTTGCCAAAAAGGCTCCAGGGCGCCCAAGAAAGACCAGCAAGCGCCAGGACCGTCTCTTAAAAGTGTTTCAGCTGCGGGATCAGGCTACCAGCAGTGCAGAGCTTGCTCAGGAATGGCAGCAGGCAAGTGTGAGTGCATCTGCACGCACTGTGAGGTGGAGACTCTTGGAGCAAGGCCTGGTCTCAAGGAGGGCAGCAAAGAAGCCACTTCTCTCCAGAAAAAACATCATGGACAGACTGATATTCTGCAAAAGGTACAGGCAGTGGACTGCTGAGGACTGGGGTAAAGTTATTTTCTCTGATGAATCCCCTTTTCGATTGTTTGGGACATCAGGAAAACGCCTCATTCGGAGAAGACAAGGTAAGCGCTACCACCAGTCTTGTCTCATGCCAACTGTTAAGAATCCTGAAACCATTCATGTGTGGGGTTGCTTCTCAGCCAAGGGAATCGGCTCTCTCACAGTCTTGCCTAAAAACACAGTCATGAATAAAGAATGGTACCAGAATGTCCTCCAAGAGCAACTTCTCCCAACCCTCCAAGAGCAGTTTGGTGATCAACAATGCCTTTTCCAGCATGATGGAGCACCTTGCCATAAAGCAAAGGTGATAACTAAATGGCTCAGGGAACAAAACATAGAGATTTTGGGTCCATGGCCTGGAAACTCCCCAGATCTTAATCCCATTGAGAACTTGTGGTCAATCATCAAGAGACGGGTGGACAAACAAAAACCTAAAAATTCTGACAAAATGAAAGCATTGATTGTGCAAGAATGGACTGCTATCAGTCAGGATTTGGTCCAGAAGTTGATTGAGAGCATGCCAGGGAGAATTGCAGAGGTCCTGAAGAAGAAGGGTCAACACTGCAAATATTGACATGCTGCATTAACTGATTCTAACTGTCAATATAAGCTTTTGTTACTCATATGTTTGCAATTATATTTCTGTCTGTGATAAAAACATATGTCAAACACACATAAAAACCAGAGGGCAGCAGATCATGTGAAAACATAATATTTGTGTCATTCTCAAAACTTTTGGCCATGACTGTACTTCTAGGGAAACTTTTCCTTTTTAACACTTACTCCAGCAAGCCCAAATTATACAGTAGTCCACAGCAGATCTATGACCTCATTGTACGAAATCAGGACAGGTGCACTATGTGCACAATTAATAGACAAGTGAGTATTTTGACCATGTCACCATTTTTATGCAGATTTTCCAAGTGAAAACTATATAAACTTGAATGAAGCATGTCAGGTGATGTGTATTTGTATAATCAGGGAGAATGCGGCCTAAGGATCGCAACACCCTTTATTAACGTGCGCAGAATTATTAGGCAGATTGTTTTCCTCAGGTAAAAGGAGCCATAAAGAGATGTAACTGACTCTGAAAACTCAGACATTTTTACAAGTCTTACAGAGAGATGCATCAGTCTTGAAATTGCTAAGATATTCGGGCGTGATCAAATAACCACCAAAAGTTTAGTTGCAAATAGTCAACTTGTTTGCAAAAATGTGTTGAGAAAAAAAGCATCTTATTAACGGCCAAATATTTGAGAAGAATCAAATGTAAAGTAACCAGGAGGTTATTATCCTCCATTTTTCAGAATTACAACCTCCCTGAAGTGTCTGGAAGTAAAAGTACCTTGTTCAGACATGGTCATGGTATGAAAGGTTGAAACCCGAACACCACTAAACAAGACACAAATTTGAAACATCAACACTGGGCAGAGAAATATCTGAATATTTGATATTTGATGGACCAGACGGATGGCCCATGGCTAGATCAGTAACCAGATGCATGGGCACGTGGCTGAATCAGTAGCTAGATGGATGGGCCTGTGGCTGGATCAGGAACTAGCACAAACCTACACTTTGACTCAGATGCCAGCAAGGTGAGGTCAGTTAGTGCTATGTGTTGGAGTTATTAAATATTAGCTAGTTAGACCTTTTCAGGATGAAGGTGGACTTAAAATCGTTCAAGAAAGCCATTTATATGCAGAACAGTTCTCCATCATGTGCATCGAAGTTCTCCACTGCTTGACTAGCCAGATAAAGGAATAATGACATGGCCACTTTTTCTCCTGACTTAATCCCTATTGAGAACTTATGGGCCCTTCTTAAATGAGAGTGTCATAGAAAATATTAAAATCCATAAAGCCACTTCTAAGAGGTGGCATTCAACCCCCTCCTGTCTCACAGTGTGAATAAAATCTTACATTCTAAACCTTTTTAATGTAGAATTGAACAATGGACATAAGGAAGTGAGGAACTTATGTATAGCTTTGAAGTGACAAATATAATTAAAAATCCTTTTCAAGCCCAGACTGCCTGGTGGGGACAGATAATTAAGACGGGATACCTATTGCAATAAAGTTTTGTGTTTGTTTGATTAGAGGATGGGCAGTAGGCTCCTCTCCAGGATGAGCTGCTATGATGAAATTTCCCCAGGATCTGTGCCTCCAATGGAAAGTTATGAATATTGGGGTTTGTATAGATCTGATACAGATGGGACATACAGTTTCAACTTCAGGACTAATTGGGAAAGAACATGAATATTTTCTATAACTGTGACACCTGCCTATAAGCCCCAAATCAACAGTGGTCAGATCACTGACACTAGTCATTTCATGTTTCCTATCTATGCAAAGGTAAAAAAAATATGACGGCGTTATTGAACGTTTGTAATCTTCAGAGGTTAAGATATTTCATATGTTGGTAATTTCATAAAATCTTCAAGGACTAAAAACATCCCACAACCTTGCCCATATGAGGTCATCAAGGGGGGTGTGTGGGTGTAACTTAGGTGCTGATAAAAGGCCAAGGTGAATTATGATCTGTGTTCCTGCAGTGAGATAAATATCTGTGTATGCACAAATCTATTCACTGGACGTTTCCCATAGAAGTACTCTCCTTTACTAAGCTGAGCCATCTCTGTGATTAGCGTAGTAAGTTTCTTTTGTTAATTCTGTTTATTTTATGTAATTGTATATGCTGTATTGTTTTGTCTGCTTTCTAAAATATTTTGTATGTTTTTTTATAAACATTACCTATCATTCTAGATTAAATATAACACTTAATAGTTCTGTTCCTTTTGTTCTGTAAACCACACTCCTGAAAGCCATACGCTACCATAAATCAGTCATCTAGTTAGCCTGTATAAATGAAAGGTGGTGACAGTGAGTAGTTCTATTTTTATTATGGAGTTAGCAGTGACCATACCAGTATATATATATATATATATATACATATATATATATATATATTTGTGAGACAGTGAGAGTATGTGTATTGAATGGGGTGTATATTTCACCTAGCTACTTTACTGACTGGTATAAGGGAGGTGTGTGGCTTTGTAGACCTAGTGGTAGAGAAAGGTCACTACACCTTACATTCATTACACACTTGCAGCTCAGGCCTGAAACTACTCAGGTCTTAATTAGGAGACCAGAAGTAGGTGTCTGGAACACAGTCAGGGAGCTGCCTTAGTCTGGACACAGGAAGGTGTCCGGCACAAGAAGCAGTCTCCAGGAGTGGGAGCTCGCTTAGTCTGGACAAGGAGTCTAGGCACAAGAAGCAGTCTCCAGGAGTTTGAGCTATCTCAGTCTGGGTGCAGGAAGTACCCCGGACACAGGAGTAGTCTCAATGAGAATCCGTGCGAATAGCGGCTGAATAGGAGTGGATCTCTCTCAAGTCTGGACATTGAAGGTGCCTTCAGACACAAGGAGGAGTATCTGTGAAACTCCATACTGGTAACATATATCATATGTGTTGTTTTGGGCCAGGCTGGTAGAGCCGGGACCCGGATAGACAGGGCAATCTATCTAAGTGTAATTAGTGGCTAGACAAGCCCAGGTTTTCTGTTTATGATTTATTTTTATCTGTTTGCTGTGGACTTTAATAAAGCTGGTTGCGGCCAGTTTTACACCAGAACTGCTGTCTGAATTAACTGTTTTCGTGCCATTCTGTCTACCCAGACAGCGATCCTAGAGCTATATCCCCTGGAAATGTTACAATTGGTGGAGAATGCGGGCAGCGCAGTGGCTGATACAATTGGTGCTGGAATGTGCGTGCGGCACAGTGGTGAGAGACAGCAATAAAGGTGAAGTCTGTTAAGCAGCAGCAGAGAAAAAAAAAAGTGTGTCAGCAAAAACGTCTGATTGGAGCAGTCTTAAAGAGACAGTAGCCCTAATAGAGTTTGCAAAAGAGAAAAAAAAAAGTGTGTCTGCACAGCAAAGCTGAACTTGTTGTGGAAAAGACTGTGGAGTGTGCAGCAGCAAAGAAAAACGTCTATTGGAGCAGTCTTAAAGAGACAGTGGCCCTAATAGAGTTTGCAGAGAAAAAAAAAAAGTGTCTGCACAGCAGAGCTGAAATTTTCTGTGGAAAAGACTGTGGAGTGTGTATGTCTTGAGTGAAGACTGCCGTTGTTGAGACAGAGAAGTCTGACAGCATGGATGACAGCATGGAGGCGCTGTTTGAACAAATGGCGCAAGTTAATATGCAACATAAGACTGCCGTGGTTGAGACAGATAAGTCCGGCAGTATGGAGGAGCTCGTTGAGTACCTGGTACGCATGCAGCAGGCCCAGCAGCAATTCCTGCAGCAGCAGCAGGAGAATAACCGGTTGTTTTTTGAGCAGGTTGCAGCACAACAAAAGACTTGTGGCGCATCGTCCCAAAGTAATGTTGCAAAGTCACCTGCATTGTCCGCTGTAAAAAAGGCGGTAAGACGGTCCCTGAAAAAGATGACACCTCGTGATGATGTGGAGGTATATCTCACTAGGTTTGAGAGATTGGCAGAGAAGGAGAATCTGCCCCTATCTGAATGGGCCATGATGGTCGCACCCTATCTGATTGGAGAGCCCCAAAGGGCATATGCTGACCTGAGCGAGCAGGACAGCCAAGACTATGGCAAGCTGAAAGCGGAGATTCTTACCCGGCTGGGTGTTACGGTGACAGCCCGTGCCAGGGGAGTTCATGACTGGAGATGCAGTTGGGAGTCTGCAGTCAACAAACATGATTATGGAGTTGAAAAGGTGATAGTGAACCGCTACACCCGAGCATGTCCTCCTGAGGTACAGCCGTCTGAGAGGTCGTCACTTCAGAGTTCCCGGACGCTGAACTCTCGCGGTAAGAGCGTTCCAGCTGTTGGGGACATGGGGTATGCTGATAAGCGGGTTCAGGCCCGAGGGGACATGTGGGTGGGAGAGTGTGATGGACAGTGTTGGAGCTGGCGTGAAATTGCAGCCAACTGTCCAATAGAGGGGGAGCCTATGTGTTGTGATGTTGGCAGATCCCTCTCTCTCTGCGCAGAACCTGTGTGTGTGTCCACCTCAGCCGAAGAGACTGGACCACAGGGGTCCCCGGTGGTTGTAAATGACTGCCCAGCACAGGCCCTCTTGGACTCAGAGAGTCCAGTGACTTCCGTATGTGACAGCCTGATTGATAGGGACTTCATCCCTGATAAACACCTGAGTGTGGTGTGCATCCATGGAGACACCAAAGTCTACCCAGAGACTGCCGTGGACTTGGTCCCCAAACTCGGGGAGGTTTCATATGAAGTGGGGGTAGTGAAGAACCTGGTGCACCCCGTCATATTGGGTAATGACTTTCCCCGATCTAAGGGTCTCTGGGGGAGAAATGTTTTTGATGGACAGTGTGATGAAGCTCCTACTAAGGGTGCGCAGTCCCGAGGGGCGGAACACAATGCTAGTGGGCCGTTAAACTTATGTGATGATGATGATGATCATGATAATGATGATGACCATGATGATGATGATGATAATGATAATGATGATGATGATGATGATCATGATAATGATGATGACCATGATAATGATGCTGATGCTGATAATGATAGTGATGATGATTATGATAGTGATGATGATACTGATCATAATCATGATAATGATATTGATAATAATGATGACTGTGATAGTGATGAAATTCCTTTGCAGGTGATGTTGGGAGACGAGGATGGTGGTTCTCGGGAACCGAGTGTCCCTGACTTACCTGTGTCCTGTGACAATTTTGAGAGTGAGCAGTGGCGAGACCCCTCTCTTAGGACAGCACAGGAAAATATGATTGTTCTAAATGAGGTTTCCCAGGAGCCTGGCTCTGAGGAGAGGTTTCCTCATGCTGCCATGGACAATAGCCTATTGTATAGGGACACTGAAGTCCAGGGAGCGGTCGTGAGTCACCTCCTAGTACCTGAGCTATATAGAAGTATAGTGCTGGGGTTGTCACATAGTCACATACTTGAGGGACCAGATGGTGAAGTTAATGTTGTGGATGACATGTTAACTAAGGTTCCAGATCAGGATGTGAATGAGAATGAATTGTATACTCCTGAAAGTGAGCAGGATGAGAATGAGAATGAATTGTATAACCCTGAAAGTGACCCGGATGTGGCTGAGAAAAAGGGGTCAGACAGGGATAGTGGGAGTGATAGTGAATCATCTGATGACAATAAAGTAACCAGTGCAAATGAGGAAGGCATGGTAGCAGAGGAGGTTGAGAGTCCTGAGAAGAAAGCTGATGCTGACCTTACAGCCAGACAGAAGATGGCATCTGAAGATGTTTTACAGTTGGCCGGTTCCCTGGCGAAGACTAAGGTGAAAGGAGGAGAGCTGAGCTTTAAAGGCAGGACTCTGAAACTGAACACAGCACAAGTGGATGCTGTTGAAGATGAGAAGTTGTCGGTGTGTGGTGTGGATCTGCATCATGCCAAGGACTCTGAAGGTGATGCTGCAGAGGTGGAAAAAGCCATAGAAGTGGTAGACACCAAACCAGATGCCTCATCAGTAGCTGCAACTCGTGAAGCTCAGGCTGGAAGTTCGGTGCCCGGAGCCCCAGCGGTGTTCCCGAGTGATAGCAAGGATCTGGATAAGTCACAAGATGAGATTTTGAGACATCGGGCTGGCGTTGGTGAGCTCAAGCGCACTTTCAGGGAGGCTACATCGGAGCCACGTCCCAACAAATGGGAAAAGCGATGTGTCACTCCGTTGCCGCTACAGACACACGGGAGCCCAGATGGGATGCAGAACGTGGTGGAAGAGAAGAATCCGGTGGGTTCTGAGTATACAGATGCAGCTATCAAGGAGAACTTGAAAGCTGGAATAAATGGAGATATTGGAGACCATAATGATGTGAATGAAGAAGTAGAATGTAAGACTGACGGTGGGGCTTCTGAGCATGTCCTACCAGAAGAGCCTGAAGAAGGGGCTGAGGACATGAAGGACGTCCAACGGGTACAAGATGAATTGATTGCTTCTCGGAGAAAACTCCAAACTGTGATGAAGGAGCGTGATGAGAGCCATGAGCATCTTCGTGAGAAAGTAGATGTGCTAAAGAAGGTTCAAGGGGAATTAGAGAAAGGTGAAAAAACCCCTATACCTCCTGTGACAGTTGGTGACACAGGGTCAGTGCCCCAAAAACAAGAGGTACGAGAGTTTCTGTGGAAGAATCAGCAGAGGTGTTCTGACGTGCCTGGTCGTACTTCTCTGGCCAGGCACTATATCGAAACTGAGCCTGGCCCTAAGGTCAAGATGAAACCGTGCAGGATACCCGAGGCCCGCAGAGAGCATAGGCCTGGGAGGGTACAGGGTAGTACGGATGCTTCAGATGAAGAGAAAGCTGATGTTGGCTATGACTCAGGTGAAGATACAAATGACAGTGGTGAAGATGAAGCTGATGAGGGCCATGACTGGTCCAGAGTTCACTGTCTCTGTTGGATTGTTAACCAGCCCTCCGGTCTGGATGACCAGCCCTCCGGTCTGGAGAAGAGGGGGGGGATATGTGAGACAGTGAGAGTATGTGTATTGAATGGGGTGTATATTTCACCTAGCTACTTTACTGACTGGTATAAGGGAGGTGTGTGGCTTTGTAGACCTAGTGGTAGAGAAAGGTCACTACACCTTACATTCATTACACACTTGCAGCTCAGGCCTGAAACTACTCAGGTCTTAATTAGGAGACCAGAAGTAGGTGTCTGGAAACACAGTCAGGGAGCTGCCTTAGTCTGGACACAGGAAGGTGTCCCGGCACAAGAAGCAGTCTCCAGGAGTGGGAGCTCGCTTAGTCTGGACAAGGAGTCTAGGCACAAGAAGCAGTCTCCAGGAGTTTGAGCTATCTCAGTCTGGGTGCAGGAAGTACCCCGGACACAGGAGTAGTCTCAGTGAGAATCCGTGCGAATAGCGGCTGAATAGGAGTGGATCTCTCTCAAGTCTGGACATTGAAGGTGCCTTCAGACACAAGGAGGAGTATCTGTGAAACTCCATACTGGTAACATATATCATATGTGTTGTTTTGGGTCAGGCTGGTAGAGCCGGGACCCGGATAGACAGGGCAATCTATCTAAGTGTAATTAGTGGCTAGACAAGCCCAGGTTTTCTGTTTATGATTTATTTTTATCTGTTTGCTGTGGACTTTAATAAAGCTGGTTGCGGCCAGTTTTACACCAGAACTGCTGTCTGAATGAACTGTTTTCGTGCCATTCTGTCTACCCAGACAGCGATCCTAGAGCTATATCCCCTGGAAATGTTACAATATATATATATATATATTGTGACAGTGTCACTGGTTTTATATGTGAAGGGAGGTATGTGTCACACAGGATGCTTTCCTGTGTGAACTAAGACCTGCTTTATTTATCTGCCAGCATGTTATATGCTGGTAGGTTTACTCTGTTAAAGGGTGTGGCTGAGCAATGTATAAAAGCTCAGTCCTGTTTTTTTTTCTCTGGTGTGGTCTGGAGAGGAAAGTCTCCAGACAGGATAGTGGAAGCTGCAGAGCTTTCCACAAGGACTTTAGCAGTGCAGTTTATGCTACCGAGAGCGGGCGGAACCCACTCATCTATGGACTGAGTTATTGTTTTTTTTTTTTATGTTTTTCCCGTTTAACCCAGAGGGGTCATGTTTACTTTTCCTGCGAAACCTGCATGAGTTTATGGTGATAATAAACCAGCAGAAAGAAAACCCAGAGAACGTGTGTCCTGAGTCTGCCTTCAGGAGAGCCGAGCGAGTCGTCTTACCACAATATATATATAACATACATTGAAAGCAAGGGGATATACTGTTAGAGATGGGATTTTTCTCTCTTGATCCATCCTCAGGTATAGGTTTTGCTCAGTTACCTAGAGACGGGAGAAATAAATCAGAGAGACACAGAGTAGCTTGTCTTTACAAAATAATCTCTGTTTAATGGTTTGATAGAGTGGTCTTTTATACCACAAGATCAAAAGGAAATGCAGCGTTACATAATAATTTGGCAAAACTATAAGTTATACAATGGGTTGTCAAACACATCCTGGGATACAAGATAGATTATGCTCACTGTTAGTTCTCCAATAACATCGCTATTAATGGAAACTGCCTGCAGCCTCCGCCATTAATCGTCGGTCAGTCGCGTAATTGTCCGGATGACAGGGGGCAACACAGAGCTGTTCGTGACAAAAAGATAACAGTGTGGTGGACAGGGCCGGCGTCAGCACCCGACACACCCGGGCAAGTGCCGGGGCCCTGAACAGGCGGGGGGCCCACTCGCCGTCTGGCACCCCGGCGCCCGTTAGCGGTGTCAGCACCGCCACTGGGCCCCCCCGCTTGCTCAGGGCCCCGGCTGCGGCCGGCTCAATACTCACCTCTCCCCGTGACTCCGCTGCCGCAGCTCCGCCTCCGGGCTCCAGGGGGCGCCTGCAGGACGCCGGCGCTTCCTCTCACAGCATTCAGCGGCCGGCTGTGGCAGTGAGCGCGCGGACGTCGGACAGGTGAGATGTTTGTGTGTGTGTCTGTGTATGTGTCTCTGTGTGTATGTAGTGCGATGCTTTGTGTGTGTGTGTGTGTCTCTGCTGTATGTGTGATGGTGGTGGGGGAGGGCAGTGATGATGATGATGGGGAGGCAATGATGATTGATGATGATGGGCAGGCAATTATATTGCTGTGGAGACAATGATGATTATGGGCAGGCATTGATGATGATGGGCAGGCATTGATGATGATGGGCAGAAAGTGATGATGATGGGAAGGCAGTGATGATGATGGGCAGGCAATGATGTTGATGGGCAGGCATTGATGTTGATGGGCAGGCAGTGATGATGATGGGCAGGCATTGATGTTGATGGGCAGGCAGTGATGATGATGGGCAGGTATTGATGATGATGGGCAGGCATTGATGTTGATGGGCAGGCAGTGATGATAATGGGCAGGCAATGATGATGATGGGAGTCTTTCCATGGCGCCCTTTCCTGAGCCGTAACAGTGCAGAACGCAGCACAGTGCAGAGGAGAGCTCCATATTTTGTATGGAGCTTTATATGGGGACCAGTTCCTGTATGGAGCATTATATAGGGGATGGAGGGGTGACATCCTGCATGGGGTATTATATGAGTGATGAGGGGGAAACTATGTGGTGCCCATAATATTGTATAGAGGACTGTACTGTTCAGTCTGTGCTGTGCGCTGTGAGGATTTGGCGGTTTTTGAGCTATTGTACAATTTACAATAGATATCAGTCGTAATGGAAGAAGAGAAGTGTTTGGCGTTGTGCTATACCCATATTTCTCTGCCGTATCTGTGCATCATGAATCGAGGTCTGTGTTTAGGGGGCCCACTGAGACTCTTTCGCCCGGGGCCCTTGAAAACCTGGAGCCGGCCCTGGTGGTGGATTAAGCGTGACCCCAAAGGCTGTGATCTTAACAATTGGTGGCAGTGGTGGGATCTGCGTGGTCTCTCCAGTGTCATTCTTTGACAGGTAGAGTTATGATGAATGAAAACAGTCCACTGCTCTGAACAGTGTCTACGTGGCTGTGTTTGATGATGCCCCTAAAAAAGTTGATTGTCAAGAGATTAAGAAACTAACAGATTCCATGGATAAAAGACTTGTGACTGTTATTGAAAATAAGAGTAGCTATATTGGTCACTGGAAATTTATTTTTGTACAAATTATTTGGTTAAGAAAGAAAAAACCTCACTTTTACTTTCTAAAATTTTCAGGTTTCAGGTTTATGAGCCTTTTCGATTGGCCAAGAGCACTGTAGTTGTTCAATAATAAAATTGTTTATCAAAAATACAAATTGCCTAATAATTGTGCATACAGTGCAGATGTGCTCAGCTGAATTCACTGATGGACACTCATTAATCAATACAGATGACCATGGGGCACCCAAAGCACCTTATGAAGCAGCAGCATCATTTACTGGACTTGGGAATACAAATATCCTCTTTATAGAGGATAATCACAGGGTCTTTAGTGCCACCTATTGGAGGTAGAAATCCTAGAAGTCAATATTGATCCATTAAACAGAATTGCCACATATTACCGTAGATAAACTATGAAAAAGCTTGCTGTGCGTGAATATTTTGATTGATACCCATGTTCACTCTTGTTAGTGCCATTTTAATAGCTGTAACTTCACAGGGTTATTCTACCTTGGCAAGACTCTGCATATGGGTGACTATTCGTATGCAGAATAGGAGATCATATCTTATTGCGCTTCTTCAATACATGCCATCAGCTTACACAATAGCAGCCAAAACTCCAGTGTTTGGTTTCCATGAGTGTCATGGAAAATATTAAATTCTCTATTACTTTGTAGTGAAGGGGCATTCTCCCCCCTCTCTCCTCTCATCTGTCTTTTTCAGTGGGACACTCTTAAAAATAGACCTATATTGGAGACAAAGAGAAGTGAAGCATCCTAATTAACATGCAGGCAGGAAACAAGGGTATTTGCTGTGCATGGACAAAGAGGTATAGTTTGGTTGGGTAATTTTGATTTAGAATAGACAGGAGAACTCTTTTCAGATGATTGGACAAATAGTTAAAACAGTAAAATGGTTTTTAGTTTTGAGAGGATTAAAGCGACCATCTCACACCCTTTAGAGATAGCTATTGTTCTTCACAGATGCACATTACTTCCATCAAAACATCTTGGCAGAAGCTGAGGCTCCGATAGAAAAGTATGAATATTGGACTTGTATAAATCCGATGGTGATGGGACATACATTTTCGACTTCAGGCTTAATTGGGGAAGAATATGCATGTTTTTTCATAACTGCAATTTCTGCCTATAAGCCACAAATCTATAGTGGCAAGATAACTGACCACAGTCATGTCATATTTGATCTCTGGAGAAAGGTAAAATCCCAATGAAAAATATTGCGGCAAACTCGAACTTCATCAGGAGTGAAGTTATCGCGTAAGTTGGGGATTTCATAAGACCCTTAAGAGTTGAGGACATCCCACAGCCCGGCCCACATGAGGTCATCACAGGGTGTGTGGGTGTAACTCAGGTACTCATAAAAGGTCAAGCCAAATTTTGATCTTGGCTCTTGTAGAGAAATACACATCGTCTAAGCATGAATTCTGTTCGCTGAACGTCCCCCAAATTGAAGTGCTCTCCTTCAGCTACGTTGACTTATTTCTGTGAACTGCGTAGTAAGTTTCTTCCATTATTCCTTTTTATTTTATTTCCTGTATATGCTGTATTGTTTTGTCCCCTTTGTAACATCTTTGGTATATTTTTTATATACACCTAATATACCAATTAATATACCTATTCACAAATAGTGGGAACAAATTAATAATGTATGCCACTGAATGGTATAAAAATACAATATTTTATTGATCAAAAAAATAACATAGTGTAATATGAGCAACAATTTGCTAAAGGCATATGAATATACATGTATTAAAATTTGCTATAACAAGCAAAAATTACTAAGAGGGACGCTGAATCCATAGGAGTAAATAACTATTAGCAGCCATTTTATGGCAAACAAAGCCAAGTAGTAAAATATAATGCCCACAGGATCTTGGTATCAGGGGCCCATATTGAATAGATTCCCACAATAGTGCCACATCATACATAAGGCATGAAGATAAAGTCAAATAACCTGTTTGTTAACAATGAACATACCTATGAGCTGCTAAAGAAAACTCCTCGGACATCCCTCTGCCCCGACGCACGTTTCGCACTGCTTCTTCGGGAGGCGTGTCAGGGCAGGGGGCAATCCGGTATATATCGAACCGAACAAGTGATAAATGTAAAACACCTGAGAAAAGAGTGATCACTAACTAAATACTAATCACCGCCGTCATGAAGGTCCTTGCATTATTCAAAGGAGCTCACGGCGCATGCCCGGTCACGTGGGATCCACTAGCCAATGAGAGGAGCATGCAGCGGTCAGGTGACCTCTCCCTGCCAGGTCCTTCTAGGAGGACATGAGTAGAGAGGGCAACTCTATAGACCGCAGCAGTACCTCCGTGGTCCACGTAGCCAGCACGCGCACATCCCATGTAACATGCATATGGTGATCCACACTCATTGAGGCTTTACAAGAGAAAGATCTATATCCAGGGATCAGTATTATCATGATGGGCATCAACATCATACATCTCAAAATAACATAAAGCATCAATGATTCAAATAATTAATATCATCAATGCCGAAACCACATCTAATAGGTTATTCACTTTAATTAATGTATTTTTTCATGATATTCACATTACTTATTTTTTGAGGAGGGATTCTATAGTTTATATATTCAATAACACATTATTAGTTTTAGTATTATGGGTAGCTTTAATGCACTATATATATACATTGTGTTATTTTACATATGTTAATGATATTGTTCATTATTATTATCTTTATTATTATTTTTGTCACCTTAGCATTTATTCATGGTTTCGGCATTGATGTATCTAATTTATTTGAATTAATTTGATTGCTTTATGTTATTTTGAGATGTATGATGTTGATGCCCATCATGATAATACTGATCCCTGGATATAGATCTTTCTCTTGTAAAGCCTCAATGAGTGTGGATCACCATATGCATGTTACATGGGATGTGCGCGTGCTGGCTACGTGGACCACGGAGGTACTGCTGCGGTCTATAGAGTTGCCTTCTCTACTCATGTCCTCCTAGAAGGACCTGGCAGAGAGAGGTCACCTGACCGCTGCATGCTCCTCTCATTGGCTAGTGGATCCCACGTGACCGGGCATGCGCCGTGAGCTCCTTTGAATAATGCAAGGACCTTCATGACAGCGGTGGTTAGTATTTAGTTAGTGATCACTAGTGTTGAGCATTCCGATACCGCAAGTATCGGGTATCGGCCGATATTCGCTGTATCGGAATTCCGATACTTAGTTCCGATATTTTTCATATATCGTATACCGGAATCGGAAGTTCCCATAATTCTTTGAGAGGCAATGTGATTTTAGTCAGCCAATGAGGAATCTTATGAAGTGTGGGCACATCCTGTAATGCTGCGGTCATCTTAACTAATGGCATGGCTGTGATTGGCTGCTGAAATGATGTCAGAATGCACTATAAAAGGCGCCGCCTCCATTTTAGCGTCACTGTGCTGTGAACTCAGTTAGGGACAGAACGCTGCTGTGCTGACTCTGAGGGACAGTTAGACATTGCGATTTTGTGTACTTTACTGTGCTTTAGGCAGGCTAGTTTACCAACCGCTGTGTAAAGCTTCCTTTTGCCAGTGTTGTTTTAACAGCTCTGTGCAAGGTGTGTGTGAGAGTGCAGGTGACGCTGCAGTTTGCTCTGCATCCACCGCTGTTTGTAGGCATCTGCACGTGTCACTCACTGACTCTTTTTTTTATTTGATTTTGTGGAATTGGTGCAGCTCCATTATATTTGCCAAAAATCTAATCTATTAGTGTGACGCGCTTCCATCCGTATACAATACATTGGTTGCAAACACTATAGAAGTAGACAAAGGGGCGTTTCACAGCTACTGAACAGTTGTGTTTCAGTGTTCACTGTAGTCTGTGAGCTTTTCATTTTTTAAGTGCAGATCACGCTCCAGTTAGTTCTTCAACTACTGCTGGTTGTAGTCTGCTGAGCGTGTGTCACTGCCTCATCCTTCACTAATTGGTGCTGCTCCATTATTTTGCCAAAAATCTAATCTATTAGTGTGACGCGCTTCCATCCGTATACAATACATTGGTTGCAAACATTATAGAAGTAGACAAAGGGGCGTTTCACAGCTACTGAACAGTTGTGTTTCAGTGTTCACTGTAGTCTGTGAGCTTTTCATTTTTTGAGTGCAGATCACGCTCCAGTTAGTTCTTCAACTACTGCTGGTTGTAGTCTGCTGAGCGTGTGTCACTGCCTCATCCTTCACTAATTGGTGCTGCTCCATTATATTTGCCAAAAATCTAATCTATTAGTGTGACGCGCTTCCATCCGTATACAATACATTGGTTGCAAACACTATAGAAGTAGACAAAGGGGCGTTTCACAGCTACTGAACAGTTGTGTTTCAGTGTTCACTGTAGTCTGTGAGCTTTTCATTTTTGAGTGCAGATCACGCTCCAGTTAGTTCTTCAACTACTGCTGGTTGTAGTCTGCTGAGCGTGTGTCACTGCCTCATCCTTCACATTTTTCTCTAATTGGTGCTGCTCCATTATATTTGAAAAAAATCTAATCTATTATGTGACGCGCTTCCATCCGTATACAATACAGTGGTTGCAAACACTATAGAAGTAGACAAAGGGGCCTTTCACAGCTACTGAACAGTTGTGTTTCAGTGTTCACTGTAGTCTGTGAGCTTTTCATTTTTTGAGTGCAGATCACGCTCCAGTTAGTTCTTCAACTACTGCTGGTTGTAGTCTGCTGAGCGTGTGTCACTGCCTCATCCTTCACATTTTTCTCTAATTGGTGCTGCTCCATTATATTTGAAAAAAATCTAATCTATTAGTGTGACGCGCTTCCATCCGTATACAATACAGTGGTTGCAAACACTATAGAAGTAGACAAAGGGGCCTTTCACAGCTACTGAACAGTTGTGTTTCAGTGTTCACTGTAGTCTGTGAGCTTTTCATTTTTTGAGTGCAGATCACGCTCCAGTTAGTTCTTCAACTACTGCTGGTTGTAGTCTGCTGAGCGTGTGTCACTGCCTCATCCTTCACATTTTTCTCTAATTGGTGCTGCTCCATTATATTTGAAAAAAATCTAATCTATTAGTGTGACGCGCTTCCATCCGTATACAATACAGTGGTTGCAAACACTATAGAAGTAGACAAAGGGGCCTTTCACAGCTACTGAACAGTTGTCTGCAGTGTTCACTGCAGTCTCTGAGGAATAACCACACTTAGGCCTTATAACTTTTCTGACTTTCTTTATCAATCTACCAAGATGAAGAAGGCAGGGAGTAAGGCACGTGGTCGTGGCCGGGGAGTTTCAGCAGGGAGAGGACGTGGGGATTCTGTGGCTGCTGCCGCACCCAGTGACACAGCATCCACCAGTTTTCCCCGTGAGCGTTCCTTTATGCGCACTTTTGTAGGAGCTCAGCGTACCCCTCTGCTGCGGGAAGAACAAATTGAAGCCGTTGTTGGTTGGATGGCAGCCAATGCATCGACTTCAATTGCTTCCACCTCCTCTCAGGACCACAGCACTGTTGAACAACCATCTGTCTCTTCACCGCCTGCCAAATTGCCCAGGCAGTCAGAGAGTTCTGAACTGGAGCCAGCTGAGTCTCTGCTTCTGTTCTCAGAATCTGTTGGCTTGGAAACAGGGGCCCAGCCAAGCAGCATTCTGGAATGTGAAGAAGAGGCAGTATGCAGTGATGCGCAACAGCTGTGTCTCTCTGAATGTGAAGAGGCGGGTGAGCCAGTGCCGATGGTCAGCACACCGCAGAACGCATCTGATGATGATGAGACTCAGGTGCCATTTTCTGTTGAGCAAGGTGCTGGCCAGACCACCCAACAGCAGCAGGTGTTGGAAGAGGGTAGTGGAGATGATGAGGTCCAAGACCCAACATGGCGTGAGGAACAGGAAGGTGGTGGTAGCAGCTCTGAGGAAGAGATTGCCCCAACGGTCCAAACAGTAAGGAGAGGTAGGCTGCAGACTCGGTTGCCTGTACCCTCCAGTTTGGCACCCGTTCGTAGCAGTTCTCTTCCAACAGCCAAACCGGGCGCTCCCAGGACTTGCACTGCGTGGTCCTTTTTTGACACACTTGCAGATGATATTTGCTATGTCAAATGCAAGCTGTGTAATCAAAAAGTTAAAAGAGGTAAAAATATCAGTAACCTCAATACCACAAATATGTGGAAACATGTACGGACAAAGCACGTAGCTGAGTTACAAAGACACACTGGAGATGTAGGCCAACCTACAGCAGCACCTACATCTTCAGCTCGTGTTGGAGCCTCTTCCTCCAGCTCACACACAGCTGGTTCGGCTTCCTCACAGGATCGCCATGAAAGAACCTCTGTAACTGTTGTCCAGAGACCCAGTGTTATTCCACCCACAGCTGCAAGTTCCCTGTCATCCTCACACTCCCAGGCCACAAAACAGCCATCGGTAGCACAGGCATGGGATAAAAGACGGCCATACTCGGCAAACCATCCACGAGCACAGGCTCTGAATGCTGGCATTGCAAAACTCCTGTCCCTTGAAATGCTGTCATTCAGGCTGGTGGAGACTGACAGTTTCCGTGACTTAATGTCATTGGCAGTCCCACAATACAATGTGCCCAGCCGATTTTATTTCAGCAGGCAAGCCGTCCCTGGTCTGCAAAAGCATGTTGAGGGAAAAATTAAACATGCGCTACTAAACGCCGTCAGTAGCAAGGTCCACCTGACCACCGATGCGTGGACCAGTACCCATGGCCAGGGACGATACCTTTCCCTCACTGCCCATTGGGTCAATGTTGTGGAGCCGGGTACAGATCGTGCGAGTGGCGCTGTACGTGTTCTGCCAACTCCAAGGATTGCAGGAATCAAGTCTGTCCACATTGACTCCTCCTCCTACTCCAGTTCCTCAGAATCATCGCTGCAGGAGCCGTCACGGTCTACCTCCACATGGACCCGTGAACGTTTACCTGATGCGACCGATATAGCACAGCCGTGGCCAAACGTCAACAGGCCGTCCTGAAATTAATTTACATGGGGAATCGAAGCCACACAGCGCAGGAGCTCTGGAATGCCATCAAGCAGGAGAGCGACGTGTGGTTTTTGCCAGCGAATCTCCAGCCAGGCTTGGTAGTGTGTGACAATGGCCGAAATCTGGTGGCAGCTCTGGGCCTTGGCAACCTCACTCACATACCATGTCTGGCACATGTGCTCAACTTGGTCGTGCAGAGTTTTTTGAGGGACTATCCGGATCTTGATGCACTGCTGCACAAGGTCCGCCTAGAGTGCGCTCACTTGCGACGTTCCAGCATGGCCAGATCGCGCATTGCAGCTCTGCAACGCAGATTTCGCCTTCCTGAACATCGCATCATATGTGACGTACCCACCAGGTGGAATTCCACGTTACATATGTTGGAGCGGTTGTGTGAGCAGCAGCCAGCAGTAATGGAGTATCAGCTGCATCAGGCGCAATCAACTCGCAATTTGCGTCGTTCACACTTCACCACTACTGAGTGGGCCTCTATGAAGGACATCTGCCACGTTTTGCGTGCGTTTGATGAGTCAACGCGGATGGCGAGTGCAGATGATGCACTAGTCAGCCTGACTGTCCCCCTTATCTGCCTGCTTCAAAAAACACTGCAAGCAATAAGGGATGAGGTTTTGGAAGAGGTGGAGGATGAGGAGTCACAAATTCCATCACCTTCTGGACAGTCAGCGCAACGTGGTTCCTCACAAAGGGCTGGGCAGTGTTCACTTTGTGAGGAGGATGAGGAGGAGTCAATGGAGGAGGAAGACATCGCTCCAGAGGGAGGTACACAACGCTCTAGTCAGTATGTAGAGCGAGGGTGGGGTGATGCAGAGCAGTCAGAGATGACGCCTCTTGCAGGGGACAGCGTTTCTTGGCCAGTTGGGAGTCTGCAGCACATGGTTGATTTCATGCTGCAGTGCCTGAGAAACGACCGCCGCATCGCCCACATTCTCACCACGTCTGATTATTGGGTGTACACCCTCCTAGACCCTCGCTACCGGGACAACTTACAAAGCCTCATCACACCGTTGAACCGGGAGCGTAAAATGCGGGAGTACCAAGACATACTGGTGCAATCCATAATGTTCTCCATTCCAGCCGAGAGCACTGCTGCTGCTATTGCTTTACAAAGCAGCTCTGTGCGTCGAGGCAGTGGAGACAGCTCTGCAACAAGAGGGAGCACAAGCAGCGCCTCTGCACAGGGCAAGACCAGTATGTTCCAAATGTGGCGAAGTTTTGTGGCAGCGCCACCAATGTCTACACCATCCGAGACGGCTCCAGTCAGCAGGAGGCAACGTTTCCGTAAGATGGTGACAGACTACATGTCTTTCCCTCTCAGTGTACTCCCAGATGGCTCTTCCCCATTCAAGTTTTGGGTCTCTAAGCTGGATACATGGCCAGAGCTTAGCCAGTATGCATTGGAGGTGCTGGCTTGCCCTGCTGCCAGTGTATTATCGGAGCGCGTCTTTAGTGCCGCAGGTGGTGTACTAACAGACCGTCGCATGCGACTATCCTCCGATAATGTAGACCGGCTTACTTTTCTGAAAATGAACAAGGCATGGATCTCGCCAGAATTTGTCTGTCCGTTTTCAGATTAAATAACTGGTTCGCAACGTTATCCATGTCTCCTGTTCCCTACACATGCACAGAAAAACCCATGTCGAACATGCTCCAAATAGGGAAGAGCCGTCACCCTGATTGTTATGCTTAAAACAGGAAATTGTGAATTTTCCAGGCCTAGAATGATAAATTTTTATGACAAATATGGACAAATAATAATTTGTCATCACAGCGCATATCTGCACATGTCTATTATAAATGGTAACAAAAACTAAAACATAGTCTTCACTTTTTGAAATTAATGCATAAAAGTACATTTCATACTTATCAATTAATGCTTTTTAAGGAACTTTATCTGTACCTGTAAGATAATGCAGTCAATGGATGTACAAATCATAAAATCCATCATCACGATTTTTATTTATGACAGACATTATAAAATACACATACTGATGCCAACTGTAACTTCACACACCATATATGAAATGGCCAGCATCTAAACCTGGTAATAATGTGCAATAATAAATTATTACATCTATAAAGTGCATCATGCATACTGACAATAGGTAGTACTAGTTATACCTGCAAGTGCTGTTGAAACAACCACAACAGATATAAATTAATAATGGTATATAGGTATCACAGTGCATAGTTACTCATGGACAATGTCGATGTAATACTGTACCTCAATAAAGTCAGCGTGAACCATTATGCTTGTTAGTCTTGTAGATTGTTAAAGAGGGAACGGTCTTTTTTTGTTGGTCATAGGTGGAGTATTAGACAGTAAATGATTACTGCTGTTGTATTTTTGGCGTCCCTAGGGCGCAATAACGCTGCGTAACGTCACATTTTATAGAGTCATCTAATTGACACACGCTACCCTTTCCCTACGCGTGACAGTAGGAAGGTAGTGTTGACGGATAAAGCCTTGCGCAACCAGACATGCTTTTACCCTCTTCAACACTGTCCAAGCAAAAAATGCATGATTGCAGCCGCAGACTTTATTGACGTACAGTATAACATCGCCATTACCCATCAGAGGCTGTCCACTGTCTGATACAGACATAGAATATACCTTTGCTATCCGTAGCCTTTCTTTCACCTACACTTGCAGGCACACACTTAAATTGTGACAATGCATTATGTTTTTTTAAATGGTTATTTTTTATCGTACATTATTGTGTCATCACATTGATGAGTCCATGCTGGACATGTCATACATGCTGTACAAAGTAACGATTTTATTAACTTAAATAATTGAAATGTCTGTGACTGTCACATCTAAATTGCAATGATGA
Source organism: Oophaga sylvatica (assembly GCA_033576555.1). Taxonomy (NCBI): domain Eukaryota; kingdom Metazoa; phylum Chordata; class Amphibia; order Anura; family Dendrobatidae; genus Oophaga; species Oophaga sylvatica. The sequence continues at coordinate 101,286,305 of JARQOD010000002.1, read as the reverse complement.
TGATGATGAGTGACGATTACAAAATCCATTGTCTTCACTATGTTATGGTTTAACATAGCGTTACTTAAGCATTATTCATAAATACAAAAATGGACTTTTATTCTTAAATTTACAACACTATATTTTGTAACCAATTTTTTGGGTGGTGTGTTGTTCCATTTCTTGTTGGCATGTGCATATATGCGTTTATATTTGCAGTGTCTTTATTTTTATTATTGAAGTTAGGAAACATGTGTATCTTCGTACCGTGTTAGCCATTAGATAGAAAAATATTTACACTTGAGAGTCCACAGTGGTTGATACCTTTGAATGGATAACTGAAAAGATGGTAACAAATTGCAAGCTTTCGAGGCTACTCACGTCTCTTCATCAGGCAAAGACTAAAACAAAAAATGAAGCATCACATATTTCTATACACAACAGGACACAGGAATAGTGCAATAGGTAAGACAAGTAAGTGACGTGTAGCAGAACTGTCATTATCACAGAGGGATGAACATAAATATTGGAACAGTTCCTAGATAAGGATAGAAAGTTTTATTGCCCTCTGATTGGGGTCTGGTTTTGTGTTTTAATGCCCCTGGAAGGGCAGAGACGCAGATTCCTTAATTGATATAGAATGACATAAATCCGTGTGATCTATTCATTCCATCACTAACAGTGTCAAAGGTCATGATGAGCTTATATTCTGAAACCTTTGTATCTTTGTCATATTTGAAGTTATATTTTAATACCAGTAATTCCATATCCATCATGCTATGACCGGGCATACAAAAGTGTTTTGCCACAGGTAAATCCATTATTTTTTGTCTTATCGTGTGGCGCTGATAATTCATCCTTGTTCTCATTTTTTGGCCGGTCTACCCTCACTTGTCCCTCCCTCACTTGTCTTACCTATTCCTGTGTCCTGTTGTGTGTACAAATATGTGATTCTTCCATTTTTTTTTTAGTCTTAGCCTGATGAAGAGACCTGAGTAGTCTCGAAAGCTTTGAATTTGTTACCATATTTTCAGTTAGCCATTAAACGGTATCAACCACAGAGGACTCTCAAGTATAAATATTTTTCTATTCTTGGAATTGAAATTCATCATTTTATTGTCCTAGTAAAACTTCATTTATTCTTGTTTGAAGTACATACATTTGCAATGGCCACGTAACAAGGCAATAGTCAATATTTTGTGCCTACACCCTCCTTGACCCTGGGCTTCAACAGCGCCAGTTGCTGCTCAGAAGTGTTAGATGCACAGATGAAAACAATCGCTGATGTGTTTGTGGGTTTAGTAACGCCTGCTGTTCCCCTGCTGTGTGTCTGGCAAAAATTACTGCTGCTAACTACAACTTCAACTTCAAACGTCTCATACTAGGCCTCTGCCTACACCCTCCTTGACCCTGGGCTTCAACAGCGCCAGTTGCTGCTCAGAAGTGTTAGATGCACAGATGAAAACAATCGCTGATGTGTTTGTGGGGTTCAGTAACGCCTGCTGTTCCCCTGCTGTGTGTCTGGCAAAAATTACTGCTGCTAACTACAACTTCAACTTCAAACGTCTCATACTAGGCCTCTGCCTACACCCTCCTTGACCCTGGGCTTCAACAGCGCCAGTTGCTGCTCAGAAGTGTTAGATGCACAGATGAAAACAATCGCTGATGTGTTTGTGGGGTTCAGTAACGCCTGCTGTTCCCCTGCTGTGTGTCTGGCAAAAATTACTGCTGCTAACTACAACTTCAACTTCAAACGTCTCATACTAGGCCTCTGCCTACACCCTCCTTGACCCTGGCTTCAACAGCGCCAGTTGCTGCTCAGAAGTGTTAGATGCACAGATGAAAACAATCGCTGATGTGTTTGTGGGGTTCAGTAACGCCTGCTGTTCCCCTGCTGTGTGTCTGGCAAAAATTACTGCTGCTAACTACAACTTCAACTTCAAACGTCTCATACTAGGCCTCTGCCTACACCCTCCTTGACCCTGGGCTTCAACAGCGCCAGTTGCTGCTCAGAAGTGTTAGATGCACAGATGAAAAAATCGCTGATGTGTTTGTGGGGTTCAGTAACGCCTGCTGTTCCCCTGCTGTGTGTCTGGCAAAAATTACTGCTGCTAACTACAACTTCAACTTCAAACGTCTCATACTAGGCCTCTGCCTACACCCTCCTTGACCCTGGGCTTCAACAGCGCCAGTTGCTGCTCAGAAGTGTTAGATGCACAGATGAAAACAATCGCTGATGTGTTTGTGGGGTTCAGTAACGCCTGCTGTTCCCCTGCTGTGTGTCCGGCAAAAATTACTGCTAGCTAAACCCAATCATGGTGAAAAACACCTGACATCTCAAAGTGTCCAGTGCTACACATAGATATGAGGTACACCTGATTTCTAAGTGTTAAACATTGAAACGTCAACTTTCAACCATAAAATGATTATCTTTGTCACAAATCTGTAACAAATAAATTGACATTTATTCAGATATGCACAGTGTCCAAAACAATGCAAACACAAAATCCTACTTATCTATGGATACATGAAGTCAACCTTTCAACCATATTAACAGAATCTTTGATCACCAACTCTGAACAAATAAATGTGACATTTATTTCAGATATGCACAGTGTAAACATGAAACAACCTCTTATGCAAGGATACATTCAATTGTTCATTAGCCATTTGAATCAATGCAATATCAAGGGGATAATTATAATAATCCCAAATGTTGATTAAGGGGACGTGATGTACACGTGTAATATTGTGCAAACAATGCATGTAGGAATAGTCCTCTTCAACATTACTTATATTTGTGTCATTTTAAAAAATACATATTTGATTAGAAAGTTAACAGCCCATATCATAAAGGTCCTTCATGTAAACATGATAATCGCTTACAAAAATCATGCATTACCTTGGTAAAGTCAATAGTGCATAGTCACAATAGCAAAATATATACCTGTAAGTGGTGCTGAAAGAACGACAACTGATAGAATACGTGAATGATATATATTTATCAGACTGAATAGCGACATCTGTACAATGTCGATATAATACTGTACCTTAACAAAACAGCTGTGTCACACCTCACACTCGTTTTTCTTGTAGCTTGTTATGTAATAGGGCACATGCGTGTATGTTTCATCATAGGTGCATGTTTACTGAGTAAAGCAGTCATGACAACGCCTTTGTGTTGTCGGTACGCTTGCGATGATGAACGATGCGCACCGTGAATGTTAGTCTGCGTCATAAGACGTACAGACGCTCCAATACCCAACGCGTCACAGCAGGAAGCCAGTCTGTGCGTCCAAACAGAGGCGCAACCATACATGCACGTAACCTTTTATAAAGCTATATAAAAAAAAGGATGTAGTAGTAACGCACACTTTATTGAGGTACAGTATTACATCGCCATTCACCATCTGTGGCTATGCAGTCTCATCTATATATACCTTATCTATCCGTTGTCATGCTTGCAATTCCACAGTCAGGCATAAATATCTGTTTTCACTCTGCACTATGCACTTTTTAAATTTTCGTTTTGTTAATATAAATGATTGGCACATATTATCAGTATTACATGATGGAAATTTTAGATATTTTTTAAAAAATTGTAGTTATATTATTCACCAAATGTAAAGTTTTATGAATGTCAAAGAAAACTTGTAATGCTGATTATGTTTTTAAGTCAGCCATTCATTGTCTACACAATAAAAATGGTGTACATACTGTTACTTACCCATCATTAATGGATTCTGATGTGTACTTGTATGCTTTTATTTTAAACCGTATAGCAGATTATTTAACCTATTTTAATTGTGGTTTGCATTGCTTTTCAACATGTTAATGTATGCGTTTATGTTTGTAAATTTTTAATTTACATATATTTTTTTAAGTTAAATCATCATCTTATGGTACTAAAGTTTATATTTCTCTTGTTTGGAGTATAGACATTTTTAATTGACACGTAACAAGGAAAATACTTGATATAGTATTTAAACATCCTCCTTGACCCTGGGCTACAACACCGCCAGTTGTAGCTCGGAAGTGCTGTTAGCACAGTCTACACTTGCTCCTGTGTTACTGGGGTTCAGTAATGTCAGCTGTTCCCCTGCTGTGTGAACGGCAAAAAGTCCTGCTGCCTCCACCCTGTTCTCTTCTCATCCCTGGGCTACAACACTGCCAGTTGTAGCTCGGAAGTGCTGTTAGCACAGTCAACACTTGCTCCTGTGTTACTGGGGTTCAGTAATGTCAGCTGTTCCCCTGCTGTGTGAACGGCAAAAAGTCCTGCTGCCTCCACCTGTTCTCTTCTCATCCCTGGGCTACAACACCGCCAGTTGTTGCTCGGAAGTGCTGTTAGCACAGTCAACACTTGTCCTGTGTTACTGGGGTTCAGTAATGTCAGCTGTTCCCCTGCTGTGTGAACGGCAAAAAGTCCTGCTGCCTCCACCCTGTTCTCTTCTCATCCCTGGGCTACAACACCGCCAGTTGTAGCTCGGAAGTGCTGTTAGCACAGTCTACACTTGCTCCTGTGTTACTGGGGTTCAGTAATGTCAGCTGTTCCCCTGCTGTGTGAACGGCAAAAAGTCCTGCTGCCTCCACCCTGTTCTCTTCTCATCCCTGGGCTACAAAACCGCCAGTTGTTGCTCGGAAGTGCTGTTAGCACAGTCAACACTTGCTCCTGTGTTACTGGGGTTCAGTAATGTCAGCTGTTCCCCTGCTGTGTAACGGCAAAAAGTCCTGCTGCCTACACCCTGTTCTCTTCTCATCCCTGGGCTACAACACCGCCAGTTGTAGCTCGGAAGTGCTGTTAGCACAGTCAACACTTGCTCCTGTGTTACTGGGTTCAGTAATGTCAGCTGTTCCCCTGCTGTGTGAACGGCAAAAAGTCCTGCTGCCTCCACCCTGTTCTCTTCTCATCCCTGGGCTACAACACCGCCAGTTGTAGCTCGGAAGTGCTGTTAGCACAGTCAACACTTGCTCCTGTGTTACTGGGGTTCAGTAATGTCAGCTGTTCCCCTGCTGTGATAACGGCAAAAAGTCCTGCTGCCTCCACCCTGTTCTCTTCTCATCCCTGGGCTACAACACTGCCAGTTGTAGCTCGGAAGTGCTGTTAGCACAGTATACACTTGCTCCTGTGTTACTGGGGTTCAGTAATGTCAGCTGTTCCCCTGCTGTGTGAACGGCAAAAAGTCCTGCTGCCTCCACCCTGTTCTCTTCTCATCCCTGGCTACAACACCGCCAGTTGTTGCTCGGAAGTGCTGTTAGCACAGTCAACACTTGCTCCTGTGTTACTGGGGTTCAGTAATGTCAGCTGTTCCCCTGCTGTTATAACGGCAAAAAGTCCTTGCTGCCTCCACCCTGTTCTCTTCTCATCCCTGGGCTACAACACCGCCAGTTGTAGCTCGGAAGTGCTGTTAGCACAGTCTACACTTGCTCCTGTGTTACTGGGGTTCAGTAATGTCAGCTGTTCCCCTGCTGTGTGAACGGAAAAAAGTCCTGCTGCCTCCACCCTGTTCTCTTCTCATCCCTGGGCTACAACACCGCCAGTTGTTGCTCGGAAGTGCTGTTAGCACAGTCAACACTTGCTCCTGTGTTACTGGGGTTCAGTAATGTCAGCTGTTCCCTGCTGTGTGAACGGCAAAAAGTCCTGCTGCCTACACCCTGTTCTCTTCTCATCCCTGGGCTACAACACTGCCAGTTGTAGCTCGGAAGTGCTGTTAGCACAGTCAACACTTGCTCCTGTGTTACTGGGTTCAGTAATGTCAGCTGTTCCCCTGTTGTGAATGGGTTTGAGATGAGTTCTGAGCAGAGGCTCCCTCTGGTGGTTACAAGCGGTACTAGTGAGGATTGTGAGCACTGGGAATCAGGTGTTACTGACTGGTCTTATATAAGGGAGTCATTTTCCCATCAGGGTTGCCGGTGATCAATTGTTCTGGTCTGAATCCTTCTTTCCAGTTTCCCTTGTAGCCTGCTGTGTCGTGTCTGCATCTCCTGCTATCAGATAAGACAATTTCTTATTTTGTGTTTTTGCTATATTTTTGCATTTTGTCCTGCACTTCTGTGGGGGCCTTCAGGGTCCCCTCCGGGGGCTTTTGCCCTCTCAGTTTAGTCCAGCCACTGTGTTTTGTACTTTTGCTTTTTCCAGTTTTTTTTCAGTGGCTGCTGTTTGATTTTGTTACACCAGAGAACTAATTTAGGTGGTAGAGGTCGTGTGATCTCAGGTGATTTTGAAATTAGTAGAGTTGGTGTTTTTCAGGGTTTTCTGAGATTGCAGTAAGTACCCTTCCTGTCCTTTTCTATTTAGATAGTTTGGGCCCCAGCGTTTGCTCATACTATTTTCTTTCTGTGTCAGTATTTCCTCTTGTCTAACCGCCATTACATGTTTGGGGGCTTTCTATTATCTTTGGGGTTCTGCTCCGGGGCAGATAGCTTTCCTATTTCTATCTTTAGGTGTAGTTAGTTTCTCAGGCTGTGACGAGGCGTCTAGGACCAACGTAGGAACGCTCCACGGCTGCCTCTAGTTGCGGTGGTTAGTCAGGGTACTGCAATCTCATAGATTCCAACTGCTCTGGTGTATTTCCTTTTTTACCTGCACTCCTCAGCTACCGTAACATAACAGTATCACCGGCCTTAAAAATTGTATGGTACTCACAGAAGGGAAAAAATATTTTGAAGGAAGAAAAGATGAGATATTTTTCTGTTTGTTGCATTTTTTTTTTTTTTCTCCCTCTGTATCTCTGGGTGCTGGGGAGGATCTTTTCTCCCAATGGAGTTTGCACAGTTGTCTGGCCGTGTGGATCAGCTTGCCACTGAGGTTCAGAGTATTGCTGCATATCTTGCTAGGTTGCCTGTTGTGGAACCTAGGATCCCCATGCCAGATTTGTTTTTAGGGGATCGAGCTAAGTTTCAGAATTTCAAAAATAATTGTAAATTGTTTCTTGCCTTAAAATCTAAGTCCTCAGGAAACGCAGCGCAGCAGGTTCAAATTATCATCTCTCTCCTGCGCGGCGATCCTCAGGATTGGGCTTTTTCCCTGATACCTGGGGATCCTGTTTTGAGTGATGTTGATGCTTTTTTCATGCTTTGGGGTTATTGTACGATGAGCCTAATGTCACTGATCAAGCTGAAAAAGCCTTGTTGGCATTAAATCAGGGGCTTGATGACGCTGAGTTATACTGTCAGAGATTCCGTAGGTGGGCAGTCCTGACCAAATGGAATGACGACGCTTTGGCGGCCCTTTTCCGGAAGGGTCTGTCGGATAATGTAAAGGATGTTATGGTGGGATTCCCTGTCCCCTCTGGTCTCAATGATTCTATGTCATTAGCGATTCAAATTGACAGACGTTTGCGTGAGCGGAGAAGTATGCGTGGAGTGGTGTTGCCTTGTGAGCCAGCTGCTGAGCCCATGCAGTGTGATGGAGTGGTGTCTGGGGCACAGCGTCATGAGTTTCGAAAGCGCAATGGGTTATGTTTCTACTGTGGTGATGCCTCTCATGCTATTTCAGTCTGCCCTAAGCGGGGAAGACATTTTGCACGCTCAGTTGTCTTGGGTAGTGTTCAGACTAAGTTTTTATTAACTGTCACTCTGATATGCTCTCTGTCCTCATTTTCTGCTCAGGCTTTCGTTGATTCTGGAGCAGCTATTAACCTGATGGATTATGATTTTGCTAAACGTTGTGGGTTTCCCTTGATACCCCTACAGAAGTCTATTCCTCTACTGGGGATCGATTCTACCCCTTTGGCTGAGAATAAACCCCAGTTTTCTACTCAGGTGATAATGAGGGTTGAACCTGATCACCAGGAGTGCTGCAAATTTTTGGTTCTATATAATCTGCATGACATTATAGTGCTGGGTTTCCCTTGGTTACAGTCTCATAATCCTGTTTTGGATTGGAAATCTGTGTCTGTAACCAGTTGGGGCTGCCAATGTGTTAATACCAACACTCCTGTTTTTTCTGCCTCCCCCCAGGCTGAGGATGTTCCTGACTTTTTGTTTGATTTTTCTGATGTGTTTAGCGAAAGTAAATCTGCATCCTTACCTCCCCATAGGAGCTATGACTGCGCTATTGAATTAGTGCCAGGTAGTAAATTCCCTAAAGGTCGCCTTTTTAACTTGTCTGTACCTGAACATGACGCTATGCGGTCTTATATCAAGGAATCATTGGAGAAGGGTCATATCAGACCATCCTCTTCACCCTTAGGTGCCGGTTTTTTCTTTGTGGCCAAAAAAGATGGTTCATTAAGGCCGTGTATTGATTATCGTCTCTTGAACAATATTACTGTGAAATATCAATACCCGTTACCCTTGATTTCTGACCTGTTTTCCAGGGTGAAAAACGCTACTTGGTTTACCAAGCTTGACCTCAGGGGGGCGTATAACCTTATTCGCATTAAGCACGGGGATGAATGGAAGACGGCATTTAACACCCCTGAAGGGCATTTTGAGTACCTTGTGATGCCCTTTGGGCTCACTAATGCTCCTTCCGTCTTCCAGTCCTTCATGAATGACATTTTCAGGGATTTTGTGGACAAGTTTCTGATTGTTTATTTGGATGATATCTTGATTTTTTCTAATGACTGGGACTCTCATGTGAAACATGTTCGAACTGTATTCCAGATTTTGAGAGAGAATGCTCTGTATGTGAAGGATCAAAGTGTCTTTTTGGCGTACAGAAGATCTCATTTCTGGGATTCATTTTGTCCCATCGTTATTTAAATGGACCCGTCAAGTTCAGGCCATCTGTGATTGGGTCCAACCTACTTCATTTAAAAGGGTCTTCAGAGATTTTGGGTTTTGCCAATTTTTATCGTAAATTTATTGGTAATTTCTCGTTATTGTTAAAAACCCTTAACTGATTTGACCAGAAAGGGTTCTGATG
>JARQOD010000002.1:101121105-101277357 GCA_033576555.1 Oophaga sylvatica | reverse complement strand
GGGAGTTGTCGGTGAAAGCATTCATTCAGACCAGCAGAGCGGATCGTTTCTGAGAAGACTTAAGCTAAGAGTGCCTGTTGTGGTTTATCCTCTCCTCGCTTATTGTTTATCTCCTTAACCTTTTGTGTTCCCTCTGTAGTTGAAGTTTTGTATGCAAGGCAGTATTTACTTTACCCCTTAGTAAAGAAAATGCTAGCACAGCTTCCAAAAGAGGTGCCACAGTAGGTTCACAAACCAAATACCGTGTATAGAAAAACTGGGCACACTCATAAATAGTGTAATAGGTGAAAATTTAATACATGCAGTGGTCACTTAGCTAGGACAAACGTTTCGGTCCGAAGACCTTCATCAGTGTGCTAAAATACAATAATAACAAAGGATATTACATGGCAAATGAACCACATATTGAAAAAGCAAAATAAAGTATATACTTCAAAATTAGGGCAACAAATCGTATAGGGTTACATAACTATAATGTCCAACCAACATTATGCTCAGTCCAAGGGACTCTAGATCATGAATGGTGAAAACTAGACTTGAAAGGAATGACATACCTAGTGACAGTGCTGTAAATAGACAAACATGACTTGCATATAGAGCTGCGTAACGTCTGTAAAGTGAAGACATAATTTATATACATATATCGCATGTAATGAGTAAATAGAGAGAATAGGACATAGTGGGAACATACCGCAGAGAGTAATTGTGATCCGTATATATCTCCAGTGATCGCTATAAATGAGAGTAATAGGATATGAAATTGTGAGATTCCTATTATTTAGAGTGCTCAAGGGTTAATGGATGACATACCAAACTTGCAATGTCTCCTGGATCTATTGGTGAAGGCTGCTGGCTATGGAAGCTATAGTGCAGATACATGGCAGTCAACAACATAAGAGAAAAGTGACGGTACTGCTGTGGAGATAATGGCAGCGTGCACTTACCAAACTGTGGTGTACAGGTGGCCACAGCAGTACCGTCACTTTTCTCTTATGTTGCTGACTGCCATGTATCTGCACTATAGCTTCCATAGCCAGCAGCCTTCACCAATAGATCCAGGAGACATTGCAAGTTTGGTATGTCATCCATTAACCCTTGAGCACTCTAAATAATAGGAATCTCACAATTTCATATCCTATTACTCTCATTTATAGCGATCACTGGAGATATATACGGATCACAATTACTCTCTGCGGTATGTTCCCACTATGTCCTATTCTCTCTATTTACTCATCACATGCGATATATGTATATAAATTATGTCTTCACTTTACAGACGTTACGCAGCTCTATATGCAAGTCATGTTTGTCTATTTACAGCACTGTCACTAGGTATGTCATTCCTTTCAAGTCTAGTTTTCACCATTCATGATCTAGAGTCCCTTGGACTGAGCATAATGTTGGTTGGACATTATAGTTATGTAACCCTATACGATTTGTTGCCCTAATTTTGAAGTGTATATACTTTATTTTGCTTTTTCAATATGTGGTTCATTTGCCATGTAATATCCTTTGTTATTATTGTATTTTAGCACACTGATGAAGGTCTTCGGACCGAAACGTTTGTCCTAGCTAAGTGACCACTGCATGTATTAAATTTTCACCTATTACACTATTTATGAGTGTGCCCAGTTTTTCTTTACTTTACCCCTTGTCTGTCTCGTTTGTCTTATACTGTTTGTAAGCTGTGACCTGCCCATTCCCTTTGGTGGTAATCAGGGTCCTTCTCAGGACTAGATTACAGTGGTCAGGGATTTACAGGAGGTAGGGATTACGCTGGCGGCCTGGACCTCTGTACCATTAACAGTACCTCCAGGTAGAGGGACTAGTTAGGACCCCAGTTTAGGGTCAGTATAGACCCCGGTCCTCCTCTATCCTGAGACAGCGTGACAGTACTTCCCCCGATCATGTCCTTCTTTTATCCTACTGTACTTTATACTATAGCGAAACAAAAAAATCTGCTGTGTTTTATGGATGAACCATAAAAGGTGGGATCAGAGGTGTCGTTCTCCCCTTCTCCTCGACTGGGAGGTGTTTTGGCTATAAAAAGGGTGGCGTTCCCATCACAAGGCTCAAATCAGCGCTAAGTGGTATCTGAGACTGTCCATCGGTAGGAACAGATGACACCCAAAGGCTCAAGGAACGAGGAATGAAGTTGCCATCATTCATGACGAACTCCCGAAAAGCACAGAAGTTCTATGGCACCGGCCAAGTGAAAGCCACCATCCGGATGTTGTAACCTGCTCAAGATTTTATCATCCTATATGTAACACCTGCACATGGAACTGTCAGAGCAGCTACTGGTATACTGGGATTTACAGACACTAAGAAGAGTTTTGCAGCTGCTGTTGTCTCGACCACGCACCACAATTGTGGGTTTCCAGGGCAATGGGGTACTCAGAGCCGAGCCCGTAGAAGTCTATGGGATTGTCACAGGTAGCGGTGGCTCGGTCTGTGGCCCTGGCGGTCAGGCGTATGTTGGGGGGTATATTTACAGGGGATATATATATACAGTTCGTGACGCCACCTGTAGTCTCTGGTAATTTGTACCAGCGCTGCTGTAGATCTCTGAGGGGATGGTGAGGCAGCTAGATGTCGGGTCCCCTACAGGTGGGACTCTTCCCTCAGGTCGATGGTTATGATAGGGTAGTGCAGGAATGCAATCAAATAACACAGTCTCACACATCAGCGTCTTTCCATACCTTTACTTCAAGTTGTTCAGGCAGGTCCCAGGGAGGCTGATGGGGTTGATGGAGGATGAGCTTTGAGGCAACGGCTAAGCAAGTTAGGGGCCTCCTTTACTTTCCAATGATGATGAGTACAACCAGCATGAAGCGTAGTTCCTCTATAATCTCCAGCTTTTCCAAAGCTGTGCTGCCCGGTCAGTTTTGTGGTTGGAGCCTTCTTCTGAGAGAGCTGAGTTCCAATTCCTGTCGTGCACTGACTCAAGGTTCTCACTCTCCCTGACCCCAGTTACGTACTGACTCTTCAGGGGCTGCTTTCCGTTACCTAAGGTCCGGTAAGCCTCTGGGTTTCCTACCACCATGCATGAAGCTATGGTGATGCTTCGGTCTCCAGTGACCGGTAACAATGTGCAGGTATTCTATACCTATGGCACTTTTCTGTTCTCTTCCACTATGCCCTTCGCTTTGCTCAGACTCTCAACAGATGTCTCAGTCCGTCCTCTAGTGGGGCACAGCTCTGACCAGGCTGAGGTGAACTGGCTCACCTGTACTGGACTCCACTTTCTGAACTGCACAAAGACTGCACTTCCTAACTCTTTCGAGTCACTGACTGAACTGAACTCAGACTACTCAGCACTCCCCTCCACACCCCTGCTGGGTGTGTCCGAAGTGTACGTGATATCATGGAGAGCCCTTAACCGTTACCTCTCCACTCATCCTCCTGGTATTGTGTACCAGGGCTACACATTCCCCCATGGTAAACGAAAGCACTCCCGGGCTGTGAAATACAAGAGACATTTTTGTTTATGCATTAAACATCAACATTAAACATTAATTCGTCCCATCCGGGAGGTAAGGATGACTTGAACGTTACTAACAACACATTGAATATAGAAAAAAAAACGAAATATTAAATAAACATGTTCATAAATAAACAACAATATTCTTGTGAAGGACCCGCACCAAACCTTCAACGTGGGTCCTGGGTGGGCTGCAGGACATCCGAATGCAGACCTCACTCAGTGCCTCACCACACGGGTTTTATGTTCAGAGGTAAGTCAAGGCTTCGTGTGAAACCATTAAAAGGCACCTTAGTGCAACTATTCACAAGATAAGTTCTGGGCTGGCACAGTCCTCAGCCTCTGAGTCCATTATAAGACACCATAAGGAAAAGACACATATATATATACTTTTTACAATATTCACATTAATTTGTTATAATTACTGCTGGTATCGAATGGGTATCTTCCCTTTTGTGATTCGCTCTGATCTACGTGGAGTAGCTTCAGGTATATTAAGTTGCGATCTGTCTGCACTACGTAACGGCAAACTATAGAACTGCCTCAATCTTTCTATGGATCTGGCAAGCGTACTGATGGCTGGGCGGTGTGAGTCAGCTTCACCAGGGGATCCCATAGTATGGGGCGCTGCTTCAGATGATCCTTCTTGAGATTCCGCGGGTTGAGGTGTTGCTGGAATGGGTAACTCCTGAACTGGCTCAACTGGTACCACGGGCATAACTGGAGGTAGAACTTCCTCTGGTGGCTGATAAAACTGCAATACTGGAATTATTACAGCATCTCCCAGTCTGGGCCAATCCGCAGGGAAATCTCCCAGATCCGTGTGTATGACCTCTTCCTTCCTTTCTTCTTGATTGATGACAGGGTTCTTTTCACAACGCTTTAAGGGTTCTGTACACAATTTCAAATGGTCTCTGGACACAGTGGTTATTGTTCTTCCTCCGTCCTTACTGATGATACAAACTTTTCTGTTGTCATATTTAGAATCTTGTACAACGTAGGGTTCTTGTTCCCACTGGTTATCCAATTTGTGCATTTTCCTTTTTCTTTTTAATACCACTTCTCCAGGCATCAAAGGCTTGGCAGGAGCATTTCTGTTGTAAATATCTTCCTGTTTCTCCCGTGCCTTGTTAAGACTTTCTTCTACACAGATTTGCACTCGTCTGTACTGCTCTTGCCGATTTGTGTCCCAATTTTCAACGGCGTCGTCTGCCTCCGGTTCTACTACTCCAAGTTCTAAATCCATTGGTAGTCTTCCGGGCCTTGCTCTCATAAGATAGGCTGGAGTGCAGTTAGTAGAACTTACAGGTATATGGTTATACAAATCAACCAAATCAGGTAGTAAGTCCGGCCAGCGATTTCTGTCTTCCAACGGTATGGATCTCAACAAGTCAAGGACAATATGGTTCATTTTTTCACAAAGACCGTTGGTTTGAGGGTGGTATGGCGTTGTTCTAATTTTCTTGCACCCGTACATGTGACAGAATTCCTTGAATAAATCAGCTTCGAAAGCAGGTCCTTGATCGGTTAATACTTGCTCCGGATACCCATGCGGTCTGCAGAAACTTGCTTGAAAGGTTTTCGCGGCCGTCACTGCGGTCTGATCCTTAACTGGAACAACCACCAGAAATCTGGAGTAATGGTCCACCATGGTCAAGGCGTATGAGTATCCAGATCTACTTGGCGACAATTTGACATGGTCCAGGGCCACAATCTCCAAGGGACGAGTCGTCCGGATAGGTTGCAGGGGTGCCTTCTGACTACCGTAGTCCTTTCTTCTGAGACCACAGGGTCCACAGTTCCGACACCACCTCTCGATGGAGCTGCGCATCCCTACCCAGTAGAACCGGCATCTCAACAGGGTCTCCAGCTTTCTCCAGCCAAAGTGTCCTGCTTGATCGTGGTATGCTTCCAACACCATTGGGGCGTCTGCCTTGGGGACCACGATTTGCCAGACCATCTCATGGGTTCTGGGGTTGACGTATCTCCTGCACAACTTCTCACGGTATAGGAACAACCTGCTTCTCTCGTTCCACAGGAGCTTTGCTGACATAGGTGCATCCTTTTCCAAAGAGGAGCCTTCCTGTCTTAACAACTCCTTGATGCGGCTGACCACTGGATCACTGTCCTGAGTCTCTTTCCAGCTGTGATGGGGTAAAGGATTTAATGTTGCACCATACTGCTTTCTGTTGACTCGATGCTCGTGGACTACCCTATTTCGATGGAACGCAGGTAGCTCAATTTCTTCCAGGTCGTCCGATTCTTCTTCTGTATCAGAGTCATGCGGCATTCGGGACAATGCGTCAGCATTAGCATTCTTTCGACCTGCCCGGTACTTGATAGTAAACTGGTAATTGGACAACCGAGCCATCCATCGCTGCTCCATGGCACCCAGCTTGGCGGTTTCCAGGTGCGTTAAGGGGTTGTTGTCTGTGTACGCCGTGAACTTATTGGAGGCCAGATAGTGCTTAAATCTTTCAGTAATGGCCCAGACCAGCGCCAGAAACTCCAGCTTGAAGCTGCTATAATTTTCCGGATTCCTTTCAGTTGGCCTGAGTTTTCTGCTGGCATATGCGATGACTTTTTCTTGGCCATTCTGCTTCTGACTGAGAACTGCTCCCAACCCTTCATTACTGGCGTCGGTGTACAACAGGAACGGTTGGCTGTAATCAGGATAGGTTAAGATCTCATCACCTGTAAGGATCTCTTTCATCTTTTGGAATGCTTCAGCCTGTTCCTTACCCCAATTAAAGGGAGGGTTTCTGCTCTTTAAGGATTGTCCTACCAGGAGGTCCTGTAAAGGAGCTGCCTTCTTCGTGTAATCTTTCACGAACCTTCTGTAGTAACCCGTTAGTCCCAGGAACTGTCGCACTTCCTTAAGGTTCTTCGGCTCCGGCCACTTCTGGATGGCAGTGACTTTCTCTGGGTCCGGCGCTACTCCTTCCGAACTGACGATGTGCCCCAAGTATTGTACCTTCTGCTTGAGTAGATGGCATTTTGAGGGTTTTAATTTCATCCCGTACCTGGACAGGGACTCAAATACTTCTGCCAGGTGCTTCAGATGGTCCTCATATGTCTTGGAATACACGATGACGTCGTCTAGGTATAGCAGCACGGTTTCAAAATTGAGATGTCCCAGACAATTTTCCATCACTCTCTGAAATGTTCCTGGGGCACTGCTGAGCCCAAACGGCATTCTGTCGAACTCACAGAGCCCCATTGGGGTGGTGAAAGCCGTTTTCTCACGATCCTCCTCAGCCACAGCCACTTGCCAGTAACCACTAGTCAGATCAAGGGTAGAAAAGTAGTTAGCCGTTTTCAGAGCAGCTAATGATTCCTCTATACGTGGTAACGGGTATGCATCCTTGTGTGTTATGCGGTTCACCTGCCTGTAATCCACACACATTCTCATACTACCATCTTTCTTTTTAACCAGAACTAGAGGGGCTGCCCATGGGCTACAACTATCCCTTATCACCCCGGCTTTCTTCATATCATTCAACATTTCTTTAGCCTTCTGATAATGAGCTGGAGGTATGGGCCTATACCGCTCTTTGATGGGAGGATGACTGCCTGTAGGGATATGATGTTGTACTCCCTTAATTATCCCAAAATCAAGTGGATTCTTGCTAAACACTTGGGCGTACTCTTGCACCACCCGTAATACCCCTTGCTTCTGGTGAGCGGGAGTGGTGTCCGTCCCAACATGGAGTTGCTGACACCATTCCGCCACCTGAGTTGCTGGGTCATTGTCCTCCGCTATTTGACAGGAGTCTAAGGACTCAGCCGGGAGAATAGAATTATTGTCGACAGCATGTAGTTTAGCAATGGTTGCATAACGGGGTAAGTTTACCTCATCATCTCCCCAATTGAGAAGCCGTACCGGTACTCTTCCATTCACCACTTCTACTACTCCTCTAGCAGTCATAAGTGTAGGTCTATGTTCTGAATGGTGGGGTTCTACTACAGCTTGGTAATTCTGTCCTCTCAGACCTATGGCTGCCCTGCACCAAATGATCATTTCACTCATTGGGGGTATCACAATAGGATCCGAGTCAGTGACCCGTACATTACCAATTTCGCCGTCTGTAAGCTTCGCTTGCTGCTGACACACCAGGGCCCGGATCTCTCTTTGGATTACTCCTCTCTGCCTTGGTCGGGCAATCTCAGCGAGCTGTTGGAGCAAGAACACAACTTCTCCCAAACAATTACCGATAATGTTAGTACCCAAAATTATATTTAAACCGTTCTCCTCATTTACAGTCTTTACTACCAGAAGCCCTGGTCTTTCAACTCCTCTCTGCCCACCTTTACATCTACACATTTTGTCCCAAGTACTTCTACAGGAAGACCATTAGAAGCATACACGGTAAAGTCAGAGCTCGGGGGTTTAAGACTGTCCATTGACCAGTACTTAGTATAGAGGGCATCAGGAATTAGGGTCACCTGGGACCCAGTGTCTAACAATGCCGGAACTGCAATACCATCTAAGATGATAGACAGGTAGGGTCGCCCACCCACATACCTGCGGTTCCAGTCTAGGGGGCCTGACGGGTATTCTCCTGGGTGTTGGCCCTTGGACCCAGGTTCTGCCCGTTTAAAGGACACTGTGGAGACATATGACCTTTCCGGTTGCATCGGTAACAGATGATCTCTCGACGAGGAGGGTGTTGATCAGAGGTCGCTCCTGGGGGTGGCGTTGTCCTCCTCCGGGGGGGCGACGTCTTCTTTCTTCTCCGGTGCATCCACGGGACGTCTTCTGGGCAGTCTGCTAACAAGATCTTCCCTTCTTCCTCTTTCCGCAGTTGCAGGGCACTCATTACAGCAGCCAGATTTTTAGTCAGCTGGCGCACCTCTGAGCGCAGACAATCCAATTCACTAGGAGGGGTCACCTGCGCTTTGGCTTCGGCCACTAACGGGGAAAAGGGATTTACTGCCGGTTCCAGAGTGACTTCAGCCTGATGATGTTGGGTTGCCACCTCAAGTTTGCCCAGGGGCCGCAGCCCTTTTATTGCCATGTCTTTTAGGGCATCAAAGGTAGCATCCGGATGATCTAAGGACCACCAGTTTACAGTTCTGCGTTCCTCTTGGGATCTCAATCCCTGTATAAATTGTTCTTTCAGCATTTTATTCTCATCAATAGCATTTAAATTATTAACCTGCTTAAGAGCTCTCAGGGCTCCTTGTAGTCGACAAGCGTAGTCCCGGATGCTGTCACCTGGCTGTTGTGAACAGTGATAGAAGGCCATCCGGAGATCCGTTTCTGTGTGGTCTTCAAATATGGCATGCAGCTTAAGGAAGATCGCAGGTACCGACTCCTGATCAACGGTATCCCAAGTCTCCACTTCCCTCTCAGCAGCGCCAGTTAGCTGCCCTATTAGCACAGCAGCTTTTTGTCTCTCAGGCATGGAGTACATTTCTAGGATGCTGCATAACTTCCGCTTGAAGCCTGCTAATGTGCCTGGCTCACCGCTGTACTGGGGAAGCCATTTCGCCCCAGGCATATATGGGAGCGTTAGTGGCATGATCGGGACTACCGGACTGGGTGCAGGGCCTGCGCCCCCATCTGGCGCTACAATACCAGACGGTGCGGGATTGGGGACTCCGGCTGGGGCCGCACTGTCAGCCGGTTGTTGTGACATCTTAGCGCCCCCTTGGTTAAACGGAGCCTACCGGTTTCAGACGCTGCTATTTCACAGGCACTGCAGTGGGAACAGGACCTTCGTCGCAGGCGCTCTGATGTCAGAGCGTTCACTTCCTGTTGCAGGACCTGCCGCTGAGTCAGAGCCGGGGGCGTGTCCAAGACTTTGCGCGCTCTTTCAGGTACGCCCACCTTCTTCTCCAGCGCCTTAGGGCGCGAATCTGGCGGCAAATATGGCGGTATTTGGCGCCAAACAACAGCAACAGTCTTTTTCGCCAAAACACTCCACAGGCACACAGGGCTCGCAATGCTGCAAGTTTCGGATCCTGTTCGTGACGCCAATTTTGTGTCGACCCGCCACCACAATTGTGGATTACCAGGGCAATGGGGTACTCAGAGCCGAGCCCATGGAAGTCTATGGGGTTTGTCACAGGTAGCGGTGGCTCGGTCTGTGGCCCTGGTGGTCTGGCGTATGTTGGGGGAATATTTACAGGGGATAGATATATTTACAGTTCGTGACGCCACCTGTAGTTCTCTGGTAATTTGTACCAGCGCTGCTGTAGATCTCTGAGGGGATGGTGAGGCAGCTAGATGTCGGGTCCCTACAGGTGGGACTCTTCCCTCAGGTCGATGGTTAAGGCAGGGTTGTGCAGGCATGCAATTAAATAACTCAGTCTCACACCGTCAGCGTCTTTCCATACCTTTACTTCAAGTTGTTCAGGCAGATCCCAGGGAGGCTGATGGGGTTGATGGAGGATGAGCTTTGAGGCAACGGCTAAGCAAGTTAGGGGCCTCCTTTACTTTCCAATGATGATGAGTCCAACCAGCGTAAAGCGTAGTTCCCTCTATAACTCCAGCTATTCCAAAGCTGTGCTGCCCGGTCAGTTTTGTGGTTGGAGCCTTCTTCTGAGAGAGCTGAGTTCCAATTCCTGTCGTGCACTGACTCAAGGTTCTCACTCTCCCTGACCCCAGTTACGTACTGACTCTTCAGGGGCTGCTTTCCGCGACCTAAGGTCCGATAAGCCTCTGGTTTTCTTACCACTATGCGTGCAGCTATAGTGATCCTTCGGTCCCCAGTGACCGGTAACAATGTGCAGGTATCCTATACCTATGGCACTTTTCTGTTCTCTTCCACTATGCCCTTCGATTTGCTCAGACTCTCAACAGATGTCTCAGTCCGTCTTCTAGTGGGGCACAGCTCTGACCAGGCTGAGGTGAACTGGCTCACCTGTACTGGCCTCCACTTTCTGAACTGCACACAGACTGCACTTCCTAACTCCTTCGAGTCACTGACTGAACTGAACTCAGACTATTCAGCACTCCCCTCCACACCCCTGCTGGGTGTGTCCGAAGTGTACGTGATATCATGGAGAGCCCTTAACCGTTACCTCTCCACTCATCCTCCTGGTATTGTGTACCAGGGCTACACACTATCACTATGCCTGGAGCTATAGTGACGCTTCGGTCCCCAGTGACCGGTGACAATGTGCAGGATAATCCAATCCTAAGGCACTTCTAAGAATCCTTCCACTATGCCCTTCGCCTTGTCCGCGCTTTTAGCATAAGCACTCCACACTTCCTAAGGTCATATAGATCAGTCCCTTCTTGCTTCTTTCCGGAGCTTGTTGACAGAATCTCAGTATTCCACTAGGCAGGAGCACGTCTCTGAACCTCACTGTCCTTGGGACAGGCGACTGAAGTATCTGCAACTAACTCTTCTTTCTCAAAAGATGTCTCCGTCTGTCTGCTAGTGGGGCGCAGCTCTGACTAGGCTGAGGTGAACTGGCTCACCTTTACTAGCCTCCACTTTCTGAACTGCTGACAGGCTCAGACTGGACTACTTCCTCCCTCCAAGTCCAAGCTAGACTGCCCTGTCCAAAGACAGGAAACTGACTGACTTCAGCTGCCTGACACTGGCTTATATCCCTATGGGTGTGTCTAAGTGTGTGTTGGAGTGAATGTTTATTGAGCATTAAACTGCTACCTCTCCGCACATCCTCCAGGGTACTGCGTGTGCCTTCACACCAGGGCTACACACATACAGCAGCAATCAGCATCGGTTCTGACCACAGTCGCTAAATCAGTGCTTGCTTTCAGGGCGACCTCCTGTCACTACTATCTGGTAAGACTAAAATTCACTGCACACTCTCAGTGGAATATCTTGCAAATGTAACACCTGCACATGGAACTGTCAGAGCAGCTACTGGTATACTGGAATTTACAGACACTAAGAAGAGTTTTGCAGCTTCTGTTAAACAGGGACCTTCAGACATTAATGGTTTTTTCCCTGAGCTGCGGTGGACTACAATTCCCATGGACCCTTGTTTCAGGCAGATGACACAGCTAGGAGGGATAGGAAGGAGGAGGAACTTGGGGGAGGGAGCTGCAGAGGAAGTGAAAGAAAGTGAGAGAGCAGATTGTTCATGTAAAAGATGGAGCGCTGTGGACTTGTATTCCTCTAAAGAGCGGAGCGTTCCAGTCCCCTCTGATATACCTGCGAATCTGGAGAGAGCGCAGCCCGGTCACCAGGTGAAGCAAGCAACATTAAGGACTCGGAGAGTTCTACCGGCACTCCCACCTTATAAAGGCCTGAATCCTGCCGCCCCCAGTTGGGGTCCAGGGAAAACTACAACCGGTTGAGACGCACCGTGAGTGCCCCATTTCGAGACTTGTGGTTCAACCAGCCCGTTACAGTGAGTACACTACGCCCCAGACTATTTACCTTCGTGAGCATCTAAGTGCACCAACGGTTATAAATTTGCGCGCCAACATCCGCGGCAACTGGGCCCCAACGTTTGGACTGGGTTAATACAAGAAAAGGGGAACCCTGCTATATTATATTTGCAGGGTTGGGGAAAGAATTAGGTTGTGATGTGTATATGATTTTTATAGAGCACCGTTACCTGTATTGCATGTTGTTTCTTTAAATACACTTCATTTCTGCTGCATATCCATAAACCAGTTAAACTGTTTTACTCCTGTTTTGGGTGAGTGTGTACTGAGCTATAGGCAGGGGTTTCCCGAATCAGTCCCTGGCAGAAGATAACAGTCCTTCTGCAGTCCTAGAGAGAGCTCCAATCAAGATTCGGGTGGAGGCACTGCGCCCTAAAGAGGTGAGACCCCCCATAACCCCCAGCGTACCGTGGTAGCCCTGAAGGGGTGTTACAGTGGAGGCACTGCTGAGATCCAGAACTAACACAGGAGTATTTACTATGGAGACTTTAACAGAGCGAGAAGTATATTTGTGGTGTGAAGAGATGGATGTTACAGCTAGACAAAGCTTTGCAGTGAGTGGTGAGCTCTGTGATGCATCTGATGAAGAGATACTGAAAATAGTTAACCGACTCACTGAACTTGCCCACCCTGAAGTGGTCGACCGCAGAAAGGAAAAGGGGGGACAGTTACCCATAGCCCTGATCTCAACCGGGCAGATCTTGAGGAAAGATTACTTCCCATCCATGATAGCCGTGTCCCCAGAGTATGGTCGACAATGGAAGATCACTTGGCCTAATGAGTCCGAAGTTGAGACCCGGCCACAGGAATCAACCACTCAGTCTAGGAAGACTAGTATACGTCCGCCCTCTACTCCACTTAGAACCAGTCCTGAAGAGACAGCGGCCCCTGTTGATGTGCTTATGACAGCTATGGAAAAGTTAGTCAGTCAGTTTGCAAAGATGCAGCCAGAAGGGAACTACCGTCGTTTAAGAACCTTCTCGGGTGCCCTCCCCACCCCTGCTGGAGAAGAAGAATATGATACTTGGAGGGATGTCACTTTACGGTGCTTAGAAGAGTGGCAGTGCACTGATGCCGTGAAGAAGCAGAGAATAGTAGAAAGTTTGAAGGGTACTGCTATGGAAGTGGTGCAGGCTGCTTGGCGGAGCAAGCCACTAGCAACTTATCAAGATTATATGAGTGCTTTAGAAGATGCTTTTGGATCCCCTGAAGATGCTACTGATCTACTCTATAAACTCCGTACCACCTACCAACAACCAGATGAGAAGATGTCCGACTATCTATACCGATTGGATAAGATGGTTCATAGAATAGTATCTAAAGGTGGAGTAAGCCCTAAAGAAGTTGATCAGTGTCGTCTGGACCAAGTACTCAGAGGAGCTCTCACTCATGATCCAATTGCTCAGCGGATGAGGTCTTGTGATAAAGAGAAGATTCCTGGTTCTTTTCATGAGTTGCTTAAGGAAGTTCGCAAGGAAGAGGTTATTTTGGCCGCAAGAGAGAAGACCCCCCTCGGGTGACTACTGTTGCCTTGAAGCCAGCAGCCGACTGCCGAGAGAGGGAACTGCTGAAAGTCATCGAGAAACAGGGGGAGCAGATTACTCAATTGTTAAGTGCTCAGGCCAAGACAATACAGCGGTTACAAAGTGCTGCAGAGGTAGCCGAGAAGCAGACCCTGGCTTCAGGAAGAGAGAATGATGACCTGTGTAGAGTGGAAAGTAGGAAACCAGAAGGGTGCTTTGTCTGTGGGAGTCCAGGCCATATAGCTCGTCAGTGTCCAAAGAGGTGGAGCTCAAAGAACTCTTCACATTCTCCCCACCTCCCTCCGAGGCAGTCGGGAAACGGGAAAGGGGGCCAGTAGAACCCCATACTGAGCCCCCATCAGCAACTAAGACCTACTCTACCTCCCCATCCAATAGTGCCTCATCGAAAACACTGCCTGAAGGGTTAGTGGGACCAGCCCCGCATGTCCCCGCATATATCAATGGTAAATCTTGTTCAGTATTGCTGGATAGCGGATCTCAAGTGTCCATCATTTTTGAAGGATGGTATAAGAGATATTTATCCAATGTGCCTCTGAAACCGCTGTCTGGACTCGTGGTGTGGGGACTGAGTGAACACAGCTATCCCTACCGAGGATACGTGTCCGTGACACTACGATTCCCAGAGACTGTTGTTGGAGTGGATAAAGAGATACCCATTATAGCGCTAATCTGCCCGGAGGCAGAGGCAGATGAGAGACCCACACCTGTCATAGTGGGAACAAATGCCAACATTTTCCGTACGTTAGCTCAGTGGTGTCGTGAAGCTGGGGGAGAAAAGTACTCGCAGACCCTATCCATCCACCCAGTCTGTCTGGAAGCCTATGTGAGGACGGAGGAGGAGAAGAGGGAACTGCAGCCTGAAAGCTTTGACCCTTGTTTTGAAGGAAGTGAGCTGAAAGGAGAAGAGAGGAGGCTAGTCATCGACGGCATGATGATGCGGGGGGCGGCTTTCTCCTTGGGCGAATGGGACATGGGCCTCGCCCAAGGAGTAGAGCATCGCATTCGGTTGAAAGATCAAAAGCCTTTCCGAGAGAGATCCCGAAGATTGGCCCCGGCGGATATCGAAGATGTTAGGCAGCATCTACGCGGTATGTTAGACACAGGAGTCATTATAGAGTCTAGTAGCCCATATGCTTCCCCCATTGTGATTGCTCGGAAAAAAAATGGAGCTATTCGGATGTGTGTGGATTATCGTACTTTGAACAAACGTACGGTTCCTGACCAGTACACTGTGCCCCGAATTGATGAAGCTTTAGATTGCCTGCAAGGGAGCCAATGGTTTTCTGTGTTAGATCTCCGGAGTGGTTACTATCAGATACCCATGTCAAAGGAAGATCAAGAGAAGACCGCTTTTATCTGCCCCATTGGGTTCTTCGAGTTTCAAAGACTGCCTCAAGGACTGACAGGTGCTCCGGCCACTTTTCAGAGATGTATGGACAAAGTAGTGGGGGACATGCACTTACGTGAGGTCTTGGTTTATCTCGATGATCTTATTGTTTTTGGGAAGACTCTGGAAGAACACAACCAGCGGTTGTTCAAGGTGCTGGATCGGTTGAAGGAGGCTGGGTTGAAGTTGTCCCTTGATAAGTGCCGGATTTGCCAGACGACTGTGAAATATGTGGGGCACATAGTCAGCAGAGAAGGAATTTCCACCGACCCCGCCAAAGTGGAGGCTGTGGTAAACTGGCCTAAGCCCACCAAGCTGGGGGAGCTTAGGTCCTTTTTAGGATTCTGTGGATACTACCGAAGATTTGTACCCCAGTACTCTCGGATTGCGAAGCCATTAACTGCTCTTACCCAGGGGTATCCCCCTTCCGGCGGGACAGCCCGCCCCTCAAGGTCAGGGAAAAGAGACTACTTCCGAGTTAATGAACCTTTTGGGGAAAGATGGACACCCTTATGCGACGAGGCATTTGAGAAACTGAAGTCATGTTTGACCCAAACTCCAGTGTTGGCCTATGCAGACGCCAGTAAACCATATGTGTTACATATAGATGCTTCTCTCGACGGACTAGGAGGGATTCTCTATCAGGACCATGATGGCTGTCTACGTCCCGTTTACTACATTAGTCGAGGATTGACTCCCAGTGAACGCAACTACCCAGCTCACAAACTGGAGTTTCTGGCTCTAAAATGGGCTGTAGTGGACACGCTGCATGACTACCTCTATGGGGTACACTTCGTGGTTCATACCGACAACAATCCATTAACCTACGTGAGAACCACAGCAAAACTGGATGCCACGGGGTACCGGTGGCTTGCCGCACTCTCTCTGTATGATTTCAGCTTAAAATATCGACCAGGGATCAGTAACATTGATGCAGACACACTCTCTCGCCTGCCTAGTGAACCTTTAAATGAGGAAGAAGAAGGAGGATGGATAGAGGTCCCTGCCCCTGAGGTGAAGACTCTGTGCCATAGACATCGAACTGATGCCCTCACTCTGCAGTGCTGTGCTAAATTCTTAGGAGTATCTAGCGAAGCGCTCCCGTTGTCGTACTGTCGAGTGACAAATGTAACCCCAGACTCTCTCCCTCAACTGACTCATAATCAAGTCAGGACGGCGCAGCAGGAGGATCAGTCAGTGGGGGTAGTTCGATGGTGGGTGAAGAGGGGCTGGAGGCCCGAAAAGAATGCATTAAGAACAGAGGAGTCTGTCCTGCTGACTCGGCAGCTAGAGTCGCTAGTAGTAAGAAATGGGCTACTATACCGAGAGACAAGGGGCCAGAAGGGAGGAGTCCGCAGACAGCTGGTGTTACCCACCCGATTTCGGAAGATGGTCATGAAGTCCCTGCATGATGACCATGGACATCTTGGCATCGAAAAGACTACGAGTCTCGTGGCCGACCGATTCTACTGGCCTCGTATGGAAGCGGATATTGAAGAATACTGCAAATCATGCTCCCGGTGTGTGTTGAGAAAAACCTTGCCTTTGAGAACAGCCCCCCTTGTGAACATTACCAGCGATGGCCCACTTGAACTAGTGTGCATTGATTTCCTCTCCATCGAGCCTGATGAAAGCAATGTCAGTAATGTGTTAGTGGTCACTGACCATTTCACCCGATATGCCCAGGCCTACCCCACTAAAGATCAAAGGGCAATTACTGTGGCAAAAACATTATGGGAGAAGTTCTTTGTACATTACGGGCTGCCTGCCCGCATCCATACCGATCAAGGAAGAGATTTCGAAAGTAGACTAATCAAGGAGCTATGCGCTCTCTGTGGGATCAAGAAATCCAGAACCACGCCATATCACCCCCAAGGGGATCCTCAACCTGAGAGATTCAACCGTACCCTTCTGAACATGTTAGGCACTTTAGTCCCAGGAAGAAGGGACACTGGAGCAGGCATGTGAGTCAGTTGGTTCATGCCTACAATTGCACCACAAATGAGTCAACTGGATATTCTCCTTATTTCCTCATGTTTGGAAGAAAAGCCCGACTACCCGTGGATATTAGTTTTGGGACATCCATTGACCGTTCTAATGGGAAGACCTACTTAAAATATGTGTCCCAGCTAAAAGAAGATTTGACAAAAGCTTACAAATTGGCAGAGCAGGCCTCTGGTCGGTCAGGGAAGCGCAATAAGACTCGCTACGACTGTAGGGTTCGAGAACAAGTTTTACTACCTGGAGACAGAGTTCTTATTCAACTTCTGGGCCTTCCTGGGAAGCACAAGCTTGCTGATCGGTGGTGTCCTGACCCTTACGTGGTGATGGAGAAGTTGCCCGGTGTTCCGGCCTACAGAGTGAAGCCCGAAAAAGGGGGTGGAGCTGTTAAAACCTATCATCGACACCATCTGTTGCCTGTGGGAAAAAACATCCCTTTACCCCCATTGCCAACTCAAGGAGGTCATACAACTCTTCAGTGCAATAGGAGAAGTCCAAGGTGTAAAAACCCACCCCAGACTGGAGTTGCCTCAGGAGGATGTGACAGCGAGTCTGGGGATGAATGGGGACCTGACTGTCAATGGAGCTACAGGTGGATCGAGGACCCATGCCCCATGGGCGTAGACCCTGAAAACCAGACCCCTGAAGTAGAAACAAAGAAAAGGGACATTTGTCAGGAGGCGAGTGCACTCCGCCCACAATTGGAGGAAAGTTCAGAAGAGGGACATTTATTGAATGAAGAGATCCACCTGGTGGAGCCCGTTCTTGAGAGACAAGAGTCGGGGACTGAGGAGGTGGGCCCCTCGGTACACACTCGTCCCAAGCGGGACATTAGGCCACCCATGATGTTGACTTATGACAGAATGGGACATACCACTGAGGTCCCCAGGTTGATACACCCAAATTCAAATTCTGTTTGGCCTTATTTTCCGGTATCTTCCATGTGTCCAGGAGGTGGTTTGTATGCATGTAAATTTGGTGTTAGTCAGGATGCCTTAACCCCCATTCATGTTTCAGGTGGTGAGTCCTCATGTCGTGATGGGACACTTTCAATGATTCACCAGGGGGAGAATGTAACACCTGCACATGGAACTGTCAGAGCAGCTACTGGTATACTGGGATTTACAGACACTAAGAAGAGTTTTGCAGCTGCTGTTAAACAGGGACCTTCAGACATTAATGGTTTTTTCCCTGAGCTGCGGTGGACTACAATTCCCATGGACCCCTTGTTTCAGTCAGATGACACAGCTAGGAGGGATAGGAAGGAGGAGGAACTTGGGGGAGGGAGCTGCAGAGGAAGTGAAAGAAAGTGAGAGAGCAGATTGTTCATGTAAAAGATGGAGCGCTGTGGACTTGTATTCCTCTAAAGAGCGGAGCGTTCCAGTCCCTCTGATATACCTGCGAATCTGGAGAGAGCGCAGCCCGGTCACCAGGTGAAGCAAGCAACATTAAGGACTCGGAGAGTTCTACCGGCACTCCCACCTTATAAAGGCCTGAATCCTGCCGCCCCCAGTTGGGGTCCAGGGAAAACTACAACCGGTTGAGACGCACCGTGAGTGCCCCATTTCGAGACTTGTGGTTCAACCAGCCCGTTACAGTGAGTACACTACGCCCCAGACTATTTACCTTCGTGAGCATCTAAGTGCACCAACGGTTATAAATTTGCGCGCCAACATCCGCGGCAACTGGGCCCCAACGTTTGGACTGGGTTAATACAAGAAAAGGGGAACCCTGCTATATTATATTTGCAGGGTTGGGGAAAGAATTAGGTTGTGATGTGTATATGATTTTTATAGAGCACCGTTACCTGTATTGCATGTTGTTTCTTTAAATACACTTCATTTCTGCTGCATATCCATAAACCAGTTAAACTGTTTTACTCCTGTTTTGGGTGAGTGTGTACTGAGCTATAGGCAGGGGTTTCCCGAATCAGTCCCTGGCAGAAGATAACAGTCCTTCTGCAGTCCTAGAGAGAGCTCCAATCAAGATTCGGGTGGAGGCACTGCGCCCTAAAGAGGTGAGACCCCCCATAACCCCCAGCGTACCGTGGTAGCCCTGAAGGGGTGTTACACAAAATAAATCAATTTTATTGAGTATATATACAGTTGTCTGTTCATTATACATGGAAAGGACAAGGGAGGGGAAGCGATTGCGACACAACTTAACGTTTCGACCCCACCGGGAGCGCCGCTTGGTCACTCTACACCAAGAGATGAAAAGACTCTGGCTATTTTTCCTATTTCTTGGACTGCATTATTAGACTCTGGATCCTACAGGGATCTCTTTATACCTATAGCTCTCTTACTTCCTTGTCACAGCCGGAATTAAGCAATTTATGATTAAGACCCCGGTGGGGTCGAAACGTTAAGTTGTGTCGCAATCGCTTCCCCTCCTTTGTCCTTTCTATGTATAATGAACACACAACTGTATATATACACACAATAAAATTGATTTATTTTGCAAGATATTCCACTGAGAGTGTGCAGTGAATTTTATCCTATTTGTGCAGTGAATTTTAGTCTTATGTGATTTTGGACCTCCACGGCCCATTACACTAGCACCTCGTTATTTGACAGAGTGCATGCTAATTAATTTTAAGTGATACTACTATCTGGATGACACAAAACAGGGATATTGTCTGCTGAACTACTGTATTCATTATATAAAAATACATGAATTCCCATGTGAAATAATAAGGGCAAAAAATACACATAAAATTCACCAACATTTACATTTGGTATCTTTATGTTTGAAGCATGATATGTGGGAAAAGGTTGAAAAGTTCCAGGGAGCCGAATACTTTCGCAAGGCACTGTATATAGTACAGGTGTGTATTATCAGTATATACCTTTATAGTAAAAACACTGCTTTCAAAACTCCCAATTTTTTTAGAGTTTTTGCTGTTTGTTTTTTTACAGCATTTTTTGGGTGCAGATTACATATGCACTTTGTCTTGCAGTTAACGCAGCGAAAAACAACGTTGCGATAGCTACAGCTTTTTTTCAATTTTTGTCATTGCTTTCTATGGGTGAAAACATGCTGAAAGAATTGACATGCTGAAGATTAAAAAACGCAGCAGTTCTGAAATTCAGTCAGGAGACAATAAAAGGTTATGCAGGAGATTTCTGAAATCTCACAGTTTTTGCTTGAGCTGTAAAATGCAACTTTTTATTTGCAGAAGGAAAAACTGCAAAAATTCTGCATATGAACACAGCCAAAAGCTGCTTATTAAAGCACCAGCGAAACACATGAGATTTCCAAAATCTCCTGCACACGCTTGTTTTTTTTCCTGACTGAATTTCAGAGTGGCAACGTTTTTTAATTCTTTATCTTGTCACTTCTTTCAGCATTTTTTCACCCATACAAAGCAATGAAAAAATGAAAAAAGCTGCAAATGTGGCAACGGCACTTTTCTCTGTATTTTTTTAAGTGTTTTTGGTGAATTAAACTATTAAGTCACATTTACACATTCACACGTATTCCGTGTTTGGTCAGTATTTCACATCAGTATTTGTAATCCAGAAACAGCAGTGGAACAATCAGAGGAAAAGTATAATAGAAACACGTCACCACTTCTGTATTTATCACCCACTACTGGTTTTGGCTTACAAATACTGATGTAAAAAACTCACCAAATACTGATAGTGTGAATACTGTAGACAAAATAAACATCCACACCCCCCAAAAAAAATTAAAGAAAAGGCGTAAAGAACACCACAAAAAACGCTGAAAAACAGGCATTTTGAACACAGCATTTTTACTGCCAATATAACTGTTTTTGGCTACTGAAAAAAAAACTGCGTGTGCACATAGTCTTACTCTGAAATGCTATGGCTTTTCAGAGAAAACATAGTGTGAAAAGCTGACCAGGAACTAAGGGGGCAATTCATTATGACTGGTATTGTACATGCCAGTCTTAAAAGGAACTTTATACAGTGAGCAGTGGCTGTACCATACACTGGCACTGACTGATAGTTGTCCCTGCAGCTTATCTGCTCACTAGTGATGGGCGAACATGCTCGGTAATACTCGTTACTCGCCCGAGCATCGCTGTACTCGAGTTACTCGGCGAGCATTTCCGTGTTTGCTCGGCGTGAGTTCTGGTGCACACCCTGCATTTTTGGCGCTCTTTAAAGAGCCAGTCAATGTGCAGGGATTGTCTGCCACACACTGTAATGCCACAGCCATCTTTGTTGTGGTATTACAGTCATTGGCTGGCCGCACAGCGTCATCAGGTATATAAGGGACCTGGAACCGCCATGCTCGGCTCAGTCTGCTGCGGAATTAGCAAGTGTAGGGAGAGCTGCTGCCGAGATAGGGTCAGATTTGTGGGTTTAGAAGGTAGTGTAGGTATACCATCAAAGAAGACACAAATCCAGCTAAATCAACAGTCCTTCTAAGGATTAATTGCGGCGTACATAGATTGCAGTGCTAGGTAGGCAGCGAGTGTATGTGTGTATATGCATATCATGCAAGGCATCCACGCACTGTATGTGGGTATATAGATCTCAGTAGCAGACAGGCAATCTATGTGGCATACTTCATAGCATACATCAAGAGGGTCCATTTTATTACTGTCTGCTGCTGCCTATTACATATATTGACCATATCTACACAGCCCTAGGTCACCGTGGGCAGCAAATTTTCCTTAATCCTGATTATTTTTTTCCAAAGCAATCCAGAACCCCTTTTTTTCTCTAATTACTTGTTGACACTGCAGAATACAGCCAGATCCTTTTCATAGAACAGCGTGAAAATAGAGCTATTTTCAACGGGTTTGCCTGTCCATGGCCTAACATCTGAGTGCACAGAAAAATCTGCCATTTTTTGTGGTACTGTAGAATTTTGTTGGAGTGTCTTATACAATTTTTTGACACCATTTTGCTGGTGTCACGCTGTATAGCAGATATATATATATGTGATGTCAGTAATCTATATCAAAAGGGCAACATCCTATATAGCATGCGCATAGATATATGATAACATAGAATTACCTGACAATGTCCAGTGGGTCAATACGGAATCCGTTATACACTGTCTCCGGCTAGAGGGTGACCGGGGTCTATGCTGACCCTAAACTGGGGTCCTAACTAATCCCTCTACCTGGAGGTACTGTTAAAGGTACAGAGGTCCAGGCCACCAGCGTAAACCCTGTCTCCTATCAATCCCTGCCAACTTTAATCTAGTCCTAAGAAGGACCCTGATTACCACCAAAGGGAATGAACAGGTAACGGTTAATGAACAGAAAGACATACAAGAAAGACAAGAAATAAAGTAAATAAAGTCTTACATACAACACTCACACACAGTAGGAACACCTAAGGTCTCAGAGATAAACTATAAGCTGTAAGAGTAAAAACAACTAAGGAGCTCTTAGCTTAAGTATTCTCAGAACCGATCCAGTCTGCTAGACTACATGAATACTTTCACCGGCATCTAACAAGCAGACTGGCAGGTATATGAAGGAATCTAATTAGAACATAATCAAAAGCAGCCGGGCGAGGCTGGACCTAGTCTTAGCAAAGAGCTAGGTAAAATTAACTCCCTCATTACCAAACACAAAGAAACAGCAACTCAGCTGTGAGAAGTCAGAGTGTGTAATCGCGACGATCCTCGTGGCGATACACCCATGACAGTACCCCCCCCTCTACGAGGAGACTCCGGACCCTCAGGGCCAGGTCTGCCCGGGTGAGTTGTGTGAAAGGTCCGAACCAATCGATCTGCGTTAACATCAGACGCAGGGACCCACGTCCTCTCCACAGGACCATACCCCTCCAATGAACCAAGTACTGAAGGGATCGGCGACTGAGACGTGAGTCAATGATTTTCGACCCATGAAATTCCACGTTATCATTGACCACCACTGAAGGCGGAGGTAGAGGTGACGGTATGACTGGTGCCACATACTTTTTAAGTAATGACTTGTGAAACACATTATGAATTTTAAACGTAGGAGGGAGGTCCAGACGAAATGCCACAGGATTAATTATGGAACTGATCCTGTACGGCCCGATGAATCTGGGACCCAACCTCCAGGAGGAAACTTTAAGTTTTATATTCCTGGTAGACAACCAAACTAGATCGTTCACCTTCAGATCTAGACCAGAAACTCTCCCCCTATCAGCCATCCGTTTGTAACGGTTCCCCGTAACCTTCAGTCTTAACCGATCTGGAACTATCAGTCTCCCTGGAAGTCCCACCGGGGCGTCCCCCTGAGCCCCCAATACCTCCCCCTCAAGCTCAGAGCATACAGCTGACACTACAACTCCCTCCTGAGGAATAGGAACCGGATCATCCGTCTTCCCGGCCCCTGGGAAAGTACGAGATAAGGCATCAGGAAGCAACTTTATTGAGCAGTCATATGCGCGATGAGGAGGTAACTCTTTACACCCCTCCTCTGAGAACATCTCCCCAAAGTCCTCCAGAAAAGGAGACAAAGTCCTAGGCACAACCGCACCGATGACCGTGCTCATGCAGTTATTCCTGCAAAATTCACCCCACTGGCTTATCTTTCCGGATTGCCAATCAATCACTGGGTTATGTTTAGCCAACCAAGGAAGTCCCAACACAATAGGAGTAGGTAGACCCTCCAACACATAACAAGACAATTGCTCTTTATGTCTTGCCCCTACTCGAAGATCTATGTTATGAACAGCTTGTACCAAGCTACCTTGACCGAGAGGTCTAGAATCAATAGAGACTATAGGGACTGGTTTGGCCAATACACTCAGTTGCATACCATGCACCTGGGCAAACCGAGCGTCCACCAGATTAGCCCCGGACCCACTATCAAGAAAAACAGAAATCCTCTCAGTTCTAGTACCAATCACCACCTCCGCAGGCACGAGAAACTGAGAGGGATTTAGGGACGAAATACACACTCCCAGGTTAACTCCTTTGCTCAAAGAGGCCCGGGATGGACACCCCCCAACAAAATGTCCCTCTCTCCCGCAAAAGAAACACCTTCTAGTCTTGCGGCGCACCGCCGATTCTCTCCTACAAAAAGATGTCCCTCCCAACTGCATGGGTTCCTCAGAACAGACCAGGGGAACCTCAGTATAAGGGACTTTAGTAGTAGGCGGAGTCATCACGGGAGGCGGAGTTACCTCGCGTCTTCCCCGAATTCGTCTATCAATGCGAATAGCGAGGGCCATAGCAGCCTCCAGTGATGGAGGAGAATCATACTGAGCCAACACATCTTTTAATTTGTCAGACAACCCTTGACAAAACTGGCTCCTAAGAGCTGGGTCATTCCACTGAGTATCTGTTGCCCATCTACGGAACTCAGAAGAATATTCCTCCGCTGGACGATTTCCTTGCCGTATTTTACGTAACTTTGTTTCAGCAAGGGAAACTCGATCCGGATCATCATATACCAGACCCAGGGCAGTAAAAAATCGATCCACTGACTGGAGATCTGGGGAGCCTGGAGGAATAGAGAACGCCCAAGATTGAGGGTCCCCTTGTAAGAGCGAGATAACAATTCCCACCCTCTGTTCTTCACTCCCAGATGACCGAGGCCGCAGCCGAAAGTACAATTTACATGCCTCCCGGAAAGTAAAAAATTTGTCCCGCCCACCAGTGAACCTGTCCGGGAGAGCAACCTTAGGTTCAGATCTGGTTTGCTCCGGGGGGGACAAAACCTTGGCCTTAATGTCTGCAAACTCCATTGACAACCCCTGCAACTGCCGGGCCAGCTGGGCTACTGGATCCATGACAGCTGGGGAGAATCTTTAGTATGGCCGGTGAAAATGTCACGCTGTATAGCAGATATATATATGTGATGTCAGTAATCTATATCAAAAGGGCAACATCCTATATAGCATGCGCATAGATATATGATAACATAGAATTACCTGACAATGTCCAGTGGGTCAATACGGAATCCGTTATACACTGTCTCCGGCTAGAGGGTGACCGGGGTCTATGCTGACCCTAAACTGGGGTCCTAACTAATCCCTCTACCTGGAGGTACTGTTAAAGGTACAGAGGTCCAGGCCACCAGCGTAAACCCTGTCTCCTATCAATCCCTGCCAACTTTAATCTAGTCCTAAGAAGGACCCTGATTACCACCAAAGGGAATGAACAGGTAACGGTTAATGAACAGAAAGACATACAAGAAAGACAAGAAATAAAGTAAATAAAGTCTTACATACAACACTCACACACAGTAGGAACACCTAAGGTCTCAGAGATAAACTATAAGCTGTAAGAGTAAAAACAACTAAGGAGCTCTTAGCTTAAGTATTCTCAGAACCGATCCAGTCTGCTAGACTACATGAATACTTTCACCGGCATCTAACAAGCAGACTGGCAGGTATATGAAGGAATCTAATTAGAACATAATCAAAAGCAGCCGGGCGAGGCTGGACCTAGTCTTAGCAAAGAGCTAGGTAAAATTAACTCCCTCATTACCAAACACAAAGAAACAGCAACTCAGCTGTGAGAAGTCAGAGTGTGTAATCGCGACGATCCTCGTGGCGATACACCCATGACAGCTGGCCAAAAATATTTAGCTGCCCAAAAAATATTTAGCTACAGGACAGAAATTTTACATTGGGTTTTGTCCACCACTCGGATTGCATATCATTGCGCTAAAAATTTTGCCATTTCAGGCCTCCATAGAATTTTTTGTTGTTGTGTCATAGCCTGCTTATTGACACAATATTGCTGGCCAAAAAAAAAAATATAGGGAAGATATTTGAAATTGGGCTCTCTTCGTCAGACGCCTGATCTATCAGTGTGCTAAAAATTGTGGCATTTCAGGGCTACATTCCCCTTTTTTTGCTGTGTCTTGCCCTATTTCTAAACACTATTTTAGGGTAAAAAAATAAATAAATCCAGGTCACATATTGAAGTGTAGTATCTCTGTCAGATGCCTATCTATCTGTGTGCTAAAAATTGTGGCATTTCAGGGCTACATTCCCCTTTTTCGCTGTGTCTTACCCTATTTATATACACTATTTTGGGGTAAAAAATAAATAAATCCAGACTACATATTGAACAGTGTGGTATCTCTGTCAGACGCCTATCTATCTGTGTGTTAAAAATTGTGGCAGTTCAGGGCTACATTCTCCTTTTTTTTTACTGTGTCTTACTCTATTTGTATACACTATTTTGTGGTAAAAAATAAATAAATCCAGGCCACATATTGAACAGTCTGGTATCTCTGTCAGACGCCATCTATCTGTGTACTAAAAATTTTGGCATTTCAGGGCTACATTCCCCCTTTTTGCTGTGTCTTACCCTATTTCTATACACTATTTTGGGGTAAAAAATAAATAAATCCAGGCCACGTATTGAACAGTGTGGTTGTAATGTATGTAGTACAGTTCATATAGCGTCTTGTGCTTGGGTGCGATGAAAATACATGAGACACAGGTTTGATATAGAAAGTCTTGTATTACTTCATACAAGTTGGCAAAAATAGTCACACAGTTTGCAGACACAGAAGCAGGAGACACAGCAGGCCAGAGTAATCTAAGCTCAGCAATCACTCTCCACAACAGGTTCAGGATCTTCTTCTCTGTTACCGTATGTCCATGCAAACGTGGGTCTTTCAAAGAGCAGGGTTCAGAGTCCAGGAGTGCTTCAGAGTTCCTCAGTAGGAATAGCTGGAGTACAAGGTCCAAGGCTTTAGGAGTCAGGTCACAGGTTCACTGCAGGCTAGATTCTGAAGCACTGATTGCTCAGCTGTGGCTGCTTAAGAAGCAAAAGGAGAGAATCAGGGCGGGAACATGCAAGCTGGAAACTCCATTTTGACTGAGGGCAAGATAGCTGCAGCAAGACAGAAAGTAAAATGGCTGACGAACAAACTGAGTTTCAGGAACATGTACACAGAACCTTACATTACTCCCCCCTTAGGGACAACCTCCGGATGACCTCAGGCCAGGCTTGTGTGGGTACCTCTGATGAAACTGACGGAGCAAGCGAGGAGCATTAACGTTATTGACTGGTTCCCATGAGTTGTCCTCCACTGGGTAGCCCTGCCATTGAATCAGATATTGTAACTGATTTCTATACAACCTGGAATCTAAAATCCTTTCCACCACAAATTCTTCCTGACCATCGACTAGCACTGGGTCAGGGCAAGGAGAAGAACGTCCAGGAAACGTATTGGGTGTCGCAGCCTTTAGTAGGGATACGTGAAAGACAGGGTGAATTCTCATAGTTCTGGGCAGTTGAAGACGACAAGCAACGGCACTTATAATTTTACTGATTTTATAGGGTCCAATGTACTTATGTCCCAACTTAGACGATGGAATCCTTAACTTAAGATTTCTGGTTGACAGCCAGACCAAGTCTCCTACCTTGAAAGCTGGTGCAGGTTTACGAAATTTATCTGCTGCTTTCTTGTACCTTTCCTGAGCCGATTCCAGATTCTCCTTTAGAAGATCCATATTCTTCTGTAAAGACGTGATTCTTTCAGCCACTGCTGGTAAAGGCGTTTCTATGGGAAATCGTGGTAGAATGTTAGGATGATAACCTAGATTAGAGTAAAAAGGAGACTGCTTAGTGGAGGCACTCTGAGAGTTGTTATACGAGAACTCAGCTAATGGAAGTAGATCCACCCAATCATCCTGTAGGTGGCAGATAAAGCAGCGGAGATACTGCTCCAGGGTTTGATTGGTTCGTTCGGTCTGTCCATTAGTCTGGGGATGAAAAGCAGAAGAAAGGTTTACTTTAATGTCCAATGCTGCACAGAAATTTTGCCAAAACCTAGAAGTGAATTGCACCCCTCGATCCGAAATAACCTCATCCGGTACTCCATGTAAGCGAAACACATCTTTAATCATCAAATCTGATGTCTGTTTTGCAGTGGGTAAGCCGACACAAGGGATAAAATGAGCTGCCTTTGTTAGACGGTCAACCACCACTAGAATGGTGTTCTTCCCTTGAGAGGTTGGTAACTCCACAATGAAGTCCATAGAAATGGATCCCCACGGGCGGGACGGGGTGGGAAGAGGCTGTAACAGACCAGTTGGTGAGGAGCGAGGTGTTTTGCATCTTGCACAGACTTCACATGAAGTGACATAGTTTAAAACATCCTTCCTGCAAGTGGGCCACCAAAAGAAACGAGAGAGAAATTCCTGTGTCTTTAGAATTCCTCTATGCCCAGCTATCTTGGAATCGTGAATGAGTTGCAATACTCTCAATCTGACTGTTTCAGGAATATACAGGCGTTGTCCCTGAATCCACACACCATTCTTAAAGACAAGACTTACGTCCCTTGGGGGTTGTGCCAAAAAGGAATCCGCATGGTATGCTTCCTTGATGTCCTTAAGTAGGTCTTGATTATGAATTACTCCTAGGAATCTAGAGTCAGGAAGAATAGTCTTAGGAGGAGTAATTGGACGTGTCTCTGCTGAGTAAATCCTAGAGAGTGCATCAGGCTTTCCATTGCGCGATCCTGGTCTATAAGAAATGATAAAATTAAATTGGTTTAAGAAAAGATTCCGGCGAGCCTGGCGAGGAGTCAGGCACTTAGCCGACCTGATAAACTCAAGGTTACGATGATCTGTCAGGACAACTATTTGTTGTGCAGCTCCCTGAAGAAGGTGTCTCCATTCTTTGAAGGCGGCAATAATGGCCAACAACTCTCTATTGCCCACATCGTAGTTCCTCTCAGCCGAAGACAACTGCTGGGAAAAGAAGGCACAGGGATGCAAGACATTCTTCTCACCTGTTCTCTGAGAGAGTATAGCTCCAACAGCACAGTCTGAAGCATCCACCTCTATTATGAAGGCAAGCTCGGGGTTGGGATGTACTAGGATAGGTGCAGTGGTAAATTTATCTTTTAGACGGGAAAATGCTTCCTGGGCTTGGGGAGTCCAGGAGAACCTAGACTCTTTCCGGGTAAGTTGGGTGATAGGTGACACTACCTCAGAGAAATTTCTAATGAAACGTCTATAGAAGTTGGCAAACCCGATGAAGCGCTGTACCTCCTTCACATTTCTAGGACTTGGCCAATCCTTGATGGCTTGGGTTTTGCTTCCATCCATACTAATTCCTTGTGTAGACAGTACATACCCCAGAAATTGAATTTCGGTCCTATGGAATTCACACTTTTCAAGTTTGATGTAAAGATGATTTTGTCTTAGACGTTCCAAGACCATTCTCACATGTCCATGATGTTCCTCTGTGGAGTTAGAAAAAATTAGAATATCATCCAAATAAATTACCACAAATGTATCTAGGAGATCCCTGAAGATGTCATTCACCAAGTGTTGGAAAGTGGCTGGGGCGGTACTCAGACCAAAAGGCATAACTAGATATTCAAAGTGTCCATAGCGTGACCTGAATGCAGTCTTCCATTCATCCCCAGGTCTAATACGGACCAAGTTATAGGCCCCACGGAGATCCAATTTAGAGAAAATTTTGGCATGCCGCACTCTCTCCAATAACTCAGGGATTAAAGGCAATGGATAACGGTTTCTAATAATAACCTTATTGAGTTCCCTATAGTCTACGCATGGTCTCAGAGATCCATCTTTCTTCTTTACAAAGAAGATGGGTGCACCTGCAGGAGATGAAGAGGGGCGTATGAAGCCTTGGCTAGATTTTCGTCTATGTAATCCTTTAAAGCCTTTAGCTCGGGCCCCGCCAGGGGGTAGATCTTACCAAAAGGTATCTCTGCTCCAGGCAATAATTCAATTGGACAATCATATGGACGGTGAGGAGGAAGCTGGTCAGCATTCTTCTTGTCACATAAATCCACATAGTCCTGGTATACAGCTGGTAGTTCAGGGACTGACATGGTTCCTTTAGGAACAGAGCAAGCTGAAACTTTTGGACTCATCTGTTTCTCTGGAAAGTGTAATTCCTTGGTCTCCCAGTTAATGGTAGGATTCTGAGCCTGCAGCCATGGTAGCCCTAGAATAATGGGAAAGTGGGGAGAAGAGATAAGCATAAAGGACAGTTTCTCTTGATGATCTTTACCCATAAGAACCCTCAAAGGCTCTGTTTCCTGATCCACTGGTCCAGAGGTCAGCAGGGAGCCATCCACAGTTTCCATCTGTACTGGAGTAGCCTTCTTCACTGAACGTATCCCCTGTTTCAGAGCAAAGGAGACATCCATAAAATTTCCACTTGCCCCTGAGTCGATCATAGCAGAGCTAGACACCCAAGCTGAGTCAACCCAGAGTTTGATGGAAAGAAAGCAATGAGAATTGTTTTTCTTACAACTCAGCTGGGACACCGCTGAGGAAACTTGAAAAATGGCAGCGTTTACACAGTCAACGTCCTCAGAGGTAACGGAGTTTAAGTCCGAGAAATCAAGATCTGTTGCTGCAGATCTCTCTGGAGCCTGAGGCTCGGACCTGACAGATCCCCTCTCGCAACACTCACAATGAATGAGTGCTGCAGTAGTCTTACGAGAACGGCTGGGGCAGTTTATAATGAAGTGCCCTGACTTACCACAATAGAAACATAGATTTTCCTTAAAATGATGTTCCTTGCGTGCATCACTAACCCGTCGTTGTAAAGAGTCTACCTGCATGGGTTCAGGTTCAGGTTCCCGTGTAATCCTACTCAAAGGTTCCTTAGCTGGAGAGGAAGGTAGGAAAAGGTTAGTGCGATTGCTTTCGAACCATCTCTCTTGCCTGCGTTCAGTCAGACGAGTATCAATACGGATGCAGTAGTTAATAAAGTCACCTAACGCAGTGGGAGGGTCGGCACGAGCAAGTTCATCCTTAATCAGTGGAGATAACCCCTTTCGAAAAATAGATTTTTTGGCGGAACTGTCCCAGGTGGTATCAAGGGCCCATCTCCTGAAATCCAAGGCATATTCAGCTACCGAGTGCTTACCTTGGCGCAAAGCTAACATGGCTGCTTCAGCTGTTGCACCTCGATTGGGGTCATCAAACACCTGCCCCATGGCTGAAATAAAAGCATCAAGGTGATTCAAACAATCATCCTCAGTCTCAATCAGAGGGTTTGCCCACAACAAAGCCTTGTTGGTAAGCAACATAATTATAGTAAGCACCTTAGATCGTTCAGTGGGAAATTGTGAAGCATGTGCAGAAAAAAAAAGATTGCATTGATTAATAAATCCCTGAATTTCTCACGTTCACCGCCAAAACGAAAAGGGGGCAACTTGGGAATCCCAGAACTCGGGGCTACGGCAGGAGCCTGGACTCGCTCTTCCAGAACCTCAATCCTGGCTCGCAAATCCTGGGCAGTCTGTCCAAACACTTGCAAATTGTGATTAGTGAGGTCCTGTAGGCTTGAAAAACGGGTCTTTATATTCTGCAAATCTGCAAGGATATTATCAGTCACTCCGCAAAGTTCCTTTATGCGGGCCTCCATTTTCCAGATCTTTTAAGACAGGAGTACTGGAAGAAGAGGAGAGGAGAAAAAAAAACAATAGTGTTTACCTGTGGTAACACTGCAGAGAGAAAAAAAATTAAGGGAACTGCTCACCTGGAATGGTTGTGAGAAGTCACAACCACTATCATCACAGAAAGTTCACCCGGACATCTGATATCCACAGTTACAGCAGACAAAAAAGAAAAGAGAAAAAAAAAAAAAAAACAATAGTGTTTGCCTGTGGTAACACTGCAGAAAAAAAAACACTTAAGGGAATTGCTCACCTGGAATGGTTGTGAGAAGTCACAACCACTGTCATCACAGAAAGTACAACCGGACATCTGATATTCACAGTTACAGCAGACACAGCCTTTCCAGACCCGACCCAGCAGACACTAACGTTTTGGCTTCAGAATCTTGTAATGTATGTAGTACAGTTCATATAGCGTCTTGTGCTTGGGTGCGATGAAAATACATGAGACACAGGTTTGATATAGAAAGTCTTGTATTACTTCATACAAGTTGGCAAAAATAGTCACACAGTTTGCAGACACAGAAGCAGGAGACACAGCAGGCCAGAGTAATCTAAGCTCAGCAATCACTCTCCACAACAGGTTCAGGATCTTCTTCTCTGTTACCGTAAGTCCATGCAAACGTGGGTCTTTCAAAGAGCAGGGTTCAGAGTCCACAAGTGCTTCAGAGTTCCTCAGTAGGAATAGCTGGAGTACAAGGTCCAAGGCTTTAGGAGTCAGGTCACAGGTTCACTGCAGGCTAGATTCTGAAGCACTGATTGCTCAGCTGTGGCTGCTTAAGAAGCAAAAGGAGAGAATCAGGGCGGGAACATGCAAGCTGGAAACTCCATTTTGACTGAGGGCAAGATAGCTGCAGCAAGACAGAAAGTAAAATGGCTGACAACAAACTGAGTTTAAGGAACATGTACACAGAACCTTACATTACTCCCCCCTTAGGGACAACCTCCGGATGACCTCAGGCCAGGCTTGTGTGGGTACCTCTGATGAAACTGACGGAGCAAGCGAGGAGCATTAACGTTATTGACTGGTTCCCATGAGTTGACCCCCACTGGGTAGCCCTGCCATTTAATCAGATATTGTAACTGATTTCTATACAACCTGGAATCTAAAATCCTTTCCACCACAAATTCTTCCTGACCATCGACTAGCACTGGGTCAGGGCAAGGAGAAGAACGTCCAGGAAACGTATTGGGTGTCGCAGCCTTTAGTAGGGATACGTGAAAGACAGGGTGAATTCTCATAGTTCTGGGCAGTTGAAGACGACAAGCAACGGCACTTATAATTTTACTGATTTTATAGGGTCCAATGTACTTATGTCCCAACTTAGACGATGGAATCCTTAACTTAAGATTTCTGGTTGACAGCCAGACCAAGTCTCCTACCTTGAAAGCTGGTGCAGGTTTACGAAATTTATCTGCTGCTTTCTTGTACCTTTCCTGAGCCGATTCCAGATTCTCCTTTAGAAGATCCATATTCTTCTGTAAAGACGTGATTCTTTCAGCCACTGCTGGTAAAGGCGTTTCTATGGGAAATCGTGGTAGAATGTTAGGATGATAACCTAGATTAGAGAAAAAAGGAGACTGCTTAGTGGAGGCACTCTGAGAGTTGTTATACGAGAACTCAGCTAATGGAAGTAGATCCACCCAATCATCCTGTAGGTGGCAGATAAAGCAGCGGAGATACTGCTCCAGGGTTTGATTGGTTCGTTCGGTCTGTCCATTAGTCTGGGGATGAAAAGCAGAAGAAAGGTTTACTTTAATGTCCAATGCTGCACAGAAATTTTGCCAAAACCTAGAAGTGAATTGCACCCCTCGATCCGAAATAACCTCATCCGGTACTCCATGTAAGCGAAACACATCTTTAATCATCAAATCTGATGTCTGTTTTGCAGTGGGTAAGCCGACACAAGGGATAAAATGAGCTGCCTTTGTTAGACGGTCAACCACCACTAGAATGGTGTTCTTCCCTTGAGAGGTTGGTAACTCCACAATGAAGTCCATAGAAATGGATCCCCACGGGCGGGACGGGGTGGGAAGAGGCTGTAACAGACCAGTTGGTGAGGAGCGAGGTATTTTGCATCTTGCACAGACTTCACATGAAGTGACATAGTTTAAAACATCCTTCCTGCAAGTGGGCCACCAAAAGAAACGAGAGAGAAATTCCTGTGTCTTTAGAATTCCTCTATGCCAGCTATCTTGGAATCGTGAATGAGTTGCAATACTCTCAATCTGACTGTTTTAGGAATATACAGGCGTTGTCCCTGAATCCACACACCATTCTTAAAGACAAGACTTACGTCCCTTGGGGGTTGTGCCAAAAAGGAATCCGCATGGTATGCTTCCTTGATGTCCTTAAGTAGGTCTTGATTATGAATTACTCCTAGGAATCTAGAGTCAGGAAGAATAGTCTTAGGAGGAGTAATTGGACGTGTCTCTGCTGAGTAAATCCTAGAGAGTGCATCAGCCTTTCCATTGCGCGATCCTGGTCTATAAGAAATGATAAAATTAAATTGGTTTAAGAAAAGATTCCAGCGAGGCTAGATTCTGAAGCACTGATTGCTCAGCTGTGGCTGCTTAAGAAGCAAAAGGAGAGAATCAGGGCGGAAACATGCAAGCTGGAAACTCCATTTTGACTGAGGGCAAGATAGCTGCAGCAAGACAGAAAGTAAAATGGCTGACGAACAAACTGAGTTTCAGGAACATGTACACAGAACCTTACAGTGGTATCTCTGTCAGACGCCTATCTATGTGTGCTAAAATTTGTGGTATTTCAGGGCTACATTCCCCTTTTTTTCTGTGTCTCACCCTATTTCTATACACTATTTGGGGGTAAAAAAATAAATAAATCCAGGCCACATATTGAACAGTGTGGTATCTCGGTCAGATGCCTATCTGTCTGTGTGCTAAAAATTGTGGCATTTCAGGGCTACATTCCCCTTTTTTGCTGTCTGTTACCCCATTTGTATACACTATTTTGTGGTAAAAAATAAATAAATCCAGGCCACGTATTGAACAGTGTGGTATCTCTGTCAGACGCCTATCTATGTGTGCTAAAATTTGTGGTATTTCAGGGCTACATTCCCCTTTTTTTCTGTGTCTCACCCTATTTCTATACACTATTTTGGGGTAAAAAATAAATAAATCCAGGCCACGTATTGAACAGTGTGGTATCTCTGTCAGACGCCTATCTATGTGTGCTAAAAATTGTGGCATTTCAGGGCTACATTACACTGTATTTGCTGTCTGTTACCCTATTTGTATACACTATTTTGGGGTAAAAATTTAAAAATACAGACCACATATTGAACAGTGTGGTATCTCTGTCAGACGCCTATCTGTCTGTGTGGTAAAAATTGTGTCAAATTCCCCTTTTTTTGCTGTCTGTTACCCTATTTCTATACACTATTTTGGGGTAAAAAATAAATAAATCCAGGTCACATATTGAACAGTGTTGTATCTCTGTCAGACGCCTATCTATCTGTGTGCTAAAATTGTGGCATTTCAGGGGTACATTCCCCCTTTTTTGCTGTGTCTTACCCTATTTCTATACACTATTTTGGGGTAAAAAATAAATAAATCCAGGCCATGTATTGAACAGTGTGGTATCTCTGCCAGAGGCCTATCTATCTGTGTGCTAAAAATTGTGGCAGTTCAGGGCTATATTACACAGTTTTTTCTTTGGGCTTACCACAGTTATTGACACCAGTTTGTTAAAAAAAAGTACAGTCCTGATATTTGAGAGTGCGTTTTTTCCCGCACATGGATCACATCTAAGTTTGCTCCCAATTCAGCCTTTTGTAGCGAACGAGGAAAATATTTTACTCCATTTAAAATGAGAAAGGCGTGTGTCAAGGGATGGGAAATTGGTTGTGACGGTGATGGTGCATGCAGAGGCAGGGGCCATGGGCAAGCTGCAATTGTGCCACAACAAACACCCATATCTTCTTGCAACAGATTCCTGTCAGAATTCATAGGGGATGGCAGAACAGCACTCTTGACACCAGAGCAGCGTGAAAAGGTAGTTGGTTGGATGGCGGATAATGCTTCCAGTCACTTTGCCACCACCACCAGCACCCTGTCTTCCACACGGTCAATTCTGAGTAGCTGTGAGTCTAGACCGCATATTCCTTACCCTGATCCTTCTTCCTCCTCCCATGCGGAGTGCCCGGAGACAACTGATCCCACACTTGGACTCTCCGAAGAGCTGTTCACTTTTCCATTTATAGATTCGGGCCTCTCGCCCCGGTCCACTTGAAGCGGGGCAAACAGAGATTGCATGTA
Organism: Oophaga sylvatica; assembly: GCA_033576555.1. Taxonomy (NCBI): domain Eukaryota; kingdom Metazoa; phylum Chordata; class Amphibia; order Anura; family Dendrobatidae; genus Oophaga; species Oophaga sylvatica. The sequence continues at coordinate 101,241,948 of JARQOD010000002.1, read as the reverse complement.
GCGATGCCCAAATATTGGAGCAGCCACATTCACACGAAGGCGACGGTGAGAACGTGTCACAAGAGGTGGTCGATGATGAGACAAAATTGCCAGAAAGTCAAGAGGAGGACCAGGATGCAGAAGTGGAAGAGGAGGTGGTGGATGATATAGTAACTGACCCAACCTGGCTGGAGGACATCGGGAGCGAGGACAGCAGCTCACAGAGGGAGGGAGGCATAGCACCACAACAGGCAGGAAGAAGCACTGTGGTGGCTGCAGACAGAAGGCGGGCAACCATTCCTCGTAACACCAACATGACGGAAGTTGTCAGTACAACTGTTAGGTCTTCCTGAGTCTGGTTGTTTTTTAAAGACTGTGACGATAACCCCAAACAGGCTATTTGCACCACCTGCCATGCCCGCATCAGCAGAGGTAGCAAAACTGCCAGCCTGACCACCACCAGCATTATCAGGCACATGGCAGGAAAGCACCCAACTTTGTGGGCCGAACCCCAGGGTCCAGGAACAGTGTCTGCGGGTGACACCACTGCTTCTGCTGTTGTGCATGGATGCAAATCCCCTGTCCATGGTGCCTGTGAAGATGCCTCCTGCCCTGCACCTGTTGTTGCACACACTCAACTACCACCATCATCAAGCATGTCCACGTCCTTGTCCCAGTGCAGGCTTCAGTTGTCCATACACCAGTCATTGTAACGCAAGCGGAAATACTCAGCCAACGCCCCACAGGCCACAGTACTAAAGTCACACATTTCTCATCTGCTTGCGCTCAAAATGTTGCCTTTTAGGCTCGTGGAGATGGAAGCTTTCCGCAACCTGATGGCGGCGGCAGTCCCAAGGTACTCTGTCCCCAGCTGCCACAATTTCTCCCGGTGTGCCGTCCCGGCATTACACAAGCACGTGTCCCACAACATTACCTGTGCCCTCAGCAATGCAGTTACTGGGAAAGTACACTTAACCACGGATATGTGGACAAGTGCTTCTGGGCAGGGATGGTACATCTCGCTGACGGCACACTGAGTTAACATAGTGGAAGCCAGGACCCAGTTGGACCTTGGGATGGAACACGTTCTACCAACGCCGAGGATTGCGGGCCCTAGGTCAATCAGGGTTGCCCCCACAGTCTACAGCTCCTGCACGTCATCTTCCTCCTCCTCTTCCTCTTCAGCCTGCATCTCCGAAATGACCACATCAGTAGCAAGCTGGAAGCACTGCAGCACTGCCTCAGCCAAGCGGCAACAGGCTGTGCTGAAGCTAATATGCTTAGGTGACAAAACGCACAATGCTGAAGCGTTGTGGACAGCTCTGAAAGAGCAGGTAGATATGTGGCTGACACCACTGAACCTACAGCCAGGCATGGTCGTGTGTGACAATGGCTAGAACCTGGTGGCGGCACTGAGGCGAGGCGAGCTCACGCGTACCATGCCTGGCCCATGTGCTTAACCTCGTGGTTCAGCAGTTTCTCAAAACCTCCCCGGAGCTGCCGGATCTGCTTATGAAAGTATGCCACTTGTGTACACATTTTAGAAAGTCAGCTACAGCTTCAGCCGCATTGGAACTCTATACTACATATGCTGAAAAGGATTTGTGAGTAGAAGAGGGCAGTTGTTGACTACCAGCATCAACAAGGCCGTCGGTATTCAGTTCAGATTCCTCACATATGACCTCAGGACTGGACATGGATCTCAGACATCTATACCATCCTACAAAACTTTGAGGAGTCCGTCAAGATGGAGAGCGGCGATGATGCCATAATTAGCGTCACCATCCCGCTTCTCTGTATTATGAAAAGCTCTTTGCTCACAATGAAAGAGGATGCATTGCAGGCGGAGCATGATGAGAAAGAGCAAGGAATCATACAGGATGATTACACACAGCACAGCCTCATGTCATCCCAATGTGGATTGGTTGACAATGAGGAAGAGGAGGAGGAAGAACAGGAGCTACTTTCTTGCGCTATAGACGGAACTACAAGCACAACTGTCATTCCGCCTGTTTAGCGTGGATGGCCTAAGGACAGGGAGGAGGAGGAGGACAGCATGGTCAGTCATCCTGTTAGTGAGGACACGAAAGCCTTGCCAGTTAGCAGTCTGGCACGCATGGCAGACTTTATGTTGCGCTGCCTTTCCCGTGACCCTCACATTATCAAAATTTGTGCTGACACTCATTACTGGTTGGTGACACTTCTAGACCCATGCTACAAGGAGAACTTTCAATCTCTTCTTCCACAGTCAGATAGGTGTATAAAAATGATGCAGTACCAGAGGGCCATTGTTGTGGAATTACTGAAAAAATTCCCATCTGAAAACGCTGGTGGCAGAGGTCACAGTTCGTTGGACAACCAAGGAGCAGAGGCAAGAGAGACACAACTACAATCCAGCAGAGGCAGGGTAACAGTGGCAAAGTTCTGGGACACTTTTCTCAGACCCTCCCATCGCCCTGGCCCAGAGTCGCAGGGTAGTGTCACAAGAAATGGAAAGTTTGAGAAGATGTTGAAGGAGTACCTTGCTGACCGTACCAACGTCATCCTTGATTCCTCTGTGCCTTTTAATTATTGGGTATCCAAACTGGACACATGGCATGAACTGGCTCTCTACACCTTGGAGATCCTGGCCTGCCCTGCCTCTAGCGTTTTGTCAGAGCGGGTTTTTAGTGCCACTGGTGGAATAATAACTGATAAGCACATCCGCCTGTCAACTGAAAATTCTTACAGGCTAATAGATACACAGAAACAGAGTCTTTAGAGATTCTGCTTGGCAACAACACGTACAATAATACCCAGACACTGGCAGACATCAGTCACTCCATCTATGTCAGAATGGCAGTGTAAGATTCGACCAGGGGTGTAGTCGTGGCCAGGCCCTCAGTTACATCAGGTCCGTGGCTTCCTCTTACATGAAAATAGTGTCTTTTCAGCAGCGTACCTGTCTTATAATAATAAAAATAATTTTATTTCTATAGCACCAACATATTCCGCAGCACTTTACATTATAGAGGGGACTTGTACAGACAATAGACATTACAGCATAACAATAAATACAGATCAAAGTAGATACCAAGAGGAATGAGGGCCCTGCTCGCAAGCTTACAATCTATGAGGAAAAAGGGGAGACACGAAAGGTAGATGGTAACAATTGCTTTCATTGTTCCGACCAGCCATAGTGTACGAATCGGGTGTTCATGTAATGCTGCATGAACCAGTTAACAGCCAAAGTATGTAACAGTACAGACACAGAGGGCTATTAAATGCATAAAACGGGTGAGAACATAATATGAGGTACCTGATTATGGTAAAAAAAATTTGAATGGGCCAACAGGGATATTTAGTTTAATGAGTTGAGGCGGTGGGTCAGTCTGAACAAATGCGTTTTTAGGGCACGCTTAAAACTGTGGGGATTGGGGGTTAATCGTATTAACCTGGGTAGTGCATTCCAAAGAATTGGCGCAGCACGTGAAAAGTCTTGGAGACGGGAGTGGGAGGTTCTGATTATTGAGGATGCTAACCTCAGGTCATTAGCAGAACGGAGGGCACGGGTAGGATGGTAGGCTGAGAAAAGGGAGGAGATGTAGGGTGTTGCTGAGCCATGGAGTGTTTTGTGGGTGAGGGTAATAAGTTTGTACTGGATTCTGTAGTGGATGGGTAACCAGTGTAACCACGGCGCCAACAGGTGCTCCTCTGTGGCGCTGAGGACCTTCGGCAGCTGGTTCCACAATAACTGAGACACGGTCAGGTTCCAATGCAAAATGAAGAACTTTACTAGGCACACTTTGCAGCGCATTCTTGTCAGATAAAGGGACAGCATCAGGTACCACACAGTTCATATCCTGCACTTTCCCTACGCTTCCGTCTACGTCCTCCGGTACATTACGGGGTAATAGCGCCTTAGGTGGTACCGCAGCGTTCTCCTTGTCCAGCTTCACCACTTCTGGGGATTCCCACATCTGTTTTGCCCTGGATCTGAGTACGTCTGCCCATGTAATGATCTGCCACATCTTGAACAGTCTGCGACCTGTACTTTCTGGACCTTTTCCTTGTTCCCACTTCAAGCTGCTGACACTCCGGTGCTGCACACTGTACTTCTGTCCCTAAGTGACTCTGAATGGCTGTAATTGTGAAAATCATTACGTGGCTGCTGCGGTGTCCAGGGCCTATGGCTCCTCTGGACATCTCGGGCACTGAGCCCTTACTAACTACTCTAGCCCCTCCTATGTTTAACCTTACTAATCCTAAGCTCTAATTACCTAAATACAGTTCTATAATACCCCCATCTAGTAGCCGTACCTGACCACTACGCTTACCCTAAGTCTACACATACATATACTTTACAGTGATAAAGTACATGTTATGATACACATATCTACACAAATAGAAATATACAGTTTACAGACTTGTTTTATACATAGTCTATAGTGGTAGGAGCCACATAGAAGAAGTGCAGAAAAGAAAACGTAGTAGGTTTAAAATATATAATTTTTATTGAATAATATTAAAACCAAAAAATAGTGAACAAAGACAGAAAGGATTTAACAAGAATTAAAAAGAGACCCGCACAGCTGCAATATAGACGTGTATAACAATAAATAGACGTTTAGTCACCAAAATCTCAAGGCGTGAGTCAGGACCAGTGAAAAAGGGATTAATTAATCCTTTTAAATATGCAGCAGTATAGTGCTTCCTAATCCATTCACCTTGTATCAGTACCCATAAAGAATGGGTGTACTAGACTGGGACAAGGTCAGAGGTAGTAATGCATGAACTTAAAGAACGGGCAGGACAGGCTGATGTACTTAGATTAAATCCATTATATCAAATCTAATGGGGGAATCAAAGACAAATAAGTAATCCCACTTACATCAAGAATGTCCAATCAGCACGTTGTAAAGTAGAAGGGGAGAGGAAAGCAGCGGAGGGGTCTCCAGAACGCCCAACGGGCACCGTTTCGCCTTGTGGCTTCTTCCGGGGCAGACTTTTCTGCCACAAGGCGAAACGGTGCCCGTTGGGCGTTCTGGAGACCCCTCCGCTGCTTTCCTCTCCCCTTCTACTTTACAACGTGCTGATTGGACATTCTTGATGTAAGTGGGATTACTTATTTGTCTTTGATTCCCCCATTAGATTTGATATAATGGATTTAATCTAAGTACATCAGCCTGTCCTGCCCGTTCTTTAAGTTCATGCATTACTACCTCTGACCTTGTCCCAGTCTAGTACACCCATTCTTTATGGGTACTGATACAAGGTGAATGGATTAGGAAGCACTATACTGCTGCATATTTAAAAGGATTAATTAATCCCTTTTTCACTGGTCCTGACTCACGCCTTGAGATTTTGGTGACTAAACGTCTATTTATTGTTATACACGTCTATATTGCAGCTGTGCGGGTCTCTTTTTAATTCTTGTTAAATCCTTTCTGTCTTTGTTCACTATTTTTTGGTTTTAATATTATTCAATAAAAATTATATATTTTAAACCTACCACGTTTTCTTTTCTGCACTTCTTCTATGTGGCTCCTACCACTATAGACTATGTATAAAACAGTATTCTGAAGTGCTTCTTGCCGATACTATTTAAGGATTATGGGAATAATAGTTTACAGACTTGGTAATACACATTCAAGTGTAGCAGTACCAGTGCAAAACAATAGTAATACACATTTAAGTGTAGCAGTACCATTCTATTAAAATACCGTATATACTCGTGTATAAGCCGAGATTTTCAGCACCTTTTTTCGTGCTGAAAATGCCCCCTCGGCTTATACACGAGTCATAGGGCAGAAACCAGCGGGGGAGGAGATGCCACGGCAGGAGCCGGTGGCTGGGATCATACTCACCCCTCCCCGTGCCATCGCTGAGCGTCCCTGCAATCCTGCGTTCTCCCCGTCTTCCTGCAGCTCTTCTGCACTGAGCGGTGATGTAATACCCGCTCATTAAGGTCATGTAATATGGACGCGACGCCACTCCCATGGGCGTGGCCTCCATATTCATGGCCTTAATGAGCGGTATTACATCACCGCTCAGTGCTGAAGAGCTACAGGAAGACGGGGAGAACGCAGGATTGCAGGGACGCTCAGCGATGGCACGGGGAGGGGTGAGTATGATGGAGGAGAGGACAAGGAGCACGGAACAGGACGGGGGGGGAGAACGGTGGACGGGGGAAGCATAGAGGAGGACGGGGGAAGCTGGAGCAGGACGGGGGAAGCTGGAGCAGGACGGGGGAAGCATGGATGAGGACGGGGGAAGCATGGAGCAGGACGGGGGGAGATCGGTGGACGGGGGAAGCGTGGAGGAGGACGGGGGAAGCATGGAGCAGGACAGGGGAGGATGGAGGGCACAGAGGAGCACGGAGCAGGACGGGGGGCACAGGAGGACGGAGAAGGAATGGGGGAGCACAGCGGAGGACGGAGCAGGAGGGGGGGAGTACAGAGAATGGGGGAGCACAGAGCTGGATGGGGGAGCAAGGAGCAGGACGGGGGCAGCACAGAGCAGGAGGGCAGTTTATACACCCGGCTTATACACAAGTCAATAATTTTTCCCAGTTTTTTGTGGCAAAATTAGGGGGGTCGGTTTATACACGGGTCGGCTTATACACGAGTATATACGGTAGATGTTATTCAATCCCCTTACAGCAGGACGAAATTTTGCATGTTTGTCATATGGAAGATCTATCAGCGGAAGAAACAGGAGACAACACAAAGTTTGTTCGGTTATGGCAACCCTGGATTCTTTTTAGGAACTCACCCTAATTCTTTTCTTTATTTTCCTGACAAGAAAAGACTTCACAATACTGGGAAATAAGTGAGTTGATCACTCCTCATAGACACTTGTTTGATCCCCACTATTTATCCTTCCAAATTGGGAAAATATGGTGTGGTGTAGTGACCCCTGATGCAACTAGGGGGCACTGTGTAGGCTCCTCGGGATATGCATGGAGGCATGTGATGGATGGACGTTATGTATCACAGAGGTGGGTGGCACTGTGATGGAAGCCTGGGCATGTTTTGTTCAGCAGAACTACTGTTGGGAGTTGTGCTATATATTGGGAGGCTTCCAGGTGACTAGGAGAGCTGGGCGGGTCCAGTCACCTACAAACCCACCCAAGGGGCTTGTGTCTAAATACCTGGGATAAAACCTGTATGTGATGTTGTGGTAAAGGACCTGTGATGAGGTCATGATCAGGTGACCTAACCATGTGATCCTGACCTCACCTGTAGGCGGGGTTACGGCTATGTAACTGAGTGAGCTTTGCACCTGAAAGAGAGTGTGTGGGAGTCTGCCAGTGTGGACAGACTACCATGTGTCCAGGCGGGACATCACAGAGAGGTCTCTGTGTAGGAATGGAGAAGCCTTCCTGTATCTGTGTTTGTAGAGATCTTAAGAAGCTTTACTGAAGACTTGTACTATATGTTGCTTTATGGTTTATGATGTAATAAACCTGATGAACTTTGGATAAGAAAAGTGCGTCCTGATTTACCTCTGAAGCAGCCGAGTGAGGAAAACCTTACAATTGGTGGATGGAATGCTGGCAGCGGCCCAAGGAGCACATGTTCCAGGACTGGGAATCAGGAGCCAGAGGAGGAACGGACAGTCTGTGAAAACCGTGAGTGTGACCAGTGGTCACGAATAAACTGCATTGATGTTTATATGTGGTGCCTCTGAAGATAAGAGGTATCTGAAGAAACTGTTAAGCAGTGGTGACAGACAGGAGTCTGTGTTATGTGACCGGGGTCATTGAGGAGTAAGCAAAAAGCATGCTGAGAGGATACCTCAGAGGAGGTGTCCGGAAACCTGCGTGGCCAACAGGTAACAGACAGGAGTCTGTGGTGTACTGACGGGTCAGTGAGACTGTTTTTTCCTTTGTGGGATATCTCTGCGAGAAGAGGTGTCCGGAAAATCTCTCTGGCTGAGAGTGGTGACAGACAGGAGTCTGTGTTGTGCTGACGGATCAGTGAGAAACTGTTTTTTTTTCTGGGACACGTGTGAGGTGTTTGCTGTGGCTCGTGGAGTCACGAAGGTGACAAGCGGCTGGCTGTGACTCGTGGGGTCACGAAGGTGACAAGCGGCAAGACAGCGCAGCGTGCAGAGACTTGTGGTGGCAGGAGCTACAGTGACTGTTGCAGCAAGAGGTTCTGCAGCAGCCGGAGCTGCAGTGGCAGCCACAGCAGCTTGGGAGTAGCATCTGGAGGTGCTGGTTGTTGGTGGCTACAACGGAAGCGGTAGCAGTACCACCAGGAGCTGGTGTGGTAAAGAGGACAGTGTGAACCGAGGCACACGGACTCTTAAAGGGCCGGTACAAGCCCTGGGTGGAAGACACTGTCTGAGGGTACTGTGTGGACTGGGGCCTGTGGGAGCCGTGGTGTGTACCCCAGTGATGGGTGGTGTCCCAAAAGGGGGGCGGCAACCCAAAACAGGGATGGTTACCCAAAAGGTGGCGGAGTCCCAAAAGAGGGTGGTAGCCCAAATCAGTAAAGTGGCCCGAAAGGGGGCGGAGTCCCAAAAGGGGGTGGCACCGGTTTCCTCAGTGGACATATCTGAGGAACAGCGGTGTGGGTGTTATACGTATTCCGCATGTGGCATAGACTTCCCGTTTGATAACAGCCCACAGGTGTGTACGGTAATGTTACATAGGGAAGGAGTCTCTGGACAGTTGGACTCAAAGAGTCAGGTGACTCTGAAAGGAACTCCGCTAGTTCTCTGTCTGACCGAGAAAAAGGTCCAGGTGTGCTGTATCCACGGGCTCATTGTGGACTATTTGGTAGACAGGGTGACGCTTGAGATGTCCACAAGTGTCGAGGATCAAGATGGCGGTATACCACCGAACGTATTGTACCCCTATGAGAGGGCACGGGACTTTGTATTTTTTGAAAATGCATGGGAACTTGATAAAGTGTGTTGTTGTTTAGAGGAGGGAGCCCCATCACAGCAGGCGGCTGTAGTGGTTCCTTGCCGTGTGAAGTGTGAAAAGGAGGTAAACCCTAATAGCGATAGTCCCGAGCCCCAGGTGACCAGAAGAAAGTGTGGGTCAGACCAACTTGGGGACTTGGAGGTGACGAGACGTGTGACCGTGGGAAACGGTTTAGCTCTAGCGCAGGGGTCTGACACCTGTCTAGGTGGGGATGTGCTGTTCCAGGATGACAGGGGGAGTGGGAGTGACTCCTGTGCAGACTGTGACTCGACCGCAAGGGAAAGCGAGTGCAGTAAGGTGGAGCCAAGTAAAAATGGTAGATCTTCCTCTTGCCGCAGGGGCCGCGGAAAGGCGGGACAGGTTACAGCCTCTAAGAAGAGAAATGATGAGGAAGAGTCAGGGTCAGGTACCGGTCAGGTTACTGTCCTTGATAAAGAGGCCACGTTATCTCTGACAAATCCCAGCACAGAGGTAGGGCTGGAGGTAGAACAGACCTGTAGTAGATCTACATCTGCAATGCCCGGAAAGGGTGAAATGGCTCAGTATGATGAAGGCTCCAGGGTACCGGAGGCAGAGCTGGAGCTCTCTGAAGTTACTAAGAGTCGTGAGACAGTTGAAGCTGCGGATGCCGGAACAGGCGAAACTGTGAAGAAGCAGAGTGTGAGTGGACAAGAGTGCCCATCTGAAATTGTGATTAAAGAAGTGATGGTGCGACATGTGCTGGCTAAAAGAGAGCAGGACCGGGAGATAGAGCTGTGTAAAGAAACAGTGAAAGAGGCAGTCGAGCAGGAAAGGGTCCTGAGACGAATAATTGAGCACAGAATGGAGGAGCTGGAGAAGGAAGTCTCTAAGCTCAGAGAGGACCAAGTAAAGCAACAGCACGAGCTTATCCGAAGGGAGGATGAGTGTCGCGGCTTGGCAGAGGAGCGAGATAAAGTTCTCCGTAAGCTCAAGATGGAGAAAGAGACTAATGCCCAGCTCCAGAAATCCACGGGAGACGAAGTACAGCAAGCGAAGTGCCACGCAGATGGCCACATAAGAAATGCTGAGGTCTTGGAGAACTGTACTAATGTTCAGGAAAAGGAGACATCGCTTTTCAAATGTATAATAGAGGTACCCGAAGACCTGCGAGAAGTATGTGCCAGTGAGGAGGTGCATGAGGCCTTTAGAAAAGCAGTAGAAGCATGCAGTGTGAACTGGGTGCCAGAGATGAAACAGTTGGTCATACTGTCGACTAGGGAAGTCACAATGAAGCGGGTGGCTATCCTGAGGGACATGCACCTACATTGTCTCCGCACAAAGCAAATGATCCTGTTGAGAAATCACGAAGCCACTCGACGTCTGGAGCAAGTAAGAAAAACTCAAAATCAGCTTGGCTTGATGGAAGACATCGTTCAAGTGCCCAGAGGTCTGGTGAAGAAGGTCATCGGAAAGTGATGCAGGAGATGGTAAATAAGTCCGGTGTGACAAGAGTCAGGATTCCGGCTGATGACGAAGTCCAGGTCGTGGGTGAAGACGGGATGGTTCCGTTCCTCGTTGTCGGATCCAGGGAGAGCCTTGGGAATATCCGGATGCTCCTGGAGTATCGTGTGTCGTACCTGAGAGAAGTAGAGCAGCTACGACTTGAGAGGGAGCAGGTCAACAGAAACCTACGGGAAATGGAAAGAAGATGGCTGCCACCTTCAATCCATAGTGTTGAGAGGCGAAGAGCGCCTGATGGAAGAGGTAGAAATAGTGATGCCTCAGTTAGCTCAGTGATGAGTGACCTAAGCAGGAGAACCTGTAGTGGACGAAATGAAAATGACTCAGACCAGACAGGACGTATGAGTGCAAGTGAATTGCGACGCCGTACTGACCGCTGGGGATGCGGGTGGTCTGACAGGGGGGCCTCGTCAGCAACAGATGTGACAGAGTCGGAGGACAGACGCTTACCAAAGAGATTAATAGCAGGGTCCGACTTAGAGAGACGGTTTGACTGGCAGAGACGACCGAGAAGGATCTCTGGTTGGGGAAAAAGTGTTCAACCCCACAAGTTTGAACAGAGGGGGGAGGTATGTGGTGTAGTGACCCCTGATGCAGCTAGGGGGCACTGTGTAGGCTCCTCGGGATATGCATGGAGGCATGTGATGGATGGACGTTATGTATCACAGAGGTGGGTGGCACTGTGATGGAAGCCTGGGCATGTTTTGTTCAGCAGAACTACTGCTGGGAGTTGTGCTATATATTGGGAGGCTTCCAGGTGACTAGATGAGCTGGGCGGGTCCAGTCACCTACAAACCCACCCAAGGGGCTTGTGTCTAAATACCTGGGATAAAACCTGTATGTGATGTTGTTGTAAAGGACCTGTGATGAGGTCATGATCAGGTGACCTAACCATGTGATCCTGACCTCACCTGTAGGCGGGGTTACGGCTATGTAACTGAGTGAGCTTTGCACCTGAAAGAGAGTGTGTGGGAGTCTGCCAGTGTGGACAGACTACCATGTGTCCAGGCGGGACATCACAGAGAGGTCTCTGTGTAGGAATGGAGAAGCCTTCCTGTATCTGTGTTTGTAGAGATCTTAAGAAGCTTTACTGAAGACTTGTACTATATGTTGCTTTATGGTTTATGATGCAATAAACCTGATGAACTTTGGATAAGAAAAGTGCGTCCTGATTTACCTCTGAAGCAGCCGAGTGAGGAAAACCTTACATTGGACTAAAAATTTTCACCACCCCCTTACTCCTCTCCACCCTGTCCTCCCTTTGTTTGTTTTATTCCATGTATGAACTTCTTCTTCTCCTTCTTCCTCCTTTAATATCTAATAGAATTTATATATCCTTCATAGGTAGCGATATTCACCAATGTTGTGGTATGTTTTCCATTTGTTTGTCGTTTTTTCTTTTTTTTTTCTACTTGATATATCTTTTACATAATACAGAGAAAAGAGTATAGCGTATAAATTATCTTAAATGCATATGTGATCAACTTGGACATACAAGAGCGTTATTATAATTCTCTGGTTATTGTATGCAATGAGGCCCTGCGTGGCCCAAATGAAAATTTAGTTTTAATTTTATGTTTTGTTATGTATAACCAATAAACTCTGATTAATCTAAAAGATTGGGGGGTCTGACACTCATCACCCCCACTAACAAATGTTATCAGCCACTGCCAAATGCTGCACTTCAACTCAAATTGAAGAGCGCTGAAATTGCTTGTTTTGGGTGCCCAGTATCAGACCCCACCAATCTGATACTGATGTATCTAAGGTAACTCCGTCCTGCAGAGCCCAGTCTTGAATTAAGCGGTGGTGCGTAAGCTCGACCCCGCTCATTCATGGGCTATGGGACTGCTCTCATGTATCCTGCTGTTCCATAAACAATGAAAAATGCTCAAACCAGAGACTTGACAACTAATGTGCTCCAAGTTACAGTCCCCATGAATAGCGTTCCCAAATACAGTTCTTTCATCAAAGTTTTCCCCCTTATACACTGCCGCAGTCATATCAGCTCTATCAGTAGTATCCTAGAGATATCTAATTCTATCATTTGTGGAGCGCTCTAGAAGATCACATCAGACTGTCTCCAGGAGCAGCGTGACAGTAGAAGACACATAATCTACATTGGAGAGAAAGGCACCTCTATCAAGCAAACAATGTCGCTATGTGGCACTGCCACTGCACATGGTGTTTATTGTGTTACATAGGACTGCAGGTGATATCTACTACATTATCTGTACTTGGAGCATTATCACTGTTATCTGTGGTGTTACATTAGACTGCAGGTGACATCTACTACATTATCTGTACTCAAAGAGTTATAATTGTTTCTGTGGTGTTACATAGGACTGCATGTGACATCTACTACATTATCTATAATCAGAGAGTTATCACTGTTATCTGTGGTGTTACATAGGACTGCAGGTTACAGCTACTACATTATCTGTACTCAGTTATCGCAGTGATAGTTCCAGTGTTAAAAAATTTTTTAGGAGGGTGTTGGGGGCAACTTTTTGTCTTAGGGATTGGGCCCCCAATCTTTTCTGACCCTAACAACGCCCCTGCGTACTGCTAAGGCCTCTTTCACACATCCGGCGGGCGCCTGGCGGCGCCCCCGGCATTTTGCCGCAGCGCCGCATCTAAAAATCTGATGCGCCGCATGCGGCTTTTTTCGCATTGACATGCATTAGCGCCGGATGGCGCCGCATGTCAATGCGTTGCATGCGGTTTTGTCCGGATGCGGCGCAAATGTACATTGCGGCGTCCGGAAAAAACGCTGCATGTAACGTTTTTTGTTTTTGCCGGATGGTTTCTTATCTCTCCAAGCATCAGAAACCATCCGGCAAAAAACCACATTTTGGCCGCCGGAAGTGTGAAAGGTTTTCACATGCGGCGCTGCGACAAAATGCCGGGGGCGCCGCCAGGCGCCCGCCGGAAATGTGGAAGAGGACTAATAGTCACAGACCACTTGGCTGATATGACGCCCCTGAATATGGGGACCACGGTGCCAACACTGGCTCCAGTCTCCTCCGCCAACTGTATCCGCATCCTGCTCATGTAATGTAACCTAAATGTTTTTGTGTGATGGTGCAATATGATGGCATTTGGGCCCCACTTTAAACTTTTGCCCAGGGCCCCACTTTGTCTAAAACCGGCCCTGATGGAACCTCATGTTTTCCTCTTACTCATAGAGCAGTAGGTGATATAAACTAAAATAAAGGTTCATTTAAATAGGTGTCATGAATTATAACATGGGGCTGTAGGTTATGTGCAGTTTGTGATTTTTTTTTTTAATTATTTTATTGAAGTTGTAAACTTAATACATAAAACAGCAATGTCAGTTATGATGACATCACAAGGCGCATGACATCAGAGTACTTGACATCATAGACCTCACATGACATCACAATTGCTATAGAATGTGCAAAGTTCTATTCCTGAGCCATCTTGTGTCACAGCTTGAAGAGGACGAATCCAGGTAGGTATCTCTTCACTGAACGCTGAGGATCGGGTCACATCGGAGAGGGAGGAGGACTCGCTGCACAGCATTATGCACAGCACGGACAGCACAGCATGGCCAGGAAGAGATCTGCAGTGTGCGCTGTATGGACGGAGTCCTCATCATCACCGTGATTTCTCCAGATGATTATTGGCTGCATTTATTTCTCCTTCCTGACCTTCCCCAGGCTGTTCTGAGATTGAACTCCAAAAATAGAAATTGCACACAAGGAATTGTAGTAGTAAAATACAAATCACTTTATTACAAAATTATTATAGTAAGATTTAATAAAAAAGAGACTTAGAACAGTGGTATCCCATAGGGGTGGAACCACGAATACAACCAGGTATATGTGTAGTAAGAAATATCACATACGCATACAGCCGTATATATACTTGTACTTGCATAACAATCACAAAGTAGTACCCTAGGGTAACATAACATTGCCAGCTGCACAATGTCACCTCACAAAATCAAGGTTGCAGACATGAATCAAATGCAAGGACAAACTGTGTGTAAATCCAAATAACTAGAGCAATATCTACATGTGAAAGGACGCAGATAATACAGACCTGGGACTCAGTGGTGCCACTCTCCCCTACGCGCGTTTCGGCGCAGTACCTTCTTCCGGGGGAGTGGCATCCATGATTAGTCCACATTTTTTTATATGACCAAGCACCAATGTAAAAGGCCAATACACCAAAATAAAACGCTGCCTATGATTGGCGCATGGAGCACCGGCGAAGCCCACACGCCGACGTCACCCAAGGCGTCATCAGCCACGCCCACCATACACACTGCAGGAACGCCCACGTGTGACGTGAGCGCACCGACAGCCAGGGGAGGCAGGACCGAGATTAGACGCCACGAGCGACGCCCAGCAGAGGAGCCCCAGTGCTCATGCGCACCAGCAGGGGATAAAATGGCCCAAACGTGCAACATAGTGTGATTGGTACATCGTGCAATAGAATACAAACACGTATATGTATAAGTGCAAATAAGGTGAGTAAACAGTGATTGAAATTGCCACATATACTATGCAACAAGAAAACCAATTATATAAATAAACATAAAGTATACATATATTGCACTATACTGATGATAACATATATAATGAACCAAAAAAATAACAAAATAGAACATGCTGAAGTGATATATAGGTGAAAATACTAATACACAACAAAATCACATACAACATAATGAATACATAACATTTTATAATTTAAAAAAACAGAACAGCGCATCAACGATACGATCCACAGATGACATGCACGATCAGATCGATTCCCATGAATATGGCAGTGCTAAAAAATCTGAAAAGATAATAAAAACACAAATGAGAAAAAAAGAACAGATGCCTAAACAAAGCAAGAGAACGGGTGATCAGAGATATGGTGCAAAACTAAGGGACTCATTTAACCCATTAGGGTGTAATGTTTGGAGCTTCCAGATCCAGAAAGTTTCCCTCTGTGCCAGTAATTTGCTCATTTTGCCTCCACGGAGATTGGGAACTATGCGGTCAATGCCCCTAAACTTGAGGCCAGTTGCATCACACCCATGGTGGACTTTAAAATGTCTCGGAATGGTTTTAAGCAAATCAAAATTGTTTTCTTTGCTGGCCGCTTGAATGTCACGGATGTGTTCCCGTATTCTAATTTTAAATGCCCTTGTGGTCAATCCCACATAAATTTTATTACACGGGCACGATGCGTGGTATACAACAAAAGTTGTAGAACACGTAATTGTTTGTGTAATGGTAAACACATCACCATTAGATCCTGAAAAATCTCTAGTCTGCATAACATTAGGACAGGCTACGCATCCACCGCAGGGCTTACACCCCCAAGGGGGGCCTTTCTGCATAGAAAAAGTCGAAAATATACCAGGCTGTGGTTGTGGTGTAAAATAGCTCCTCACTAGATGATCTTTTAGATTGCGTGATCTTCTAGCCGTTAAACACGGTTCAGATGGTAAGTACTGCTTGAGTACTGGATCATTGCATAAGATTGGCCAGTATTTCGACAGAATTGCTCTCATGTTGTTCCATTGCGAATTATACTGGGTAACTAATCTCACCTGTGAGTTATCTTTACTTTTTGATGGTGAATATAGAAGGTCATGTCTTCTTGTATTGCGAGCTCTGTTGTAGGCCTTTTTCAGACACCTCCTGCTGTAACCTCTATCGACAAAACGTTCTGTCAATTCCTTGGCCCGTAATTCAAAATCTTCACTGGAAGAACAAATCCTCTTGATGCGGAGAAACTGGCCGATAGGTACTGAATTAATCACATGAGATGGGTGGGACGACGAAGCATGTAGCAATGAATTAACTGAAGTTTCCTTCCGGAAAACATCAGATGTAAGAGTGCCCTCCAAACTCCTCCTCACGGTGACATCTAAAAAATCAATAACGTGTAAATCAAATTTATATGTCAAATGAATATTCAACTGATTAGAATTTAACTCATGAAAAAATAATTCAAGATCGGATGGTGTGCCACGCCAAATCATGAAGATATCGTCAATGTAGCGGGTCCATAAAACGACCCGCTCCATTGACGACATCCTATCCGCTGAAAAAAGGTCCCTCTCCCACAGCCCCAGGAATAAATTTGCATACGAAGGTGCACAAGCCGCACCCATTGCGGTGCCCTGGAGCTGCAGGTAGAAAGACCCATTAAATAAAAAGAAATTATGAGTCAAAAGAAAATTCAATAACTCCAGTAAAAAATCGATGTCACCGGAGAAGAAGCTCGTCATGGACAAAAATTGAGACACCGCCCTCAGGCCATCCTGGTGACGAATGTTCATGTAAAGTGACTCTACATCACATGTGACCATGATCATATCGTCATCAATGTGGATTGAGTCAATTTTTTCAAAAAATCGGACGTGTCCTTTAAATAGGACGGAATGGTCTCAACCAGGGGCCTGAGGAACGTGTCAATATACTTGCCAACACCTTCCATGAGACCACCCATCCCAGAGATAATAGGCCTACCTGGGGGGTTAGTAGAGTTCTTGTGAACCTTCGGAAGAAGGTATAGGGTAGGTATACATGGTTCCTTGATCAAAAGGACATCTCTTACACTGCAGGTATAATTTCAGCATCGATTGCCCTCTGCAAGATCTTAGCAAGTTCACCCTTGTAAGAAATCAGGGGGTTGAATGTTAGTTTTTTATAACAAATAGGATCCCTAAGCATACGTAGGGCCTCAGTCAGATACATTTTTGACGGCCAGATCACAACATTCCCACCCTTGTCAGCTGGTTTGATAGTAATGTCTTTAATTTGCTTAAGTCTCTTTAACCCTTTATTTTCTGCCGCAGTCAGATTGTCACAATGCGTCCGAGTGGGCAGTTTATCAAATTCAGAAGAGACAAGTTTGACAAAGACTTCAACATTTGAACACAGTGACAAGGGTGGGAACTTGTTGGATCTGGGATGTAATGATGTCGGTAACCTACCCAAAGAGGCATCACTATGTTCCCTTGCCAATTCCTCTAAATCATGCAAGGCTACTTGTTCTGCAGGTAGTGGAAACATCCTTTGTATTTCTTCATTGTGATGCCATTTTTTAAGAATAAGGGACCTCGCAAATATGTGAAGATCTTTTAGGGCCAGGAAGGGGTTAAACCGCATACTAGGAGAAAAAGTCAAACCTTTAGATAACAATGATATCTCCTCAGTGCTAAAGGAATGCTCTGATAGATTGATTACCTTAGGAGTGTCCTTCTTATAAGAAGGACCACGCTGAGTATCATTATTTCTCCTCTCCCATTTCCTTTTCTTATTATTCCCAAATCGTGTCCGCATGGAATGTACCGAGGCATCAGAAGTTTCACCTGACGAAGATACCGAGGAAACGGAGGGAGACCTCGGCACTCGACCAAAAGTCTTTGGGCGTCTCCATCTATATGCCGTATTCTGTTGAAAATCAGTGCTATCCCTCAAAAGTTTTTTAGCCTGTGTAGTCTTAATTTGTGATTCCCAATCCGTTAAATTTTTTTCCAACAAATTGTTGAATGCTACAGCAGTTTCAGGGGATGCCATTTTTTTAAATTTAGAAAAAAGTTCATCAATTGTAATTTCCAATTCATTCACAGATTTTTTATTTAACTCAATGAGTAATTCCATAAATTGGAGAGATGCTTTAGTGCAGGTCTCCTCCCATTTAGTGGTGAACACTTCGTCAGTAACTGGGAAGGAGGGAAACACCTGGATACGAAGTCCACGTGGAATCAATTTCCTTCTGACATAATTGTCTAAAAAAGCTCTATTCCACCACATTTTCGTACGTTTATGTAAAGCCCTTTTAATCTGATCCTGCAATGCATCAATATTATCCTGATCACCCGCACCCGCTACATTGACGATATCTTCATGATTTGGCGTGGCACACCATCCGATCTTGAATTATTTTTTCATGAGTTAAATTCTAATCAGTTGAATATTCATTTGACATATAAATTTGATTTACACGTTATTGATTTTTTAGATGTCACCGTGAGGAGGAGTTTGGAGGGCACTCTTACATCTGATGTTTTCCGGAAGGAAACTTCAGTTAATTCATTGCTACATGCTTCGTCGTCCACCCATCTCATGTGATTAATTCAGTACCTATCGGCCAGTTTCTCCGCATCAAGAGGATTTGTTCTTCCAGTGAAGATTTTGAATTACGGGCCAAGGAATTGACAGAACGTTTTGTCGATAGAGGTTACAGCAGGAGGTGTCTAAAAAAGGCCTACAACAGAGCTTGCAATACAAGAAGACATGACCTTCTATATTCACCATCAAAAAGTAAAGATAACTCACAGGTGAGATTAGTTACCCAGTATAATTCGCAATGGAACAACATGAGAGCAATTCTGTCGAAATACTGGCCAATCTTATGCAATGATCCAGTACTCAAGCAGTACTTACCATCTGAACCGTGTTTAACGGCTAGAAGATCACGCAATCTAAAAGATCATCTAGTGAGGAGCTATTTTACACCACAACCACAGCCTGGTATATTTTCGACTTTTTCTATGCAGAAAGGCCCCCCTTGGGGGTGTAAGCCCTGCGGTGGATGCGTAGCCTGTCCTAATGTTATGCAGACTAGAGATTTTTCGGGATCTAATGGTGATGTGTTTACCATTACACAATTACGTGTTCTACAACTTTTGTTGTATACCACGCATCGTGCCCGTGTAATAAAATTTATGTGGGATTGACCACAAGGGCATTTAAAATTAGAATACGGGAACACATCCGTGACATTCAAGCGGCCAGCAAAGAAAACAATTTTGATTTGCTTAAAACCATTCCGAGACATTTTAAAGTCCACCATGGGTGTGATGCAACTGGCCTCAAGTTTAGGGGCATTGACCGCATAGTTCCCAATCTCCGTGGAGGCAAAATGAGCAAATTACTGGCACAGAGGGAAACTTTCTGGATCTGGAAGCTCCAAACATTACACCTTAATGGGTTAAATGAGTCCCTTAGTTTTGCACCATATCTCTGATCACCCGTTCTCTTGCTTTGTTTAGGCATCTGTTCTTTTTTTCTCATTTGTGTTTTTATTATCTTTTCAGATTTTTTAGCACTGCCATATTCATGGGAATCGATCTGATCGTGCATGTCATCTGTGGATCGTATCGTTGATGCGCTGTTCTGTTTTTTTAAATTATAAAATTTTATGTATTCATTATGTTGTATGTGATTTTGTTGTGTATTAGTATTTTCACCTATATATCACTTCAGCATGTTCTATTTTGTTATTTTTTTGGTTCATTATATATGTTATCATCAGTATAGTGCAATATATGTATACTTTATGTTTATTTATATAATTGGTTTTCTTGTTGCATAGTATATGTGGCAATTTCAATCACTGTTTACTCACCTTATTTGCACTTATACATATACGTGTTTGTATTCTATTGCACGATGTACCAATCACACTATGTTGCACGTTTGGGCCATTTTATCCCCTGCTGGTGCGCATGAGCACTGGTGGGCGTGGCTGATGACGCCTTGGGTGACGTCGGCGTGTGGGCTTCGCCGGTGCTCCATGCGCCAATCATAGGCAGCGTTTTATTTTGGTGTATTGGCCTTTTACATTGGTGCTTGGTCATATAAAAAAATGTGGACTAATCATGGATGCCACTCCCCGGAAGAAGGTACTGCGCCGAAACGCGCGTAGGGGAGGGTGGCACCACTGAGTCCCAGGTCTGTATTATCTGCGTCCTTTCACATGTAGATATTGCTCTAGTTATTTGGATTTACACACAGTTTGTCCTTGCATTTGATTCATGTCTGCAACCTTGATTTTGTGAGGTGACATTGTGCAGCTGGCAATGTTATGTTACCCTAGGGTACTACTTTGTGATTGTTATGCAAGTACAAGTATATATACGGCTGTATGCGTATGTGATATTTCTTACTACACATATACCTGGTTGTATTCGTGGTTCCACCCCTATGGAATACCACTGTTCTAAGTCTCTTTTTTATTAAATCTTACTATAATAATTTTGTAATAAAGTGATTTGTATTTTACTACTACAATTCCTTGTGTGCAATTTCTCTTTTTGGAGTTCATTCATGGTTTGCACTGAATTGCAATTAATAGGCACTTTAGTATTGATGTTTGGCATCTCTACATTATGTGCTAACCTTTTCTAGGCTATGTTCTGAGATTGGTGGAGTAACTATCATAGGACCTGTAAGTGTCAAGTGAGAAGACTTTTTGGGTCCAGCATAGAAGGTAAGTGGGCGTGCATGTGTCTGTGTGTGTCGTGTGTGTTGTGTGTACACATGTACACGTACCCTGAAATGCAGCTTTAAAGAGCTGTGTGTTTGACTCCAGCACTGAAGGGGTGTGTGTTTGTTCCCAGCACTTAAAGGTTGTGTGTCTGTGACCCCAGCAATGAAGGGATGGCTGTGTGACAGTTTGTGTGTCCATACACTAATTGGGTGTGTATTTGTGTCTCCAACACTGCATCATTAAAGGGGTGTGTGCACTTGTGTTTATGTGTTTGTGTGTTGAGGCGAGTATATATGTATATGTTTGTGTGTGTTGAGGAGTACATGTCCCCTGAAATGCAGCAGTAAAGGGCTGTGTGTGTGTGGCCCCTACACTGAAGGGGTGTGTGTATGTTTGCGTGACCCCAGCACTAAAGGGATGTGTGTGAGTGTGTGACCCCAGAATTAAAGGGGTGGCTGTGTAATGGTTTGTGTGTCCCTGCACTAATGGGGTGTGTGTTTGTGTGCCCAGCTCTGCTGCACTGAAGGGGTGTGTGCACTTGTGTTTATGTCTTGAGGTGAGTGTGTGTGTTTGTATGTATGTTGTGTGTTTGTATGTATGTTGTGTATGTCTGTGTGTATGTTTTGTGTTGTGTGTTGAGGTGAGTGTGTATATATGTGTGTTTGTGTTCATTTATGTATTAAAGGTAACCTATCACTTCCGTTCAGGTCCCTAATCTCCCACCACCTTGGTGGTGACTTCATTCCCACCTCTCTTAAAGGGTTTATTTAGGACTTGGATTGATGACCTATCTGTAAGATAGATCATCAGTATGAGACCGGTGGGGTCCGACACCTGGCTTTCCCACGATCAGCTGAAATCTGCTGCGCCAGTTGCCAGATACATGATCAGCCGCTGCCTCTGACATACACAATATTTAGCAAGATTTTTGTTGTTAAAAAGTGCGTCATATAGTCTAGAAAATACAGTTAGTGACAGTCACGCTTTAACAACTTATGATGGGCTATGTCCGTCATAAGTCAGCTCCCCACATTTCACACGGGCTAGCACGCCGAAACCCATCTTTATTGGCAGATGATGGCTGTGTTATTCAGCCATCATATGCCCCTAACAGAGGCAGGTGGAGCAAAGATCCACCCACTGCTGTTAACCTGTTAAATGCCGCATTCAATCTGTGACAGCTGCATTTAATGCTCGCCGGCAGGGTACGCACCGTTCTATCCCCTCATCGGTGCACCCGTGACGTGATCGCGGAGGATCCCTGTGACTGTCACCACTGTACTCCTGTGAAAGCCAGTCTGCGGCAGCTGTTTATAGGAGATAGTGATTTCTGCTGTATGTAGCACAAGCAATCAGATGATGGCAGGGTCAAGATTTCTAAAGGTACTGCCACACTAAACTATCCCGCTAGCGATCACGATAACGACGCATACTAATGAGATCGCTAGCGGGATAGTTTCAATATCGCTAGTAGCGGCTTAATTTAGCGATGTCGTTAAGGACGCTATCGCGGTTAGCGATCTCCTTAACGACTTTAGCGGTACAAAAGTACCGCTAAATCGCTAAAAAAAGGTGCCACACTCAGCGATATATACTTACCAGCGGGGGCGCCGACGATAAAAATAGGGTCCGGAACGATGAGAACGACGAGCGAGATCACAGCAGGGGCCACGTCGCTGGTAGATGCCACACACAACAACATCGCTAACGGGATCGCTAAATAGTGAAGTTTTTTAGCGATCCCGTTAGCGATGTTGTTTAGTGTGGCATACCCTTTAGGGGACAAAAAAATACAGTGAGGGTATACAGGGTATCATGCTGCCCCCCATCATGGGGTATCATGCTGCCCCCCCATAATATGGAGAATCATGCTTCCCCCCTTATATGGGGTATCATGCTGCCCCCCTTCATAAGGGGTGTCATGCTGCCCCACTCATACGGGGTATCATGCTGCCCCCTCATATGGGGTATCTTGCTGCCCCCCATCATATGAGGTATCATGCTGCCCCCCTCATGCGGGGTATCATGCTGCCTCCCCTCATACGGGGTATCATGCTACCCCCCTCATACGGGGTATCATGCTGCCCCCCTCATACGGGGAATCATGCTGCCCCCCATCTTATGAGGTATCATGCTGCCCACCTCATATGGGGAATCATGCTGCTCCACATCATACTTGGTATCATGCTACCCCCCTCATATGGGGTATCAAGCTACCTCCCCTCATACAGGGCATCATGCTGCGCCCCTCATATGGGGTATCATGCTGCCCCCTTTCATGCGGGGTATCAGGCTGCCCCTATCACATGGGGTATCACGCTGCCCCCATTATACGGGGTATCATGTTGCCCCTCTCATATGAGGTATCATGCTGCCCCCATCATAGGGGGTATGGTGATGCCCACCTCATACAGAGTATCATGCTGCACCCCATCATACGGGGTATCATGCTGCCCCCCTCATATGGGGTATCATGCTGTTAATTATACAGGGTATCATGCTGCCCCCCTCATATGGGGTATCATGCTGGCCCCTCATATGGGGTATCATGCTGCCCCCTCATACGGGGTACCATGCTGCCCCCATCATACGAGGTACCATGCCACCCCCCTAATATGGGGTATCATGCTGCCCCTCTCATACGGGGTAGCATGCTGGCCCCTCATATGGGGTATCATGCTGCCCCTCATCATATGGGGTATTATGCTGGCCCCTCATATGGGGTATCATGCTGCCCCCCCATGGGGTATCATGCTGTCCCCCTCATATGGGGTATCATGCTGCCCCCCTCATACAGGGAAAGATGCAGCCCCCCTTATATGGGGTATCATGCTGCCCCCTCATATGGTGTATCATGCTGCCTCTCCTCGTACAGGATATCATGGTGCCTCCCTCATGCGGGGTATCTGGCTGCCCCATTATACGGGTTATCATACTGCTCCTCTCATATGGGATATCATGCTGCCCCCATTATACGGGTTATAATGCTGCCCCCTTATATGAGGTATCATGCTGCCCACATCATATGGAGTGTCATGATGCCCACCTTATACAGCGTATCATGCTGCCCCTGTCAGACTGAAGAGACCCTTGTGGCGTATAGCGGTGCTTCCCCGCCTCCCACCAATCCCATAACAACAAAACACAACAGGCCTGGATGGGTTGAACAGGTCGGTCACAGTTTATTTAAATTATAAGCCGGGAGGGGCAAATATGATCCGCAACCGCCTCTCTGCTGAGAACCCCCGGCGCCGCCGTTGGGCGTAGACTATAAGCAGAGAGGGGCAAATACGATCCGCAACGGACTCTCTGCCGAGGGCCCACGCCGCCGCCGGTGGCCGAGCAGGCAGATGAGAGGTTACGAACCGTTGCCCCCCCCATACTACCGCTGTGACAATGAATACAACCAAAAAACTTTGTAAGTGATGAGAATGATAATTTTTTTTTTTTTTTTTATAAACATTAAATACAATAGCCGCACGGCAAATCTTTGAATCTACAAGGGAGGGAGGGTGGGACAAGACTTCCACTGACCAGCCGGGGGAGGAAGAGGAAGAGTCCGGCCCTTGCACGAGAATTTAACCCCTGAGGGTGTGGCCGGACCCCCTTCCCCCTCATCCCCGCTGGCCAGTGGGATCCGTTATATGGCATCACCTGGGAGGGGAGTGACGGGAGGAGGGAAGCACAGCCCCCAGTTCATTTTAAGCTATAGTCTATATGGGCTCCTCAGTCAGAAGCTCGATCCCTATTCGGTGCCGTGCTTGCCAGACTGAAGAGACCCTTGTGGCGTATAGCGGTGCTTCCCCGCCTCCCACCAATCCCATAACAACAAAACACAACAGGCCTGGATGGGTTGAACAGGTCGGTCACAGTTTATTTAAATT
The DNA here is from genome assembly GCA_033576555.1 of Oophaga sylvatica. NCBI lineage: Eukaryota > Metazoa > Chordata > Amphibia > Anura > Dendrobatidae > Oophaga > Oophaga sylvatica. Next base: position 101,217,438 of record JARQOD010000002.1, on the reverse strand, counting down.
ATAAGCAGAGAGGGGCAAATATGATCCGCAACCGCCTCTCTGCTGAGAACCCCCGGCGCCGCCGTTGGGCGTAGACTATAAGCAGAGAGGGGCAAATACGATCCGCAACGGACTCTCTGCCGAGGGCCCACGGCGCCGCCGGTGGCCGAGCAGGCAGATGAGAGGTTACGAACCGTTGCCCCCCCCATACTACCGCCACGGAGGATCATGGGTATACCTACACAGGACTCCGACCCCCCACACAACGACCTGTTCAAACCCCATCTTGTAAAATGTTTAATAATCTAACGAGTCCGATATCATTCAGATGAACGCCGTCCAGTCTCGGTAGGTTGGAATTGTCCTTTTGCAGATTGTGGTGGGTAACCACCATACCGTAGTTTTCTCAGCTGGATTTTGCCATTTTTGTGTTTATTTTCTTTCTTGATTTGTTGATGGCTTTCGGATCTTTTGCTCCCTGCCAGACAGCGCGTGGTATTATGTCAGGCTGCACCACCATCACCATATCAGGGCCAGCAGGCAGAGTGTCTTATATCTGTCGACATCATTACGTATAGTTCGGTGCCTTTTTTCTCGGCTAGGTCGATTCCATTGGCGTGCAAATACCAACATCACCGGCCCTTTGGCAGTCTTAGCCACGTTGTAATATTTGCTGCCACCGCAGCCTTCAGATGCTGCTCCAGATGAAGCTCCAGCTCCACTTTTTTTTTTTTTTTATAATCCGGGCATATGCTGGCCCGTTTGTACGCCCCATAAACGTAAGAATGCGCTAGTACCCAAACTGTGGGTTTGTGGCCGCCTGAAAGAAACGAGAGGTGTTAGGGCAGATCTGGCCTTATATATCTTGCTAAACATGCGGATTTCCAGCGGCCTAATCTCTGGACTTCAGCTTCCGATACGTCGGCCCTGGCTGCTTCAGAGGCCGCCCCTATTCTGAAGGGATGTGTCCCGAATAGTGTTGAGCATTCCGATACTGCAAATATCGGGTATCGGCCGGCTTTACCCGGCAGTTGAATCAGAGGCTGTTTTACTATGTAGAAGTGTATGAACTATAAATATATGTATATATATATATATATGTCACAATGACATGTATATATATATATGTATTCTGTGTGTGCATATTTAGTGTTTACAATGAAAGGAAGGGGTTGTTTTTTTGTTTTTTTTTTATTTTCGATATTTCTGTCCATAGACTTGCATTGGATTTCCGGTATCGGAATCGCCGACACTTTTGGGTATCGGTGATACCCATTCTGATCCGATACTTCTTGATGTCGGGAGATATCGCTCAACTCTAGTCCCAAATTGTTTTGGGTTACCGCCGACTGCCTCCATACAATGTTTAGAGATTGTGGGAAAATGATATTTGGTAAATGGGGACCCGTCGGTGTGTGATAGAAGAATCTACTGTCGTGTCTTATAAACGCGAAGCGCTTCACTATTTTTACAGGGCATATCGGGCTGTCTAAAGCCTTGAGCGAGACTCACGCACCTCAACCGGTGGGATCGCATTTTTGGATCCGAACTTTAATGTGTAAAGCGTTGCTACATATGACGATGTCCTCGTGGGTCAACCGACTGATGTTGTTTTTAAACCGCGGCGCTAGTTCGCCGCTGCGCCCCGAAAATGCAATTGCAAGCGCTGTAGATATTAGGGTCGCCTCGTACTGCGACTTGTAAATGACGTCGAGATTATGATGATATCGTGTGACAGACTTAGAGACGCAGGGCGGCGACGTTCCTGAGTAGGTTGGAGCCTCTTCCAGCCTTTAACGGCTTGCCTGATGGAGAGTATTTAGCAACGTCGCCCCAACCTAAAAGCAGAAAGAAAAAAGGCTATTCCTGCTAAGTGTCGCTGCGTTGCCGTACCCGACGCTCCTCTATTCCTACTAAGTGTCGCTGCGCTGCCGTACCCGACGCGCCTCTATTCCTGAGCAGATTCAGGAGTTCTACCCACACGTCGCATCTGGCCCGATTACCTGTATCTACTGGCCTTCCCCTGATTAAAGAGCGCCATTCCTCCCATGCCTTACCGTAGACCTGCCAGGAAGCCGGTGTCACTGAGACTTGGAACAATTTGAAGGCCTGCCAATTGGAAGACAACAGAGAGTTAAACCATCACATCTTCAGCGATAGACGTAAATCTGGCACGACACCAGACGTGTCTAAGGCATAGTAGCTCTAAGCGGCGCAGCAGAAAAGGCGGAGAGAGAGAAGACAATGTTCAAACTTCTTGAGGTTCCTGGATGTTTGGTTAGAAACCTGGTGTTAGCGTTTTTCGCCCGGGTACCCAAAGGCTCAATGGCTGTTACTAGTGAAAAGTTCTCTACCGCAGGGCTGCGGCCCCAGGTGGATATGGTCCATAAACAAGCCACTTTCATTTACACCATTGCTCTTCGTAGATTGCGACAATACCATTATTGATATCTCCAACAACCTCTAGACCTAGTTCCTTGCTCGGCGCTTCCTGCGCCATTACGCATGCATGTCCCTTGTAGGGATCTAAGAATGACTAACAGACAAGCAAATCTGCTTTCACGGAGCGGTTAAGTCTGATCTATATCCCGGCTGGGTAATGCCTTTAGTTGACAACGATAGGTGGCGTTGGGAAACTCTGCCCATTATTATTATTATTTATTTATATAGCGGCAATAATTCCATGGTGCTGTACATGAGAAGGGGAAACATACAAAGTTATAGATATCGTTTACAGTTTTTGTAGTTTATCCGCCGGTAAAGGAAAACCATGTTATTGGTATAAATTTAAATGCCGGGAAAAGGAGCACGTTGCATGGTCCGACCGTTAATCGGGTGAAAAAGGTACTCCGAAAGTGCCGAGCTCTAAATTTTGAACGTCTGGAGGTAGGGGCAGAGTTTAGAGTCCCTAGGTCCGACGAATAAAAAAGTCATTAGCGTATCGCCTTAACGAGTCTAGAAGGGTATCGAAGAGCCCGAAGTAATGACATGCTATGGAGCAGACCGACGGAAGGCTCATATAGAATTAAAACTGCCGGTTCACCGTGAAGCCCAACAAATGGAGGCATGTTGGGATGTCGGATTTTGGAAGCGGGACACCAGGCCCAGCTGTGCGTCCAAGTTCCCCTTCTGTCAATTGAAACGTAGGTTAAGGACGTCTCTTCTAGGGGTGATGCGTCATTAACCGCATCGCCTATTGTGAGGGAAGGTGATATTTTTGACGGGATTTTCCTTTTTTTTTTAAGCAGAATGCCTAGGGCGAGTTTCTGAAATTACTGATTGGCAACGATTTAAGTGGGTCCACCAACCTGCTTAGTTTTACCTATTTGTGATTTTCTGCTGTAGAAACTTGGAGGATTCCCGCGACAGGTTTAGACTATACCCGGGGTTATAATGACTGATTTGCTTTGTAACATTCTCGGCCAGGTAGGAGTTGTACCTATAATCTTCTGATCCATAGTCAGATGAGTTATCGATTGAGCTTGACTTCAGCGATAGACGTACCTCTGGCGCGACACCAGGTGTTGTCTAAGGCTTTTTTTTTTTCTTTTTTTTTATTTCATTCCATAAACTGGAAGCTTAACCACTCAGCCATCAACTCGACCAGTAAAAACAGCATTTAAGACCATAATATAACTCCTGAGCAGCTTCTTTTTCGGGATCAAGGCATAGCCATGACGTAAGTGCTCCGTTTGCTTGGCGGGTACGCCCTGATGCAGGGGTGTCCGCCAGCACGGGACTGGTATTAAATTATAAGCAGAGAGGGGCAAATACAATCCGCAACCGCCTCTCTGCCGAGTACCCCCGGCGCTGCTGGTGGGCGTAGTTTACAAGGGGGAGGGGCGAATACGATTCGCAACGGACTCTCTGCCGGGGACCCCCGGCGACGCCGGTGGGGCGGCATGCAGATGAGAGGATGCGAACCGTTGCCCCCTCCCCATACTAAGCCAGAGATGGAGCACGTGACGTATGATCTGCGTCGTGTGCCCGAGCCCGAGTGTCTCCCGACAGGGGACGTTCGGGGTTAATCTTGTGGTTGGAATGGCTGGTAGCCCTGGGTGATGATTCACTAGGCTGTCAGCCATTGATGGAGCACGTGACATCTGCCGTGTGCTCATGACCGCCTGTCGTCACCCTCAGATGCGTCGGACCGCTCAGATATGGACAGGGAACCCATCTAGCGGGACGAGATCTGAGGCGGCTCCTGTGTGATCCGTGTCTGTAGAAGCTCTCAGGGGGATAGTGGGAATGAGTGGGAGTCCTGCGGCGTCTGCGCCGGGACCTGCTGAGGGGTTCACTGGGTGTCTTCGGGGGTGATGGGAGTAGCGACATTTAGAGGGACAGCAGGACTGATGGCGGGAGTCTTCGGAGGAGGATGGGGAGGGTCTGCGGCGCATATGCGTGCGCTCGCCGTGGCTAGGGGGTATATTGGGACCGGTAAAAACCGAGATAATTGTCCCATTACGCCTGTTACAGGCGGTAATTAGATGGGTAGCACAGCGTAACGAGTAATTTTATTCTGTGCGGTGTTTGGAGGGCAGGGGTTAATGTGGTTTCAGTACTGTTAGTGATTGGGGCAGTGGCGGTTAGTATTGGCGGTTAGTATTGGCGTGTTTTGTTACGTGAGTGCATACGTGTTTTATACTTTTTTTTTTTTTGATGCAGAGCGCGCTGGTTGGTCTGTATGGACCGATCAGCGCGCTCTGCAGCAGCGTGGTTATATTTTGTGCCTGCTCCGGTGTCCCTCCTCGCAGGCAGTGCACATGTGCCTGCTGGAGGGCCACTTTGGAGCAGGCCACGTAATGTTTTGGGACCGTCACGGCTCCGCAGTCGCTCCGTACAGGCATTGCTATTGTGCCTGATGGAGAGGGCTGCAGAGCCGGTCCTGTGTCACCGCCGACCGGAAGTAGACTGGCGGGGACCGGAAGTGACGTTTAAAAGTGGGCGGAACTACCCGGGAGTGCACAGTGAGGCCTACCCGGCACAAAAGCCGGGGAGTCAAGTACAAGGAACGGCCGAGGCAAGCGGAGGCGGCCGCGACGGTGGGGGCCGCAGCGGCGCAGGAGGTGGGGCGCATGAGCGGCTCCCAGGGGAAAGGCCGCAAAGGCACCCCCGCTGAGAAAGGCCGCGGCGGCGGCTCACATGAGAAGGCCGCAGCGGCAGCCCAGGAGCAGGCCGCGGCCTACCACGCGGCGGCCGCTGTGCGACAGCGTCCAGGATCCAGGAGCAGACCGTGCCAAGGCCACGAGGTGCTCTGACCGTGTCGAGGGCCCTGGACACGCGGTCATACCCGCCCGAACCGCATCCCTTCGACAGGACCCCGGCGACCCCACATGCAGAAGGAGACCCCCCGACTATCTGAGGGCCACAGCTCCGGAACCAGGAGTGACCGGCGAGGCACCAGGCCCGATGGCCAAAGGTGAGCCACGAGCTGCCCGGTAGGGAAGTGAGGGTAGAAGGGAACGCGCTATGGAGGGGGGAGACGACAGCGGAGCATACGGGCCTGGGAGAGGGGGCAAACACCAGGGGAGGCCTGCGGTGACGTTGGAGAGGGCACAGGGAGGTGAGCACTAAGGGAAGACAGTAAAGATTGTATCCATGGCTCACCTTCCTGTGCTGCTGCTCTCTGCCGCAGGGCCTCAGTTAGGGGATCAGACATCACAAGACTTCCACTGACCAGCCGGGGGAGGAAGAGGAAGAGTCCGGCCCTTGCACGAGAATTTAACCCCTGAGGGTGTGGCCGGACCCCCTTCCCCCTCATCCCCGCTGGCCAGTGGGATCCGTTATATGGCATCACCTGGGAGGGGAGTGACGGGAATAGGGAAGCACAGCCCCCAGTTCATTTTAAGCTATAGTCTATATGGGCTCCTCAGTCAGAAGCTCGATCCCTATTCGGTGCCGTGCTTGCCATACGGTGTATCATGCTGCCCCCCTCAAACTGGGTATTATGCTGCTCATTATACAGGGTATCATGCTGCCCCCCTCATACGGGGTATCATGCTGCCTCCCTCAAATGGGGTATCATGCTGCCCCCTTCATATGGGGCATTACACTGCCCCCCTCATATGGGGTATCATGCTGCCCCCATCACACGGGGTATCATGCTGCCCCCCCTCATATGGAGTATCATGCAGCCCCCCTCATATGGGGAATCATGCTGCTCCACATCATACTTGGTATCATGCTGCCACCCTCATACGGGGTATCATGCTGCCCCCTTATATGAGATATCATGCTGCCCACCTCATACAGCGTATCATGCTGCCCCTTTCATGCGGGGTATCAGGCTGCCCCTAACACATAGGGTATCACGCTGCCCCCCATTATACGGGGTTACATACTGGCCCCTCATACGGGGTATCATGCTGCCCCCTCATAGAGGTATCATGCTGCCCCCATCGTAGGGGGTACGTGATGCCCACCTCATACAGAGTATCATGCTGCCCCCTTTCATGCGGGTATCACGCTGCCCCCCATTATACAGGGTATCAAGCTACCTCCCCTCATACGGGGTATCATGCTGTGCCCCTGATACGGGGTATCATGCTGCCCCTCTCATATGGGTATCATGCTGCCCCCCTCATATGGGGTATCATGCTGGCCCCTCATTATAGGTGTATCATGCTGCCCCCTTCATATGGGGTACCATACTGCCCCCTCATATGGGGCATCATGCTGCCCCATCATATGGGGTATCATGCTGCCCCCCTCATATGGGTATCATACTGCCCACCTCATACGGGGTATCAGGCTGACCCCTCATATGGGATATCATGCTGCCCCCCATTATACGGGTTATCATGCTGCCCCCTTATATGAGTATCATGCTGCCCCCATCATATGGAGTGTCATGATGCCCACCTCATAAGCGTATCATGCTGGCCCCCCTCAAACTGGGTTTTATGCTGCCATTATACAGTATCATGCTGCCCCCTTCATATGGGGTATTACACTGCCCCCCTCATATGGGGTATCATGCTGCCCCCCTCATATGGGGTATCATGCTGCCCCCCTTATATGGGGTATCATGCTGCCCCCTCAACACGGGTATCATCCTGCCCCTTCTTCATACGGAGTATCATGCAGCCCCCCTTTATGGGGAATCATGCTGCTCCCACATCATACTGGTATCATGCTGCCCACCTCATATGGGGTATCATGATGCCCCCTCATATGGGTATCATGCTGGCCCCTCATATGGGGTATCATGCTGCCCCCTTTCATGCGGGGTATCAGGCTGCCCCTATCACATGGGTATCACGCTGCCCCCCATACGGGTATCATACTGGCCCCTCATAGGGGTATCATGCTGCCCCCCTCATATGAAGTATCATGCTGCCCCCCTAGGTCGTGATGCCACCTCATACAGGTATCATGCTGCCCCTCTTATAGGGGTATTATGCTGCCCCTCTCATACGGGGTATCATGCTGCCCCCATGATATGGGGTATCCTGCTGCCCCTCATAACGAGCTATCAGGCTGCCCCTCATACGGGGTATCATGCTGCCCACCTCATATGGGGTATCATGCTGCCCCCCCTCATACGGAGTATCATGCTGCCCCCATCATACGAAGTATCATGCACCCCCCTATATGGGGTATTATGCTGCCCCTCTCATACGGGTATCATGCGCCCCTCATATGGGTATCATGCTGCCCCACTTCATACGGGGTATCATGCTGGCCCTTCATATGGGTATCATACTGCCCCTCATCATACGGGTATCATGCTGGCCCCTCATAGGGGGTATCATGCTGCCTCCCTCAAATGGGGTATTACACTGCCCCTCTCATATGGGTATCATGCTGCCCCCTCATATGGGTATCATGCTGCCCCCCTATATGGAGTATCATGCTGTCCCCCCTCATGGGCCATCATGCTGCCCCCTCATATGGGGTATCATGCTGCCCCCCATCATACGGGTATCATGCTGCCCCCCTCATACGGGTATCATGCTGCCCCCATCATACAGGGTATCATGCTGCTTCCCCTCATATGGTGTATCATGCGCCCCCCATCTTATGAGTTATCATGCTGCCCCCCATACAGGGTATCAAGCTACCCCCTCATACGGGGTATCATGCTGTGTCCCTCATATGGGGTATCATGCTGCCCCCTTTCATGCGGGGTATCAGGCTGCCCCTAACACATGCGGTATCACACTGCCCCCCATTATACGGGGTTACATACTAGCCCCTGATATGGGGTATCATGCTGCCCCCCTCATATGAGGTATCATGCTGCCCCCATCGTAGGGGGTATCGTGATGCCCACCTCATACAGAGTATCATGCTGTGCCCCTCATATGGGGTATCATGCTGCCCCCTTTCATGTGGGGTATCAGGCTGCCCCTAAACATGGGGTATCACGCTGCCCCCCATTATACAGGGTATCAGCTACCTCCCCTCATACGGGGTATCATGCTGCCCCTCTCATATGGGTATCATGCTGCCCCCCTCAAATGGGGTATCATGCTGCCCTCATTATAAGGGGTATCATGCTGCCCCTCTCATACGAGCTATCTGGCTGCCCCTCATACGGGGTATCATACTGCCACCTCATAAGGGGTATCAGGCTGAACCCCTCATATGGGGTATCATGTGCCCACCTCATATGGGGTATCATGCTGCTCCCATTATATGGGTTATCATGCTGCCCCCTTATAGGGAGGTATCATGCTGCCCCCATCATATGGAGTGTCACGATGCCCACCTCATACAGCGTATCATGCTGCCCTGTCATACGGTGTATCATGCTGCCCCCTCAAACTGGCTATTATGCTGTCATTATACAGGGTATCATGCTGCCCCCCTCATACGGGTATCATGCTGCCTCCCTCAAATGGGGTATCATCCTGCCCCTTATATGGGGTATCATGCTGCCCCCCTTATATTGGGTATCATACTGCCCCATCACACGGGGTATCATGCTGCCCCCCCTCATACGGAGTATCATGCAGCCCCCCTCATACGGGGTATCATGCTGCCCCCCTCATGCGGAGTATCATGCTGCCCCCCTCATACGGGGTATCATGCTGCCTCCCCTCATACGGAGTATCATGCTACCCCCCTAATATGGGGTATCATGCTGCCTCCCCTCATATGGGGTATCATGCTGCCCCCATCATATGGGGTATCATGCTGCCCCCTTCATACGGGGTATCATGCTGCGCCCCTCATATGGGGTATCATGCTGCCCCTTTCATGCGGGGTATCAGGCTGCCCCTATCACATGGGGTATCACGCTGCCCCCCATACGGGGGTATCATACTGGCCCCTCATATGGGGTATCATGCTGCCCCCCTTCATATGAGGTATCATGCTGCCCCCATCATAGGGGGTATCGTGATGCCACCTCATACAGAGTATCATGCTGCCCCTCTTATACGGGGTATCATGCTGCCCCTCTCATACGGGGTATCATGCTGCCCCATGATATGGGGTATCATGCTGCCCCCTCAGACGTGGCATCATGCTGCCCCCCATCATACGAGGTATCATGCCACCCCCCTAATATGGGGTATTATGCTGCCCCTCTCATACGGGGTATCATGCTGGCCCTTCATATGGGGTATCATGCTGCCCCTCATCATACGGGGTATCATGCTGGCCCCTCATACGGGGAAAGATGCAGCCCCCCTTATACAGGGTATCATGCTGCCCCCCTCATACGGGGAAAGATGCAGCCCCCCTTATACAGGGTATCATGCTGCCCCTCTCATAAGGGGTATCATGCGTCCCCCATCATACGGGGTATCATGCTGCCCCCCTCATATGGGTATCATGCTGCCCCCTCATATGGTGTATCATAACTGCACCCCATCATTTGGGTTATCATGCTGCCCCCTTCATACGGGGTATCATGCTGCCCCACATTATACGGGTTATCATGCTGGCCCCTCATACGGGGTATCATGCTGGCCCCTGATACGGGGTATCATGCTGCCTCCCTCATATGGGTTATCATGCTGCCACCCTCATACGGAGTATCATGCTGCCCCCTCAAACTGGGTATCATGCTGCTCATTATACAGGGTATCATGCTTCTCCCCTCATACGGGGTATCATGTATCATGCTGCCTCCCTCAAATGGGGTATTACACTGCCCCCTCATATGGGGTATCATGCTGCCCCCATCATATGGGCCATCAGGCTGCCCCCTCATATGGGGTATCATGCTGTCCCCCTCATATGGGCCATCAGGCTGCCCCTCTCATATGGGGTATCATGCTGCCCCCCTTATATGGGGTATCATGCTGCCCCCCCTCATACGGAGTATCATGCTGCCCCCCTAATATGGGGTATCATGCTGCCCCCATCATACAGGGTATCATGCTGCCTCACCTCATATGGTGTGTCATGCGGCCCCCCATCTTATGAGTTATCATGCTGCCTCCTCATATGGTGTATCATGCTGCCCCCCATACAGGGTATCAAGCTACCTCCCCTCATATGGGGTATCATGCTGTGCCCCTCATATGGGGTATCATGCTGCCCCCTTTCATGTGGGGTATCAGGCTGCCCCTAACACATGGGGTATCACGCTGCCCCCCATTATACAGGGTATCAAGCTACCTCCCTCATACGGGGTATCATGCTGCCCCTCTCATATGGGTATCATGCTACCCCCCTCAAATGGGGTATCATGCTACCCCTCATTATAAGGGGTATCATGCTGCGCCCTTCATATGGGGCATCATGCTGCCCCCCTCATACGAGCTATCTGGCTGACCCCCTCATACGGGGTATCATACTGCCCACCTCATACGGGGTATCATGCTGCCCACCTCATATGGGGTATCATGCTGCCCCTTATACGGGCTATCATGCTGCCCCCCATCATATGGTCTATCATGTTGCCCCCCTCATACGGGGTGTCATGCTGCCACCCTCATACGGAGTATCATGCTGCCCCCTCAAACTGGGTATCATGCTGCTCATTATACAGGGTATCATGCTCTCCCCTCATACGGGGTATCATGTATCATGCTGCCTCCCTCAAATGGGGTATTACACTGCCCCCCTCATATGGGGTATCATGCTGCCCCCATCATATGGGCCATCAGGCTGCCCCCTCATATGGGGTATCATGCTGCCCCCTTATATGGGGCATCATGCTGTCCCCTCATATGGGCCATCAGGCTGCCCCTCTCATATGGGGTATCATGCTGCCCCCCTTATATGGGGTATCATGCTGCCCCCCCTCATACGGAGTATCATGCTGCCCCCCTAATATGGGGTATCATGCTGCCCCCATCATACAGGGTATCATGCTGCCTCACCTCATATGGTGTGTCATGCGGCCCCCCATCTTATGAGTTATCATGCTGCCTCCTATATGGTGTATCATGCTGCCCCCCATACAGGGTATCAAGCTACCTCCCCTCATATGGGGTATCATGCTGTGCCCCTCATATGGGGTATCATGCTGCCCCCTTTCATGCGGGGTATCAGGCTGCCCCTAACACATGGGGTATCACGCTGCCCCCCATTATACAGGGTATCAAGCTACCTCCCCTCATACGGGGTATCATGCTGCCCCTCTCATATGGGTATCATGCTACCCCCTCAAATGGGGTATCATGCTACCCCTCATTATAAGGGGTATCATGCTGCGCCCTTCATATGGGGCATCATGCTGCCCCCCTCATACGAGCTATCTGGCTGCCCCCCTCATACGGGGTATCATACTGCCCACCTCATACGGGGTATCATGCTGCCCACCTCATATGGGGTATCATGCTGCCCCTTATAGGGCTATCATGCTGCCCCCCATCATATGGTTATCATGTTGCCCCCCTCATACGGGGTGTCATGCTGCCCCCTCATGCGGGGTATCATGCTGCCCCCCATTATATGGGGTATCATGCTGCCCCTTCATTGGGGTATCATGCTGCCCCCATAGCAGGGTTCATCGCTGCCTCCCCTCATACGGGTATCATGCTGCCCCCTCATACGGGGTATCATGCTGCCCCCTCATAGGATATCATGCTGCCCCCCTCATATGGGGTATCATGCTGCCCCCATCATATGGGGTATCATGCTGCCTCCCTCATACAGTTATCATGCTGCCCCCCTTATACTGGGTATCATCAGCTCCCCTCATACGGGGTATCAAGCTGCCCTCTCATATGGGGTATTATGCAGCCCCCTGATACGGGGTATCATGCTGCCCCCATAATGGGGTATCATGCTGCCCTTATATGGGGTATCATGCTAGCCCCCTCTTATGGAGTATCATCTGCCCACTCATACTGCGGTATCATGCTGCCCCCCTCATATGGGTATCATGCTGTACCCCTCATACGGGTATCGTAGCTGCCACCTCATACGGGAATCATGCTGCCCCCCTCAAAGGGTATCATGCTGCCCCTCCTCATGGGTATATCTGCCCTTCGGGGTATCATGCTGCCCCCCTTATATTGGGTATCATACTGCCCCATCACACGGGGTATCATGCTGCCCCCCTCATACGGAGTATCATGCAGCCCCCCTCATACGGGGTATCATGCTGCCCCCCTCATGCGGAGTATCATGCTGCCCCCCTCATACGGGTATCATGCTGCCTCCCCTCATACGGAGTATCATGCTACCCCCCTAATATGGGGTATCATGCTGCCCCCCTCATATGGGGTATCATGCTGCCCCCATCATAGGGGTATCATGCTGCCCCCCTTCATACGGGGTATCATGCTGCCCCCTCATATGGGGTATCATGCTGCCCCCTTTCATGCGGGGTATCAGGCTGCCCCTATCACATGGGGTATCACGCTGCCCCCCATACGGGGGTATCATACTGGCCCCTCATATGGGGTATCATGCTGCCCCCCTTCATATGAGGTATCATGCTGCCCCCATCATAGGGGGTATCGTGATGCCCACCTCATACAGAGTATCATGCTGCCCCTCTTATACGGGGTATCATGCTGCCCCTCTCATACGGGGTATCATGCTGCCCCCATGATATGGGGTATCATGCTGCCCCCCTCAGACGTGGCATCATGCTGCCCCCCATCATACGAGGTATCATGCCACCCCCCTAATATGGGGTATTATGCTGCCCCTCTCATACGGGGTATCATGCTGGCCCTTCATATGGGGTATCATGCTGCCCCTCATCATACGGGGTATCATGCTGGCCCCTCATACGGGGAAAGATGCAGCCCCCCTTATACAGGGTATCATGCTGCCCCCCTCATACGGGGAAAGATGCAGCCCCCCTTATACAGGGTATCATGCTGCCCCTCTCATAAGGGGTATCATGCGTCCCCCATCATACGGGGTATCATGCTGCCCCCCTCATATGGGGTATCATGCTGCCCCCTCATATGGTGTATCATACTGCACCCATCATTTGGGTTATCATGCTGCCCCCCTTCATACGGGGTATCATGCTGCCCCACATTATACGGGTTATCATGCTGGCCCCTCATACGGGGTATCATGCTGGCCCCTGATACGGGGTATCATGCTGCCTCCCCTCATATGGGTTATCATGCTGCCACCCTCATACGGAGTATCATGCTGCCCCCCTCAAACTGGGTATCATGCTGCTCATTATACAGGGTATCATGCTTCTCCCCTCATACGGGTATCATGTATCATGCTGCCTCCCTCAAATGGGGTATTACACTGCCCCCCTCATATGGGGTATCATGCTGCCCCCATCATATGGGCCATCAGGCTGCCCCCTCATATGGGGTATCATGCTGTCCCCCTCATATGGGCCATCAGGCTGCCCCTCTCATATGGGGTATCATGCTGCCCCCCTTATATGGGGTATCATGCTGCCCCCCCTCATACGGAGTATCATGCTGCCCCCCTAATATGGGGTATCATGCTGCCCCCATCATACAGGGTATCATGCTGCCTCACCTCATATGGTGTGTCATGCGGCCCCCATCTTATGAGTTATCATGCTGCCTCCTCATATGGTGTATCATGCTGCCCCCCATACAGGGTATCAAGCTACCTCCCCTCATATGGGGTATCATGCTGTGCCCCTCATATGGGGTATCATGCTGCCCCCTTTCATGTGGGGTATCAGGCTGCCCCTAACACATGGGGTATCACGCTGCCCCCCATTATACAGGTATCAAGCTACCTCCCCTCATACGGGGTATCATGCTGCCCCTCTCATATGGGTATCATGCTACCCCCCTCAAAATGGGGTATCATGCTACCCTCATTATAAGGGGTATCATGCTGCGCCCTTCATATGGGGCATCATGCTGCCCCCCTCATACGAGCTATCTGGCTGACCCCCTCATACGGGGTATCATACTGCCCACCTCATACGGGGTATCATGCTGCCCACCTCATATGGGGTATCATGCTGCCCCCTTATACGGGCTATCATGCTGCCCCCCATCATATGGTCTATCATGTTGCCCCCCTCATACGGGGTGTCATGCTGCCACCCTCATACGGAGTATCATGCTGCCCCCTCAAACTGGGTATCATGCTGCTCATTATACAGGGTATCATGCTTCTCCCCTCATACGGGGTATCATGTATCATGCTGCCTCCCTCAAATGGGGTATTACACTGCCCCCCTCATATGGGGTATCATGCTGCCCCCATCATATGGGCCATCAGGCTGCCCCCTCATATGGGGTATCATGCTGCCCCCCTTATATGGGGCATCATGCTGTCCCCCTCATATGGGCCATCAGGCTGCCCCTCTCATATGGGGTATCATGCTGCCCCCCTTATATGGGTATCATGCTGCCCCCCTCATACGGAGTATCATGCTGCCCCCCTAATATGGGTATCATGCTGCCCCCATCATACAGGGTATCATGCTGCCTCACCTCATATGGTGTGTCATGCGCCCCCCATCTTATGAGTTATCATGCTGCCTCCTCATATGGTGTATCATGCTGCCCCCCATACAGGGTATCAAGCTACCTCCCCTCATATGGGGTATCATGCTGTGCCCCTCATATGGGGTATCATGCTGCCCCCTTTCATGCGGGGTATCAGGCTGCCCCTAACACATGGGGTATCACGCTGCCCCCATTATACAGGTATCAAGCTACCTCCCCTCATACGGGGTATCATGCTGCCCCTCTCATATGGGTATCATGCTACCCCCCTCAAATGGGGTATCATGCTACCCCTCATTATAAGGGGTATCATGCTGCGCCCTTCATATGGGGCATCATGCTGCCCCCCTCATACGAGCTATCTGGCTGCCCCCCTCATACGGGGTATCATACTGCCCACCTCATACGGGGTATCATGCTGCCCACCTCATATGGGTATCATGCTGCCCCCTTATACGGGCTATCATGCTGCCCCCCATCATATGGTCTATCATGTGCCCCCCTCATACGGGGTGTCATGCTGCCCCCCTCATGCGGGGTATCATGCTGCCCCCCATTATATGTGGTATCATGCTGCCCATCATATGGGGTATCATGCTGCCCCCCATTATGCAGGGTGTCATGCTGCCTCCCCTCATACGGGGTATCATGCTGCCCCCATCATACGGGGTATCATGCTGCCCCCCTCATACAGGATATCATGCTGCCCCCCTCATATGGGGTATCATGCTGCCCCCATCATATGGGGTATCATGCTGCCTCCCTCATACAGGTTATCATGCTGCCCCCCTTATACTGGGTATCATGCAGCTCCCTTCATACGGGGTATCATACTGCCCTCTCATATGGGGTATTATGCAGCCCCCCTGATACGGGGTATCATGCTGCCCCTATCACATGGGGTATCATGCTGCCTTCTCATATGGGGTATCATGCAGCCCCCTCTTATGGGGTATCATGCTGCCCCACTCATATGCGGTATCATGCTGCCCCCCTCATATGGGTATCATGCTGTACCCCATCATACGGGGTATCGTGCTGCCCCCATCATACGGGGAATCATGCTGCCCCCCTCAAATGAGGTATCATGCTGCCCCTCTCATGCGTGATATCTTGCGCTCTATCATACTGGGTATCATGCTGCCCCCCTATACGGGGTATCATACTTACCCCTATTATATGGGGTATCATGCAGCCCCCATCGTTCAGGATATCATGCTGCCCCCCTCATATGGGGTATCATGCTGCCCTCTCATATGGGGTATCATGGAGCCCCCTCAAACGGGGTATCATGCTGCCCCCCTCATATGGAATATCATGTTTCCCCCCCTCATACGGGGTATCATGCTGCCCCCCTTATACGGGCTATCATGCTGCCCCCATCATACGAGGTATCATGCTGCCCCCTCATATGGAGTATCATGCTGACCCCTTATACGGGCTATCATGCTGCCCCCATCATACAAGGTATCAGGCTGCCCCCATCATACGGGCTATCATGTTGCCCCACTCATACGGAGTATCATGCTGCCCCCCTTATACAGGCTATCATGCTGCCCCCCATCATACGAGGTATCATGCTGCCCCCATCATACGGGGTATCATGCTGCCCTCTCATATGGGGTATCATGCAGCCCCCCTCAAATGGGGTATCATGATGCCCCTCGTCATAAGGGAGTATCACGCTGGCCCCTCTACGGTGTATCATTGCGCCCCCTCATGGGGTATCATGCTGCCCACATCATACAGGGCATCATGCTGCCCCCTCATACACGGTATCATGCTGCCCCATTATATGTGGTATTATGCTGCCCCCCTCATAAGGGGTATCATGCTGCCCCATCATACGAGGTATCATGCTGTCCCCATCATACAGGGCATCATGCTGCCCCCTTCATACGAGGTATCATGCTGCCCCCCTCATGTGGTATCATGCTGCCCCCCTCATTCGGAGTATCATGGTGCCCCCTCTTACGGGATAACATGCTGCCCCCTCATATGGGGTATCATGCTGCCCCCTCATACGGGGTATCGTGCGGCCCCCCCTCATACGAGGTATCGTGCGGCCCCCATCATATGGGGTAACATGCTGCCCCCCTCATACAGAGTATCATGCTCCCCCCTCATATAGAGTATTATACTGCCCCCCTCATAGGGGTATCATGGTACCCCCATCATACGGGGTATTATGCTGCCCCCATCATACAGGGTATCATGCTGCCCCTTCATACGAAGTATCATGCTGTCCCCATCATACAGGGCATCATACTGCCCCCCTCATTCGGGGTATCATGCTGCCCCCTCATACGAGGTATCATACTGCCCCCTCATTCGGGCTATCATTCTGCCCCCCTCATATGAGGTATCATGCTGCCCCCCATCTTACGGGGTATCATGCTGCCTCCTTATATGGGGTATCATGCTGCCCCCCTCATACGGGGTATCATGCTGCCCCCCTCATACGGGGTATCATGCTGCCCACCTCATATGGGGAATCATGCTGCTCCACATCATACTTGGTATCATGCTGTCCCCTTCATATGGGGTATCAAGCTACCTCCCCTCAGATGGGGTATCATGCTGCCCCTTTTCATGCGGTGTATCAGGCTGCCCCTATCACATGGGGTATCACGCTGCCCCCATTTATACGGGGTATCATGCTGCCCCTCATACGGGGTATCATACTGGCCCCTCATATGAGGTATCATGCTGCCCCCTCATATGAGGTATCATGCTGCCCCCATCATAGGGGGTATCATGATGCCCACCTCATACAGAGTATCATGCTGCCCCCCTCATACGGGTATCATGCTGCACCCCATCATACGGGGTATCATGCTGCCCCCTCATATGGGGCATCATGCTGCCACCATCATATGGGGTATCATGCTGCCCCCCTCATACGAGCTATCAGGCTGCCCACCTCATACGGGGTATCAGGCTGAACCCCTCATATGGGGTATCATGCTGCCCACCTCATATGGGGTATCATGCTGCCTCCCTCATATGGGGTATCATGCTGTCCCCATCATACGAGGTATCATGCTACCCCCCTAATATGGGGTATCATGCTGCCCCTCTCATATGGGGTATCATGCTGCCCCCCTCATATGGGGTATCATGCTGCCCCACATCATACAGGGTATCATGCTGGCCCTTCATATGGGGTATCATGCTGCCCCTCATCATATGGGGTATCATGCTGCCCCTCATCATATGGGGTATCATGCTGGCCCCTCATATGGGGTATCATGCTGCCCCCCCATGGGGTATTATGCTGTCCCCCTCATATGGGGTATCATGCTGCCCCCCTCATACGGGGAAAGATGCAGCCCCACTTATACAGGGTATCATGCTGCCCCTCTCATATGGGGTATCATGCATCCCCATCATACGGGGTATCATACTGCACCCCATAATTTGGTTTATCATACTGCCCCCATTCATACGGGGTATCATGCTGCCTCTCCTCATACAGGATATCATGCTGCCCCCCATCATACGAGGTATCATGCTGCTCCTCTCATACGGGGTATCATGCTGCCACCCTCATACGGGGTATCATGCTGCCCCTTATATGAGGTATCATGCTGCCCACCTCATACAGCGTATCATGCTGCCCCTGTCATATGGGGTATCATGCTGCACCCCATCATACGGAGTATCATGCTGCCCCCCTCAAACTGGGTATCATGCTGCGCATTATACAGGGTATCATGCTGCCTCCCTCAAATGGGGTATTACACTGCCCCCATCATATGGGGTATTATGCTGCCCCCCTCATATAGGGTATCATGCTGCCCCCCTCATACGGAGTATCATGCTGCCCCCCTAATATGGGGTATCATGCTGCCCCCATCATACGGGGAATCATGCTGCCCCCCTCATATGGGGTATCATGCTGCCTCCCCTCATATGGGGTATCATGCTGCCCCCCATCTTATGAGTTATCATGCTGACTCATATGGTGTATCATGCTGCCCCCCCAAACAGGGTATCAAGCTACCTCCCCTCATATGGGGTATCATGCTGTGCCCCTCATATGGGGTATCATGCTGCCTCCCCTCATATGGTGTATCATGCTGCCCCCCATCTTATGACTTATGCTGCCTCCTCATACGGGGTATCATGCTGCCTCTCTCATACGGGTTTCATACTGGCCCCTCATACGGGGTATCATGCTGCCCCTCTCATATGAGGTATCATGCTGCCCCCCTCAAATGGGGTATCATGCTGCCCCTCATTATAAGGGGTATCATGCTGCCCCCCTCATACGAGCTATCAGGCTGCCCCCTCATGCAGGGTATCATACTGCCCACCTCATACGGGGTATCAGGCTGAACCCCTCATATGGGGTATCATGCTGCCCACCTCATATGGGGTATCATGCTGCCCCCCTTATACGGGCTATCATGCTGCCCCCATCATACGAGGTATCATGCTGCCCCCCTTATATGGGGTATCATGCTGCCCCATCATACGAGGTATCATGTTACCCCCCTCATATGGGGTATCATGCTGTCCCCCATTATGCAGGGTATCATGCTGCCTCCCCTCATACGGGGTATCATGCTGCCCCCATCATACAGGGTATCATGCTGCCCCCCCCATACAGGATATCATGCTGTCCCCCTCATACGGGGTATCATGGTGCCTCCTCTTATATGGGGTATCATGCTGCCCCCTCATATGGGGTATCATGCTGCCCCCCATCATATGGGGTATCATGCTGCCCCCGTCATATGGAGTATCATGCTGCCCCTCATAATATGGGGTATCATGCTGCCCCTCATAATATTCGGTATCATGCTGCCCCCTCAAATGTGGTATCATGCTGCCCCCCTCATACTGGGTATCATGCTGCACCCCATCATACGGGGTACCATGCTGCCCCTCTCATATGGGGTATCATGCTGCCCCCCTCATACGGGTATCATGCTGCCCCCCTTATACGAGGTATCATGCTGCCCCCCTTATACGGGGTATCATGCTGCACCCCATCATACGGGGTACGATGCTGCCCCTCTCATATGGGGTATCATGCTGCCCTCATCATATGGGATATCATGCTGCCTATCTTATACTGGGTGTCATGCTGCCCCCATTATATGGGGTATGATGCTGCCCCCTCATATGACGTATCATGCTGCCTCCCTCATACGGAGTATCATGCTGCCCCCCTCATATGGCGTATCATGCTGCCTCCCTCATACGAGGTATCATGCTGCCCCCTCATATGGCGTATCATGCTGCCTCCCTCATACGGGGTATCATGCTGCCCCCCTCATACAGGGTATCATGCTGCCCCCCATCATATGTGGTATCATGCTGCCCTCATCATATGGGGTATCATGCTGCCTATCTTATACTGGGTGTCATGCTGCCCCCCATTATATGGGGTATGATGCTGTCCCCCATATGGCGTATCATGCTGCCCCCATCATACAGGCTATCATGTTGCCCCTTCATACGGGGTATCATGCTGCTCTCTCATATGGGGTATCATGCTGCCCCCCATCATATGGGGTATCATGCTGCCCCCTCATACGGGGTATCATGCTGCCCCCCTCATACGGGGTATCATGCTGCCCCCATCATATGGGGTATCATGCTGCCCTCTCATATGGGGTATCATGAAGCCCCCCTCAAACGGGGTATCATGCTGCCCCCCATTATGCAGAGTATCATGCTGCCCCTCATCATAGTTGGTATCATGCTGCCCCCCATCATACGGGGTATCATGCTGCCCACATCAAACGGGGTATCATGCTGCCCCCTCATACAGGATATCATGCTGCCCCATTCATATGGGGTATCACGCTGGCCCCTCATACGGGGTATCATGGCGCCTCCTCTTATATGGGGTATCATGCTGCCCCCCTCATGGGGTATCATGCTGCCCCCATCATACAGGGTATCATGCTGCCCTCTTCATATGGGGTATCATGCTGTCCCCATCATACAGGGCATCATGCTGCCCCCTTCATACAGGATATCATGCTGCCCCATCATACAGGGCATCATGCTGCCCCCTTCATGCAGGGTATCATGCTGTCCCCATCATACAGGGCATCATACTGCCCCCCTCATTCGAGGTATCATGCTGCCCCTCTCATACGGGGTATCATGCTGCCCCCCTCATGTGGTATCATGCTGCCCCCCTCATTCGGAGTATCATGGTGCCCCCTCTTACGGGATAACATGCTGCCCCCTCATATGGGGTATTATGCTGCCCCCCTCATACGGTGTATCGTGCGGCCCCCCATCAAACAAACGGGGTATCATGCTGCCCCCATCATACGGGGTAACATGCTGCCCCCCTCATACAGAGAATCATGCACCCCCCCTCATATAAAGTATTATACTGCCCCCCTCATATGGGGTATCATTCTGCCCCCCTCATAGGGGTATCATGCTACCCCATCATACAGTGTATCATGCTGCCCCCCTCATGGGGTATCATGCTGCCCCCTCATACGGGGTATCATACTGCCCCCCTCATATGAGGTATCATGCTGCCCCCCATCTCACGGGGTATCATGCTGCCTCCTTATATGGGGTATCATGCTGCCCCATCATACGGGTTATGATGCTGCCCCCCTCATACGGGGTATCATGCTGCCCCATCATACGGGTTATGATGCTGCCCCCCATCATACGGGGTATCATGCTGCCCCTCTCATATGAGGTATCATGCTGCCCCCCTCATTTGGAGTATCATGGTGCCTCCCATACTGGATAATATGCTGCTCCCTCATACAGGGTATCATGCTGCCCCCTCATACGAGGTATTATGCTGCCCCCCGCATATGGGGTATCAAGCTGCCCCCAATCATACGGGGTATCATTTTGCCCCCCTCATACGGGGTATCATGCTGCCCCCATCATACTGGGTATCCTGCTCCCAGTACTCATTATATATTAAAAATAACACTATACTCACCTCTCCTCCTCGCTCCCACGCTGATTCCGGTGGCGGCTCTGCTCCGATGTCAGTAGCTGCGCTGCAGTCATTCCGGCACACAGCGGGGACACGATGAAGTGATATCATCACGCACCCGCTGTGTGTCAGAGGCAGAGGGGTATGGGGCCCCTGGAGCAGCAGGGGCCCTAGGCAGCTGCTGGCCCTATATTCCAGCAGGTGTCAGTGCCTGGGCCCACCGGAGAATCCTCCAGTTCTCCGGTTGCCCAGTCCGACCCTGGTTTTATACAGCAATATGCAACAGGACACAAGATCCAGGGAAATATCCGATTGCCAGCAATGGGGTCAGGAAGGAATTTTTTTTCCCCTGAAGCAGAACTCTTTGGGGGGTTTTCTTTGCCTTTCTCTGGATCTTTGGGTCCCAGTGGTTCTCAGGTGGTCCACAATGACCGCAGCTTGGTCATGTTGTCTCCATCGGGTCCAATCTGAGAGTCACTGTGACCATAGTTTAATTTCTTAAAGGGCCAGTAATATTTTCATTACAATGTTGCTTATTGCTATTCCAATAAAAAAAAATATTTATAAATATATTGTGTTGTGTGTTTTTTTCCTGGATTTCACTTTACACAGTGATAATGAAGGAAGTAATCACTATTAGGGCTCATACTCACTTGCTGAAAAAAAAGTCGGTCAGTTTTCAGGATGGTCCGATTCTGTGCAATTGTCATGCGATTTGCATGCGATTTTTTTATAGCACCATCTATTGCATTAGTGATTATCATGCCAAAATCACATCAAATCGCAGCATGTTGCGATTTTTTTCTCACATCGATTTCAGCTGAGAAAAAAAATCGCAAATGAGATGTCACCTATTGAATAACATTGGTCCGATTTGAATCAGATTTTTTATCGGCTGAAAATCATCCGTTTTCGGCTCAAGTGAGTATGAGCCCATACCATGAATATTCCTCATCTAGACCTGGAAGTATAGGGGGCTCCTTGCACAGAGAGCAGATGTCATACTATCAACTCCGGTACCGAAATACATTACAATTGTTATAGGGCTCAGTCTGTGATGAAGCACTAACATTATATACAGTATGTCCTACACAACATACTACAGAGAGAAGACTGAAGACCGGGACACAGAGCCGCAGAATACAGAAGACTCAGGGTCTTATGTAAAAGGAAAAAACAGAGGAAAGATGTTCAACAAATAGCCGGGGGTCTCCAGGGCCAATCCAGGAGGGAGGCCTCAGTCATCAGTGGCCACTGTTCCCATAAAATGGCCCACATTTACCAACCGTTCTGCAGCCACTTGTTTACCTTTGTCCAACACCTCAGTTGGTCCTTGCAGTTATTAGGCCACTACTGAATTTCTTTCCTGATGCAGACACGAAGGTACAAACCATGTATGCCACCATCACTGTCCACAACCTGTTCCCGACCAGCGGCCTTTACAATTAAACTCTAAGTGGGATTAGACAAGGGTCTGTCTCTATAAGAGAACCATGTGCTTGTAACTTGGAAAAACAGTAATGCAGTAACACAGAATAATATTCTTCGGGCACAGAGATGACATGTAGCGAACCCTCTCAGAAAGGAGAATTGGACTCTGACATTCCCTAAGCAGGGTCGGCGTTAGGGGCAGGCAGACTAGGCTAATGCCTAGGGCACCCACTCACTCAAGGACCCCATCCAGTGTCGTACTGCCAGGGGCATTGCTAGGCACTTTAATTCGGGCTGAGGCCCAGATCAAAGTGCTCTGCCCCGTGTCTCCCTCCAGGGTCCATACGTGCACACGTCCCTTGTCTGCTCCTCCACCCGGCCAAGACAGCTTCCCGCTCTCGGCTCCTGCTTTCAGCCTCTGCAGATGGAGGTCAGCACACGCTGTGGCCTGAGTTCCACCATCTGTCAGGCTACTGCAGCTTCTCACTGACTCCGCACTCCCAAGAGCAGGTGAGGCCCGGCCAGAAATTGTTTTATTTCCCAGAGCACGAATAACAGGTGAGAAAGCAGTGATTTACACACTGTGGTCCCCGAGCTCCGTACCGATCGCTGCAGGATCAGGATTCACAGCCACGTACAGCAGCAATCAGCATCGGGTCCGACCACAGTCACTGAATCAGTGCTGGTAATATCTGGCGGGGCGACCTCCTGTCACTACTGTCTGGATGACACAAAACAGGGATATTGTCTGCTGAACCAGTGTATTCATTATATAGAAATACATGAATTCCCATGTGAAATAATAAGGGTAAACCATACTGTACACATATATTATATACCTTTATAGTAAAAACACTGCTTTCAAAACTCCCATTTTTTAGAGTTTTTGCTGTTTGTTATTTTACAGCATTTTTTGGGTGCAGATTACATGTGCACTTTGTCTTACAGTAACGCAGCGAAAAACAACATTGCGATATCTACAGCTTTTTTCCACTTTTTCATTGCTTTCTATGGGTGAAAACATGCTGAAAGAAGTGACATGATGAAGATTTAAAAAACTCGACAGTTCTGAAATTCAGTCAGGAGAAAATAAAAGGGTGTGCCGGAGATTTCTGAAATCTCATAGTTTTTGTTTGTGCTGTAAAATGCAACTTCTTATTTGCAGAAGAAAAAGCTGCAAAAATTCTGCATATGAACACAGCCAAAAGCTGCTTTTTAAAGCACCAGCGAAACACACGAGATTTCTAAAATCTCCTGCACTTGCTTGTTTTTTTTCCTGACTGAATTTCAGAACGTTTTTTAATTCTGCATCGTGTCACTTCTTTCAGCATTTTTTGACCCATCGAAAGCAATAAAAAAATGAAATAAGCTGCAAATGTCACAACGGCACTTTTTGCTGTATTTTTTTAAGTGTTTTTGGTGAAATAAACTATTAGGTCACATTTACACATTCACACGTATTCCGTGTTTGGTCAGGATTTCACATCAGTATTTGTAATCCAGAAACAGCAGTGGAACAATCAGAGGAAAAGTATAATAGAAACACGTCACCACTACTGTATTTATCACCCACTCCTGGTTTTGGCTTACAAATACTGAGGTAAAAAACTCACCAAATACTGATAGTGTGAATACTGTAGACAAAGCAAACATCCACACCCCCCACAAATCTGAAAAAAGCACAAAGAACACCACAAAAAACGCTGAAAAACAGGCATTTTGAACGCAGCATTTTTACAACCAATATAACAGGTTTTGGCTACTGAAAAAAACGCTGCATGTGCACATAGTCTTACTCTGAAACGCTATGGCTTTTCAGGGAAAACATAGTATAAAAGGCTGACGAGGAACTAAGGGGGCAATTCATTATGACTGGCATTGTACATGCCAGTCTTAAAAGGAACTTTATACAGTAAGCAGTGGCTGTAAGCATACCCCGGCACTGATTGATAGTTGTCCCTTCAGCATATCAGTGCAGAGCCGGCTGTCAGTCAGTGCCGGGGAGCTGTCACAGACACCACTCACTGTGACTGAAGCTGGCCTCTATGACTGAAAGCCGGAGGCTGCCAGAAGGAATAAAGTTCATTTCCTCCCACATGGGTTTAGAATGCTATAAACCTCCAGATTAACCCCATATCTGTTGGTTCATAGTGTTTTGGGATATGACAGGCTCGGCCCATTTTGACAAAGC
Source organism: Oophaga sylvatica (assembly GCA_033576555.1). NCBI lineage: Eukaryota > Metazoa > Chordata > Amphibia > Anura > Dendrobatidae > Oophaga > Oophaga sylvatica. Next base: position 101,192,069 of record JARQOD010000002.1, on the reverse strand, counting down.
TGGGCGGACCTGGTGTGAAAATATCAAAAGTGGCACAATTTTTATGCAAATTCCAAGATATGTAAAACTGTTGTGACTTATTAAGGTGTTTTACACCAGAATTATAGCATAGTCCCCAAATCATTAATGTGTCTGTGTCTTGCTGACTAGTCCAAGGCCGGTCCATGGCAGGCTGCCTCCAAATCTGCTCACCTAGACTGACAGGTGTCTCCCTATACATACAGGCGCATCTCACAAAATTAGAATATCATCAAAAAGTTAATTTATTTCATTTCTTCAATACAAAAAGTGAAACTCATATATTAGCGAGTCATTACAATCTCAGTGATCTATTTCGAGTGTTTTTTTATGTTAATGTTGATGATTATGGCTTACAGCCAATGAAAACTCAAACGTCATTAATTAAGTAAATTAGAATACTTTATAACAGCAGCTTGAAAAAATGATTTTAAAATCTGAAATGTTGTCCTACTGAAATTTATATGGCGCCGCATGTCAATGCGTTGCATGCGGTTTTGTCCGGATGCGGCGCAAATGTACATTGCGGCGTCCGGAAAAAACGCTGCATGTAACGTTTTTTGTTTTTGCCGGATGGTTTCTGATCTCTCCAAGCATCAGAAACCATCCGGCAAAAAACCGCATTTTGGCCGCCGGAAGTGTGAAAGGTTTTCACATGCGGCGCTGCGGCAAAATGCCGGGGGCGCCGCCAGGCACCCGCCGGAAATGTGAAAGAGGCCTAATGTGCCCCAAGTTACAGTCCCCATGAATAGCGTTCCCAAATACAGTTCCTTCATCAAAGTTTTCCCCCTTATACACTGCCACAGTCATATCAGCCCTATCAGTAGTATCCCAGAGTTATCTTTATTATTATTGTTATTATTATTATTTATTTCTATAGCACCATTGATTCCATGGTGCTGTACATGAGAAGGGGTTACATACAAATTACAGGTATCACTTACAGTAAACAAACTAACAATGACAGACTGATACAGAGGGGAGAGGACCCTGCCCTTTCGGGCTTACATTCTACAGGATGGTGGGGAAGGAGACAGCAGGTTGATGGGTTGCAGCAGTTCCGGCGTTGGTTGAGGCGATATCTCCGGTAGTGGTGAGGAGGCAGCGGGGTCATTGCAGGCTGTAGGCTTTCCTGAATAGATGGGTTTTCAGGTTCCGACTGAAGGATCCGACTGTCGTTGATAGTCGGACGTGTTGGGGCAAAGAATTCCAGAGGATGGGGGATATTCGGAAGAAGTCTTGGAGGCGGTTGGGTGAGGAGCGAATAAGTGTGGAGGAGAGAAGGAGGTCTTGGGAGGATCGGAGATTACGTGAGGGAAGATATCCGGAGATTAGTTCAGAGATATATGGAGGAGACAGGTCATAGATGGCTTTGTAGGTCAGTATTAGTAATTTGAACTGGATGCACTGAGGGAATGGGAGCCAGTGGAGAGATTTGCAAAGGGGAGAAGCGGAGGAGTAGCGAGGAGAGAGATTAATTAGTCGGGCAGCAGAGTTAAGGATGGACTGGAGAGATGCGAGGGTGTTAGCAGGGAGGTAACAGAAAAGGATGTTGCAGTAGTCGAGGTGGGAGATGATGAGGGCATGCACAATCATTTTAGTGGATTGAGGGTTGAGGAAAGGACGGATTCTAAAAATATTTTTGAGCTGAAGGTGACAGGCGGTAACATAGTAACATAGTAACATAGTTATTAAGGTTGAAGGAAGACTTTAAGTCCATCTAGTTCAACCCATATCCTATCCTAACCTGCCCTAACATGTTGATCCAGAGGAAGGCAAAAAAACCCCAAGTGGCAAACAGTAAGCTTCACATTGGGGAAAAAAATTCCTTCCCGACTCCACATACGGCAATCAGACTAGCTCCTTGGATCAACGCTGTATCTAGGAAACTAGTGAATATAGCCTGTAATATTATACTTTTCAAGAAAGGCATCCAGTCCCCTCTTAAATTTTTGTAAGGAATCACTCATTACAACATTAGACGGCAGAGAGTTCCATAGTCTCACTGCTCTTACAGTAAAGAATCTGCATCTGTGATTATGGATAAACCTTCTTTCCTCCAGACGTAGAGGATGCCCCCTCGTCCCCGTCACAGGTCTAAGAGTAAAAAGATCATTAGAAAGGTCTTTGTACTGTCCCCTCATATATTTGTACATTGTAATAAGATCACCCCTAAGCCTTCGTTTTTCCAAACTAAATAACCCCAAGTGTAATAACCTGTCTTGGTATTGCAGACCCCCCAGTTCTCTAATAACCTTGGTCGCTCTTCTCTGCACCCGCTCCAGTTCAGCTATGTCTTTCTTATACACCGGAGACCAGAACTGCACACAGTATTCTAAGTGTGGTCGCACCAGTGACTTGTATAGAGGTAAAATTATGTTCTCCTCATGAGCATCTATGCCTCGTCTAATGCATCCCATTATTTTATTTGCCTTGGCAGCAGCTGCCTGACATTGGGCACTAAATGTGAGTTTGTCGTCCACCCATACACCCAAGTCTTTTTCAGTGACAGCTTTGCCCAGTGTTTTACAATTAAGCACATAATTATACATCTTATTTGTTCTACCCAAGTGCATGACCTTACATTTATCCCCATTAAAGCTCATTTGCCATTTATTAGCCCAAGCTTCTAGTTTACATAAATCCTCCTGTAATATAAAATTATCCTCCTCTGTATTTATTACCCTGCAGAGTTTAGTGTCATCTGCAAATATTGAAATACTACTCTGTATGCCCCCTACAAGGTCATTAATAAATATGTTAAAGAGAAGCGGCCCCAATACTGACCCCTGTGGTACCCCACTGCTAACCGTGACCCAGTCCGAGTGTGCTCCATTAATAACCACCCTTTGTTTCCTATCCATGAGCCAGTTCTTAACCCACTTACACATATTTTCCCCTATCCCCATTGTTCTCATTTTATGTATCTGTCTCGACCCGCCACCACAATTGTGGGTTACCAGGGCAATGGGGTACTCAGAGCCGAGCCCGTAGAAGTCTATGGGGTTTGTCACAGGTAGCTGTGGCTCGGTCTGTGGCCCGGGCGGTCTGGCGTATGTTGGGGGAATATTTACAGGGGATAGATTTATATACAGTTCGTGACGCCACCTGTAGTATTCTGGTAATTTGTACCAGCGCTGCTGTAGATCTCTGAGGGGATGGTGAGGCAGCTAGATGTCGGGTCCCCTACAGGTGGGACTGGTCCCTCAAAGTCTATGAAGTTAGTGAAGTCGGGTGCAGATAAATAACACAGTCTCACACGGTCAGCGTCTTTCCATACCTTTACTTGTAAGATGTTCAGGCAGGTCCCAGGGAGGCTGATCCAAGGAGAGTGTATTTTGAGACAGCAGCTGGACAAGTTAGGGGCCTCCTTCACTTTCAACACGATGATGAGTTCAACCAGCCTGAAGCGTAGTTCCCTCAATAACTCCAGCTAATCCATAGCTGTACTGCCCAGTCAGTTTTGTGGTAGGAGCCTTCCTGTGAGAGAGCTGAATTCCTGTCTTGTCGTGCACGGACTCAAAGTCTTCACTCCCCCTGACCCCAGTTACGTACTGACTATATGGGGCTGTTTGCCGCGACCTAAGGTCCGGTAAATCCCTGGTTTTCTTACCACTATGCTTGAAGCTAATAGTGATCCTTTGGTCCCCAGTGACCGGTAGCAATGTGCAGGACTTCTTCAATCCAAAAGCACCTTTCCAATAATCTTTCCACTGTGCCTTTCGCCTTGTCCTCGCTGGTAGCATAAACACTCACACTTGCAAAAAGTCGGGTAGTCACTCCCTTCTTCACTTCCTTTAGAGTTAGTTACAGATTCTCAGTTATCACTAGGCAGGAGCACGTCTCTGAACCTTTCACTGTCCTTGAGACAGGTGACTGAAGTCTTTCTGCACTAAGCTTCTTCTTTCTTTCAATGTATTCAGGTGAGGTACAGCTCTGACTAGGCTGAGGTGAACTAGACCACCTGTACTAGCCTCCACTTTCTGAACTGATGATAGAGCAGGCTGGACGGCTTCCTCCCTCCAGCTAAACTCCACACGTCTGCTCTGTCCGAAGACAGGAAACTGACTAAAATCACTCAACAAACATACACCCTGACCACTCCCTAACAAGTAACTACACTACCCTAAGGGTGTGTCTAGTGTATGTTGAGTGAATGGGTATTAAGCATTAAACTGCTGTCTCGCCACACACTCTCCAGGGTACTGCGTGTGCCTAACACCAGGGCTACACATTCCCCCATGGTAAAAGACAGCACTCCCGGGCTGTAAAATACAAAGAGACATTTTGTTTATGCATGAAAACATCAACATGAACATTAATTCGTCCCATCCGGGAGGTGAGGATGTCTTGAACGTTGCAAAACAAAAACATTATATAGAGAAAAATACAAATATTAAATAGCATTCAATAAATACACAGTATTCTTGTGAAGGACCCGCACCAAACCTTCAACGTGGGTCCTGGGTGGGCTGCAGGACATCCGAATGCAGACCTCACTCAGTGCCACACCACACGGGTTTTTGTATTCAGAGGTAGTTGTGCTGGTTTTATGTAAAACCAAGATAAAGCACCGAAGCGCAACTATATACAAATAAGTTCTGGGCTGGCACAGTCCTCAACCTCAAAGTCCATTGTAAAACAAAGACACAGATATAATATCACATTATAATAATACTAAAGTGCAAACTTTTTCTGGTTACCCAGCCGGGCATTCTACTGTTAGAAATATATATATGCATTATATACGTTATACTCTTCAACTTGTGCAAAAATTTGTAAAACATTCTCAAACTTTCTACAATATTACTTATGGTAGACCCTATAGGGATCTCACCGATTCTTCTTTACTATTTATTCATTTTCAAATACACTTTCCACTCCGGGGGCTGGAACAATGCAATGGGCCCTAGATCCCAGGACTAACAAATCATGCGCTGCGATTAGGGTCTGGGTCGCCACAGTTCTCGTGCGAACCTCTAGGGGCGCAACGGGTACATTCTCCTCACGAGACACCGATTGCGTTTCAATCACAGTTAACGATATGGACCTTGTCATGGATTGCGATTGAGACTGGGTCGCATATTGCGATGTAACGGTGGCTTTCCTTTGCGATGAACCTGCAGGGGGCGATGCTGGGGCACGGCCGGATACTGCTTGAGCTGGAGACGGGGACGCTGCGGTAGTGATGGCGTTACCTGCGTCGGGGACGGGGTCACGGACGATGGTGACGTTAAGGGCATACCATCCCTTCATTCCCCAGTGCCGTGTGTACGTGACAATGTCTCCATTAACTAAGTCCCTCCCGGGATGGCCTTGCGGCAGGTGGGATTCTACGTCACGCCTGCTGACAAAGACCCCTGGGTAGAGGCCCGGTTCACGGATGAAGCCCCAGCCCTTCCGGAGCTGGAACTCAGTCACACACCCTGCCGCCGCGGTTCCCTCAGGGTACCTTTCTCTCTCCGGACACTCTCCTTGTCCGCGATCAGCTCTGCATGTTGTCGCTGACGATTCCGCTGAGCTTCCCGCTCTTCCTCCTGCTGGCGTTTCTGCTTCTCCTCACGACGCTGCCACTCATATTCCCACTGGGCGGTGTAGGCGACGTCATCCAGGCGCGCCATCTCGTCCCAGTCGACGTCTGGTAACGACGGACAGGACCCCTCCGGTGTCCCTGTCGGGGACCGATCATCTGCTGCGGCCTCCTGGCCGGGCGGGCGTTCCGGAACTGGCGGTACCTCCTCAACCTCCTTCGCCTCCACCGCTTCACCGGTGGGATCAGGATCGGTACTTTCGGGGGCAGCCTCCGGTTGCTCCTTCGCCTTGGGCAGCAGAATCTTCGGTAACTCGAATCGTGGGGGGTCGTTGAGGGGAGAGATCACCGTGTCCCACAGCCTCCGCTGCTCCAGGGTACGCCGGCGTCTCTCGATCTCTTCAAATCCAGGTTGGTACTGGACCATCTTCTTCAGGCGTGCATTTTCTTCCTGAATTTCTAGCAACGCCTGCTGCAGGTGCAGGACCACGGATAACTCCGGTGCTGGTGGCAGCTTTGCTGGGGCACGGGGCCTGCCTTCCTCCGCTTCCCTGCTCGGCTGCACACGTCCTGCTTCCATGATGTTCCAGAAGATTCTTTCTTCTTCCTCCAGAGACGTCCGGTCTCTTCCGTGGAGGCGGGGTTTGCGTCTCCTCCTCTTTGCAGGGAAGGTGAAGAGGAGGCGGACCTCCTTTGCTGTAGGGCAGGATCGCATGTTGTAATAGCACTTTGAGAGGGCAGGCATTTTCTTCGCGCCACAGGGGGGTACACGCCCACGAAGGTACGCCCACCTTCTTCTCCAGCGCCTGAGGGCGCGAATATGGCGACAAAAATGGCGATTTTTGGCGCCAAAAGTGCAAACAGTCCTTTTCACAAAAACAATTCCATAGGCACACAGGGCTCGCAATTTTGCGAGTTTCGCATCCTGTTCGTGACGCCAATTTGTCTCGACCCGCCACCACAATTGTGGGTTACCAGGGCAATGGGGTACTCAGAGCCGAGCCCGTAGAAGTCTATGGGGTTTGTCACAGGTAGCTGTGGCTCGGTCTGTGGCCCGGGCGGTCTGGCGTATGTTGGGGGAATATTTACAGGGGATAGATTTATATACAGTTCGTGACGCCACCTGTAGTATTCTGGTAATTTGTACCAGCGCTGCTGTAGATCTCTGAGGGGATGGTGAGGCAGCTAGATGTCGGGTCCCCTACAGGTGGGACTGGTCCCTCAAAGTCTATGAAGTTAGTGAAGTCGGGTGCAGATAAATAACACAGTCTCACACGGTCAGCGTCTTTCCATACCTTTACTTGTAAGATGTTCAGGCAGGTCCCAGGGAGGCTGATCCAAGGAGAGTGTATTTTGAGACAGCAGCTGGACAAGTTAGGGGCCTCCTTCACTTTCAACACGATGATGAGTTCAACCAGCCTGAAGCGTAGTTCCCTCAATAACTCCAGCTAATCCATAGCTGTACTGCCCAGTCAGTTTTGTGGTAGGAGCCTTCCTGTGAGAGAGCTGAATTCCTGTCTTGTCATGCACGGACTCAAAGTCTTCACTCCCCCTGACCCCAGTTACGTACTGACTATATGGGGCTGTTTGCCGCGACCTAAGGTCCGGTAAATCCCTGGTTTTCTTACCACTATGCTTGAAGCTAATAGTGATCCTTCGGTCCCCAGTGACCGGTAGCAATGTGCAGGACTTCTTCAATCCAAAAGCACCTTTCCAATAATCTTTCCACTGTGCCTTTCGCCTTGTCCTCGCTGGTAGCATAAACACTCACACTTGCAAAAAGTCGGGTAGTCACTCCCTTCTTCACTTCCTTTAGAGTTAGTTACAGATTCTCAGTTATCACTAGGCAGGAGCACGTCTCTGAACCTTTCACTGTCCTTGAGACAGGTGACTGAAGTCTTTCTGCACTAAGCTTCTTCTTTCTTTCAATGTATTCAGGTGAGGTACAGCTCTGACTAGGCTGAGGTGAACTAGACCACCTGTACTAGCCTCCACTTTCTGAACTGATGATAGAGCAGGCTGGACGGCTTCCTCCCTCCAGCTAAACTCCACACGTCTGCTCTGTCCGAAGACAGGAAACTGACTAAAATCACTCAACAAACATACACCCTGACCACTCCCTAACAAGTAACTACACTACCCTAAGGGTGTGTCTAGTGTATGTTGAGTGAATGGGTATTAAGCATTAAACTGCTGTCTCGCCACACACTCTCCAGGGTACTGCGTGTGCCTAACACCAGGGCTACACATATCAACCTTTTGTGTGGCACTGTATCAAAAGCTTTTGAGAAGTCCATGAATACCACATCCACTGCATTCCCTTGGTCCAGTCCTGAACTTACCCCTTCATAAAAGCTTATCAGATTAGTCTGACAAGAACGGTCCCTTGTAAACCCATGCTGATACTGTGTCATGAGGTTATTCAGCCTCAGATACTCCAATATAGTATCCCTTAAAAAACCCTCCAGGATTTTACCCACAGTAGATGTTAAGCTCACTGGCCTATAATTTCCAGGTTCAGTTTTTGCCCCCTTTTTGAATATTGGCACCACATTTGCTATACGCCAGTCCTGTGGTACAGACCCAGTTATTATGGAATCTTTAAAGATTAAAAATAATGGTCTATCTATAACTGTACTTAATTCCTGCAGTACTCGGGGATGTATCCCATCCGGACCCGGGGATTTGTCAACTTTAGTGATTTTTAGACGCCGCCGTACTTCCTGCTGGGTTAAGCATGTGACATTTAATGGAGAAATTTTTTTTATCTATGATCATGTTATCTTTCATGGGATTTTCTTGTGTAAATACAGTTGAAAAAAAGTCATTTAGCATATTGGCTTTTTCCTCATCCTCATCCACCATTTCACCCAGACTATTTTTAAGGGGACCAACACTATCATTTTTTAGTTTCTTGCTATTTATGTAGTTAAAGAATATTTTGGGATTATTTTTACTTTCTCTGGCAATGAGTCTCTCTGCCTCAATCTTTGCTGTCTTGATTTGCTTTTTACAGAATTTATTCAGTCTTCTGTATTTATTTAATGCCTCTTCACTACCTACTTGCTTTAATTCCCTAAACGCTTTCTTTTTGTCCCTTATTGCACCCCTTACAGCTCTATTTAGCCATAGTGGTTTCCTCCTAATTCTAGCATGTGTATTCCCATAGGGTATATACTGTGCACAGGTCCTATTCAGGATACTAATAAACGTCTCCCATTTTCTTTGTGTATTTTTATGTCTCAGGATATCGTCCCAGTTTATTGCTCCAAGATCATCTCTCATCCGTTGGAAATTTGCCTTCCTGAAGTTTAGTGTCCTTGTAACCCCTCGACTACACATCTTATTAAAGGATACATGAAAGCTTATTATTTTGTGATCACTATTACCCAAGTGACCCCCAACCCTTATATTTGATATGCGGTCTGGCCTGTTGGATAATATTAGGTCTAGCAGTGCCCCCCCTTGTTGGGTCCTGAACTAGTTGTGAAAGGTAATTGTCTCTCATAGTTGCCAAAAACTTATTACCTTTGCTGGAACTGCAGGTTTCTGTTCCCCAATGTATTTCAGGGTAGTTGAAGTCCCCTATAATAATGACTTCTCCTTGAGTCGCTGCTTCATCTATTTGCTTTACGAGGATATTCTCTGTTGCTTCCATTATTTTAGGAGACTTATAACAAACCCCTATCAATAATTTATTATTTTTCCCCCCTCCCCTAATCTCCACCCACAGAGACTCTACATCTTCATTAGATTCACAGATATCACGCAGGATGGGTTTTAAGGATGATTTTACATATAAACACACACCCCCACCTCGCTTATTTTTACGGTCATTTCTAAACAGACTATAGCCCTGTAAATTAACCGCCCAGTCGTGGCTCTCATCCAGCCAAGTCTCAGATATCCCCACCATGTCATAATTATGTTCCAACAAAATTAATTCTAATTCCGCCATTTTGTTGGTGAGGCTTCTAGCATTAATATACATGCACTTTATGTATCTCTCTGAACCTCTATTCTTTCTTAAATTATTAACTGTTCTAACCCCACCCCCAATTTCATTATTTGTGCCCAGGTCTCTATCTGTACTGCCTTCCCCTCCTATAAAGTGAATACCCTCCCCCCCAGTCCCTAGTTTAAAGACTCCTCCAACCTTCTAGCCATTTTCTCCCCCAGCACAGCTGCACCCTCCCCATTGGGGTGCAGCCCGTCCCTAGCATAGAACCTGTAGCCAACTGAGAAGTCGGCCCAGTTCTCCAGGAACCCAAACCCCTCCTTCCTACACCAATTCTTGAGCCACTTATTAACCTCCCTAATCTCCCGTTGCCTCTCTGGTGTGGCACGTGGTACCGGCAGTATTTCAGAAAATACCACGTTGGAGGTCCTTGCTTTAAGCTTGCAGCCTAATTCCCTGAAATCATCTTTAAGGACCTTCCACCTGCCTCTAACTTTGTCATTTGTGCCAATGTGCACCATGACCGCTGGGTCCTCACCAGCCCCTCCCAGTAATCTGTCAACCCGATCAGCGATGTGTCGGACTCGAGCGCCAGGTAGGCAGCACACTGTTCGACGATGCCTGTCTTTGTGACAGATTGCCCTATCTTTTCCCCCTAATAATTGAGTCCCCCACTACCAGCACCTGTCTGGCCTGCCCTGCTCTCCTAATTCCCCCTTACTGGAGCAGACACTCCCCCGGCTTTCAGAGGACATGCCTGGCTGCAGCAGTGCTACCCCTGTACTGACAACCCCCTCATCTGCCAACTTTGCAAACTTATTGGGGTGTGCCAGATCAGGACTAGCCTCCCTGGCGCTCTTCCCTCTACCCCGCTTTCTAACTGTCACCCAGCTTCCTACTTCAGTGTCCTGCAGCTCCACCCTAGCATCCCCCCCCTCATCTATCCCACTGAGCGTCTGCTCAGTGAGCAGAAGACTCCTTTCCATATTGTCTATGGATCTCAGTGTTGCCAGCTGCACATTTAGATCCAGAATTTGGGCTTCCAAATGCACAACGTGCTCACATCTCACACAGCAGTATGCACCCTCGACCGGCTGTTCAAGGACTGTATACATGTGGCAAGATGTACACTGGATGGCATTGGCAATAGTGGAGCACATATCTAATGGGGATTTCACCAGACAGCAAAGATAAGTAAAAATAAATAAAAAGTATTAATAAAATATACAGTAACAGCAATTCAGTAAATCCTCCCTTGGAAACTCCCTGAATCCAAAGTCACTGAATCTCAAGTCACACTTACCACCGTTCACACTTATGCACCGGTCACACTCAGCTCGCTCACACTCGCTGAAGCAGAAGATTTAAAGAGAGATTTTTTATTTTTTTTTCTCCTTCAGCAGCAAATCACCCTGCTGCTCAAATGCACTTCCAAAAAGAAAGAGCTTGGGTGTGCGGTTTGAAGGACAGGGCAGAGTCAAGGGTTACTCCGAGGCAGTGGACTTCCGGTACAGGGGAAAGCGTGATGTCGTTAATTGTGATGGATAGGTCAGGTAAGGAAGATCTGCGAGATGTGTGGGGCACTCTAGAGGACCACATCAGACTGTGTTTAGGAGCAGCGAGACAGTAGAAGACACATAATCTACATAATACAAACACATGGGCCATGCACACAGTGATCAAGTCTGTAGGACAGTGTTCACACCACCAAAAGACTGAAACACAGTCTTTTTACTAGCACATGCTGTTTACTGCTACTTCTTTACAACAGAGTATTTTATACGTTTGTTTTACTGTGCTTTTCTGTGTTTCAGTCTTTTGGTGGTGTGAACACTGTCCTACAGAGTTGTTTCACATAACCTACATAGGAAACAATGGCACCTCTATCAAGCAAAACAATATCACCATGTGGCACTGCCGCTGCACATGGTGTCCATTGTGTTACATAGGACTGCAAGTGACATCTACTACATTATCTGTACAACACCCAGAAAAAATTGGAGCAAAGATACCATAACCAAGAAATAAGTATCAACAAGACAAAATTTTAGTTCAGGTAGGGTAGTACAATGGTTAAAAGTTGAAGTACCAAAATTATCCAATAGTAGTGAAAAAGACACAAAACACACAGCGGTCGCCCGAGGAAGCGACTGCGAAACGCGCGTAGGGGCGCGTACCTGCACTGCTACATCAGCATGGGTAAGCTAATCTTCCTCTTTACAGCGTTATAATGTTACCCCATGTTTTCCTTGCTCATGGGTCCGGACCATGAGTATATGGGATTGCACTAGCACTTTAATAGTTTTACCATGGAGGCACCGTTTTGGAGTTCATGATTTGGGAATGGATAGATATCTATACTTGAATATTATTACTTGACTATGATATTTTATGAGATGACAGTGTTCCCTTGCTTCCAGCTCATGTTAATGTACAGGCTTTATTAATATCTTGCAGTAGACGCATGTCTACCGCGACCGCTGTGTGTTTTTTGTCTTTTTCACTACTATTGGATAATTTTGGTATTTAAACTTTTAACCATTGTTCTGCCCTACCTGAAATAAAATTTTGTCTTGTTGATACTTATTGCTTGGTTATGGTATCTTTGCTCCAATTTTTTCTGGGTGTTGTATATATGATTTTGGAGTTCCATAAGGGCACTGCCCATGACTGTCTTGGTTGTGACAGTCATATTTTCATATATCTATATTGATTGATGAATTTTGACCTGAGATTTTGTTGCTTACATTATCTGTACTCAGAGAGTTATCATTGTGTTATCTGTGGTGTTACATAGGACTGCAGATGATATCTACTACATTATCTGTACTCTGAGCGTTATCACTGTTATCTGCAGTGTTACATAGGACTGCAGGTGACATCTACTACATTATATGTACTCCAAGAGTTATCATTGTGTTATCTGTGGTGTTACATAGGACTGCAGGTGATATCTACTACATTATCTGTACTCTGAGCGTTATCACTGTTATCTGCAGTGTTACATAGGACTGCAGGTGACATCTACTACATTATCTGTACTCCAAGAGTTATCACTGTGTTATCTGTGGTGTTACATAGGATTGCAGGTGACATCTACTACATTATCTGTACTCAGTTATCACGGTGTTATTTGCAGTGTTAAATTTTTTTTAGTAGGGGGTTGAGGGCAACTTTTTGTCTTAGGGCTTGGGCCCCCAATCTTTTCTGACCCTAGCAACGCCCCTGTGTACTGCTAATAGTCACAGACCACTTGACTGATATGAATATGGGAACCATGGTGCCGGCACTGGCTCCAGACCCCTCCGCCAACTGTATCCGCATCCTGCTCATGTAATGTAACCTAAATGTTTCTGTGTGATGGTGCAATATGATGGCATTTGGGGCCCCACTTTAAACTTTTGCTCAGGGCCCCACTTTGCCTAAAACCGGCCTTTACTCCAGGTGCGCCGAATGTCTGTGAAGTAAATCCAAACTGGCCAAAGATTTCACCCATTAAAAGTTTATGCATAAAACATGCAACTCTGCCCTTCACCTCTCCAAAACAAACCTACTTCAACACCCTCATCACCTTATTATCCAACAATCCTAAAGGTCTTTTTGACACTTTTCATTTCTTCCTCAATCCAAGGTACAGGGCCACACCACCGATCTCAGTTCTGATGATCTGGCCAATTATTTCAAAGAAAAAATTGATCATATCTGACAGGAAATTTTCTCCCAATCCCTTCATACCATGCACTGTCCTCCCTCCCCCACAGCATCTAGCTCACTCTCTGTCTTTGAACCAGTCACGGAAAAAGAAGTGATCAGGCTCCTTGCCTCTTCTTGCTCTACTACTTGCACTAGTGACCCTATTCCCTCACATCTCCTCCAGTCCATTTCCCCAGCTGTCACCACTCACCTAACAAAAATATTCAACCTCTCTCTTTCTTCCGGTATCTTTCCCTCCTCATTTAAACACACCAGCATACATTCATTACTTAAAAAACCATCCATCGATCAAAACTGCGCGGCTAACTATAGACCTGTCTCTAATCTTCCCTTCATATCTAAACTCCTGGAATGCCTGGTCCACTCCCATATAATCTGCTATCTCTCAGATCACTGTCTTCTTGACCTTCTACAATCCGGTTTCTGCTCTTTACACTCTACTGAAATTGCCTTCACTAAAGTCTCTAATGATGTTCTAACATCTAAATCTAATGGTCTCTACTCCCTACTGATTCTCCTGGATCTCTCTGCAGCATTCGACACTGTGGATCACCAGCTCCTCCTTACTATGCTCCACTCTATCGGCCTCAAGGACACCATTCTCTACTGGTTCTCCTACCTCTCTGACCGTTCCTTCACTGTATCTTTTGCTAGCTCCTCCTCCTCTCCTTTTCCCCTTACTGTAGGGTTCCCTGGAGGATCAGTCCTAGGCCCCCTCCTGTTCTCCTTGTATACTGCCCCTATTGAACTAGTAATCAGTAGATTTGGTTTCCAGTACCATCTCTGTGCTGATCACACCCAATTATATACTTCTTCTCCTGCCATCACACCTGCATTATTACAAAACAACAGTGATTGTCTTGCCACTTTCTCTAACATCATATCCTCCCGCTATCTGAAATGGAACCTGTCAAAAACTGAACTCCTTCTTTTTCCTCCCTCCACTAACATAACTATGCCTGACATTGCCATTTCCGTGTGTGGTTCTACCATTACTCCCCAGCAACATGCCCGCTGTATTGGGGTCATACTTGATTCAGATCTTTTGTTCACTCCCTACATCTGATTACTCGCTCGCTCTTGTTATTTACACCTCAAAAACTCTTACTGTTTCTCTTATTCATTCTCGTCTGGACTATTGTAACTCTCTACTAATCGTTCTCCCTCTTACTAAACTCTCCCCTCTCCAATCTGTCCTGAATGCAGCAGCCAGGATGATATTCCTTACCAAACGTTACACCAATGCCTCTACCTTGTGCCAGTCATTGCATTGGTTACCCATCCACTCCAGAGTTCAATATAAACTTATCACTTTCACTCACAAAGCGCTTCACGGTTCAGCACCACCTTACATCTCCCTCATCTCAGTCTACCACCCTTCCCGTGCCCTCCGTTCTGCTAATGACCTAAGATTAAAATCCTCAATAATCCGAACCTCCCACTCACGTCTCCTAGACTTCTCGCATGCTGCTCCAATTCTTTGGAATGCTTTACCCAGGACAATTCGATTAATCCTCAATACCCACAGTTTTAAGCATGCCATTAAAACACATTTCTTCATACTGGCCTACCGCCTCAACATATCTATCTAACTATCCCTGTTTTGCCCATATAAAATTTTCTTCAAAACCAAAACCTTGTATCATCTATTCTCACACCCTTTACACATTTAATAGCCCTCTGTGTATGTACTTTTACACATACTGGTTGGTTACCGGTTCATGCAGCATTACATGAACACCCTATTTATTACATTGATGGCTGGACCATACAATACAAGTAATTGTTACCATCCACCTTTCGTGTCTCCCTTATTTCCTCATAGATTGCGAGCAGGGCCCTCATTCCTCTTGGTATCTGTTGACTTATGTGATTATTGTTATTCTGGATGTCTTTTAATGTCTGTACAAGACCCTCTAAAATGTAAAATGCTCTGAATATGTTGGCGCTATAGAAATACAATTATAAATATTATTATTCCAAGTGAACTTGAAAACTCATCTCTTCAGGAAAGCTTACAACCTAGCTGCAATGATCCCACTGCCACCTCAACAGATCTGTTGCAAACCCCCAACCTACTGTCTCCTTCCCCATTACCCTGAAGACTTTAGGCCCGTGAGAGCAGGACCCTCTTACCTTTGTTCCAGTCTGTCACTGTTAGTTCATTGTAATATTTTTGTGTTTTGTGTGTTATCCCTTTTCACATGTACAGCACCATGGAATCAATGGTGATCGAAAAATAAATAAGAAGATACAAATTACAAACTGCATATTCACCAGCTCATAGGAACATCCAGTCCTGATCATTTGACCAAAAATCCATATGATCCACATTGGGAACTTTTGGAAGGGGGTAGTTGACTTAATTAAATCTGTGTTTGGAATGTATATATATCGTTGGAACCCAGAATCTGCTTACTTGGTCTGTTCGAGGGGGGCTGGATTCGGATTCCCCTATAGCTATAACTATCTCCCGAGTGCTATTTCAAGCAAGAAAACTATTAGCACTACACTGGATAGAAAAATCCTCCCCAACGATAGCAGAATCAAAATCCAAACTAAATAATGTCTTATGTATGGAAAGGGGAACATACAAGAAACACCCTCAAAAAATGTATAAAGATATGGGAACAATGGTTAGCTACTCCGAGGATTGCATCGTAAAGCCTTGTCAGAAACACTAAATCTCTCTATTTTGGCGCAACATACGAGCAGTCAGATGGTATTCATTTATATTTGCATACATATATGTAAACAGTAGTAAGCAAATGATAATACCTACGATGAACATTAATGTGAACAGTTTTGTATGTGGTTTGTAATGACGTATATGTTTTTTCATTTGTGTGTTTGTACCATTTACTTTTGATTGTTTCAAGAAAACAAAATCAAAATGTGAATATATCTTGATATTTTTCACAATAAAAACATGATCTGATTGAAAAATCCATATAATCAGTGCAAACAGCAGGGAGATGCACGTGGCAGCATGCAAATCCAGTTGCCGGCTGTCTGTTGGTAATTATTCACCACATGGACTGTTTATATGGACTTTTATGTCAAATAATCTGGACTGGATATTTCTAAAGGCTAGTAAATATGCACTTTGCTCTTTGTATCTGAGTCTACTTGACAATATATATGAATAGCAAAAAGAGATTGATATCCTTTGTGCTTTTTCCTTATGAATCTCTCCCAACTTCCTAACACACAGGAACGCTAGGCTAAGCTGAGGATTTCTGTGTTCTCTAGGAGAGAGCTTCTGCCAAGATCCTCTAGAGTAGGAATATCTTTGTCCTGAATAAAGGTATTGGCCATTGAAATTTAATTTAACAGATCAGGTTCTTCACTTCCTCTACATAATCTTTTTGGAAAGAGTTGGGAGGACGTCATACACATTAGATGGTCAGGTTGGTTATCCTGGTGAAATTTGTGGGTTTAGATGATTTTCATCTTATTTGTATGGGGGGACCTTAATGTATGGACTCTTTCAGATGTCCATGATAATCGGTCCAATGTCGGATCTTAATGCATGGACTGGCCGCACATCTCCTGACCCGATTGTGATAGCTTCATATGTTTCTATGAAGTTGTCACTCTTGGGTCAGGAGATGTACGGCCAGTCTGTGCATTGCGATCCGACATAGGACAAATTTTTACGGACATCTGAGAGAGCCTTTAGGCTGACACTTACTATTCTCTAGAGATCCCTTTCAGCAGTTACTGTATCTCATTATCCTCATAAGCAGGATTACAGCGACAAGTAACAACAATAAATAGATACCACAGAACCACAGCACCCACAAAAGGAGATGTCCCAGCTCCCCTCTATGCACAATGACCTTCTCGGGCACAGATCACATAGCATGCCCGAAAAGCTCTCATATAGAAGTCATTGAACACTGTCCCAGAAAGATGCAAGCCATTATATGCAGTAAACTAGTAAACCTGTGTGAGGATTGATCTCGAAAACTGGATCACAGAGCAAAGACTGCTATACTGTAGTTCTAATGAAAGCAATGGCTGCCTTCCAGAAAAGCTCCTTCATCTGAATAGCTACACGTGAAATTACAAAATGTAAGTAGTAATTAGAAAATGTATAGAGCATTTAGCATTAACTTGTCTAATAGTTTTAGGCCCCTTTCTCACTATCAGATAATCCAAGTTACTGCACAGGATTCTGTTCGACATTCTTTGCTCTCATCATATCTTTAAGATCTATGACATTTGACCTTGAATGTCTCACGGATGGTCTTTAATATTGTAAGCTACGTCTCAAAGTTTTCAAGTTTCATATCCATATGGCCCACGTGAAATTGTTCAGTAGAAGTAATCTTTGATGTAAGAGATTACAGTTCTCGTAAAGCCATTCAATAAAGTTTTGGCACGAGAATTCTTAAATATTTTGTAGAAGACCGTGTGCTCTTCAAGCTAATGTGATCAAAATGGTAAAAATACTATTATTATCCTCTAAAGTACGACATTGCTACACTCTTCAATGTTGAAACATCAAGAAGGAAGAGTTGAGGAATTATGGAATTCACAGAAAACACGTTATTGATATGCAAATGATAGAAAAAAATGGAAACAAAATGTTCAAAACATCTCAATTTATTCAGTACTGAGTACGAGCACCACATATAGAAATAGAAAGACATACTGTATGGCTGCTACCAATGAGATTATTTTATTAATGGTTGTCTGAGAAATGTTCCATCATTTTGAATGCACTCTGATCTGCTGCTGACAGCTGCTTTTGTAATTACTGACCAATGATGTTCCATCTCAGCCTTACATTGATTTGATGATGGAACCAGTGGAACAGCCAAATCTCCATAGTGTCCCAGGAGCTGTTTGTCAACAAGAGAACACAAGGCCACATTTTGCGAATGCTTCTGTGAGCAGCCTGTGTGGCCTAAACTTTCTACCATTACCTAAAGTGTCTCCAGACTTGTCTCCTTTCGCCCACATCTGGTGCATCATCAGTCGGCAATTGCGAAGGGAGCTGCCAGCAGATCTTGATTATTTGCCCAAGTGCAATCAGTGTGGAAGAACATTCCTCAGACAACCATTGATAACCTTATTGATAACAGCCAAGTTGTGTAGGTGCAGGGATTTCTGTACATGGGTGTTATGTTTCGGTAGCTGAGGAGGACAGGAACAACAGCAGGGCAGCCGAACACCTGAGATGTTGGTAACTGATGGGTTGCAGATTCCTAAACTAACGACACAACTAGAGGTAGCCGTGGAGCGTTCCTACGTTGATCCTAGACGTCTCGTCACAGTCTGAGAGATAACTACACCTAAAGGCAGAAAGATGAAAGCTATCTGCCCCGGAGCAGATCCCCAAAGAAAATAGGAAGCCCCCAAACATATAATGGTGGTTAGACAAGATGAAAATACAAACATAGGCAGAAAATAGACTGAGCAAACGCTGGGGCCACAAGCTGACTAAATAGGATAGGACAGGAGAGATTACTTTCTGCAACCCAGAAAACCCTACAAAAATCCAACAATTCTGATTACAAAAATACTGAGATCACACGATCTCGCCACCCACTATATCAGATCTCAGTGTGAACAAAAACCAAGCCGCAGCCGCTGAAAAAACAGGAAAAAGCAAATGAGCAAATAACAGTGGCTGTAGAAAAACTGTGAGGAGCTCAGGCCCCAGGAGGGGACCTGGCTGACCTCCACAAAAGTGCAGAAAACAATGCAAAAAGCAAGCACAAAAAGAAAAGCAAAAAATATCTTATCTGAAAGCAGGAGATGCAAGCAGGACTCCAGCAAACTTCCAAATGAACCAGGAACCACAATTGAGACAAGAACAATTGATCACCGGCAACCATCATGGGAGGGAACCTCCCTTATATCAGACCAGTCCGTGATTCCAGATTGCCACTCCTCGCTGAAAGGTTCAGTACTGTCTGTAACCACCAGAGGGAGCCTCTGCTCAGAAACCATCTCTAGCACATTCATAACACATGGTTCTCATGCTTGACACTGAGTAAGTTGAGATGTTTCATAAATGTTGATTACATTTTTTCATAATTTGCATATCATTACCATGTCTATCTATCCTCGACTTTTCCTTCTTGGTGTGCAATTTCAATAAAGATTAGTGTAGATAGTCAAATAAATACTAGCCGCTCTGCATGCTGAAAAATTATATTTGGTGATAGCAAAAACCAGGTTAATTGACTAATTAATTGGTATTTGCTAAAGTATATCTGTCCCAGATTTTACAATATAAACTGCATCCTTTATTAAATAGATCACCTAGACCTGATGAGAATGACACACTCACTTCTGTGTCAGAATGGCTATACAGGGTCGGACTGGCCCACCGGAGAACCGGAGGATTCTCCGGTGGACCCTGGCATCTGGAGGGCCCTGGCACCTGCTGGCATACAGGGGCCAGTTGCCTAGGGCCCCCGCTGCTCCAGGGGCCCCAGCCGGTGGCGTGTCGCTAATAGCGGCACACCACGCAGCTGCCATGGGGGCCCCGTGCCAGCGGAGCAGCAGCGGGGTGACAGGAGGCAGGAGCCCCTGTCCCCGCTGCTAAAGAGAAATGAATATCCACTGCTTCCCACGCCCACATGGGCGTGGGAAGCAGTGAATATCATTACTTACCTGTCACCCGCTCCAACCGCTGAGCGCCGCTGTCATCGCGTCCTCTCTTGCTGCAATGTTCAGGCAGAGGGCGCGATGACGTCATTAGTGAGCGCCGCGCCCTCTGCCTGAACATTCACTTCCGGAGGACCGAAGACAGCGGCGCTCAGCAGTGGACCCGGTGACAGGTAAATATCGCAGGTGCCTAGGACACCAGCACCTGGCCCCAGCGACGAGAGGTGAGTATGTCTTTTTTTTTTTTGCAGCAGCATCTATGGGGGCACAGTGGAGCATCTATGGGGGCATAATCTGTGGAGCATTTATGGGGGCATAATCTATGGGGGCATAATCTGGAGCATTTATCTGGGCATAATCTATGGGGGCATAATCTGGAGCATTTATGGGGGCATAATCTATGGGGGCATAATCTGTGGAGCATTTATGGGGGCATAATCTGTGGAGCATTTATGGGGGCATAATCTATGGGGGCATAATCTGTGGAGCATTTATGGGGGCATAATCTATGGGGGCATAATCTGTGGAGCATTTATAGGGGCATAATCTGTGGAGCATTTATGGGGAAATAATCTAAGGAGCATTTATGGGGAATAATTATGGAGCATCTATGGGGGCATAATCTATGGAGCATCTATGGGGGCATAATCTAAGGAGCACTTATGGGGGCATAATCTATGGAGCATCTATGGGGGCATAATCTAAGGAGCACTTATGGGGGCATAATCTATGGAGCATCTATGGGGGCATAATCTATGGAGCATCTATGGGGGCATAATCTATGGGGCATCTATGGGGGCATAATCTATGGAGCATCTATGGGGGCATAATCTATGGAGCATCTATGGGGGCATAATCTATGGAGCATCTATGGGGGCATAATCTAAGAAGCATCTATGGGGGCATAATCTATGGGGGCATAATCTAAGGAGCATCTATGGGGGCATAATCTATGGGGGCATAATCTAAGGAGCATTTATGGGGGCATAATCTATGGAGCATCTATAGGGGCATAATCTATGGGGCACAATCTATGGAGCTTCTTTGGGGGCATAATCTAAGGAGCATCTATGGGGGCATAATCTATGGGGCATAATCTAAGGAGCATTTATGGGGGCATAATCTATGGAGCATCTATAGGGGCATAATCTATGGGGGCACAATCTATGGAGCTTCTATGGGGGCATAATCTATGGAGCATCTATGGGGGCACAATCTATGGAGCTTCTATGGGGGCATAATCTAAGGAGCATCTATGTGTCATGTATAGTGTACAGTTCCTATAGCGTCTTGTGCTTGGGTGCGAGGAAAACACAGGAGACATAGGTTGAAATGAAATGAGTTGTATTACTTCATACAAGCATGCTGAAAAGTTCACACAGTTTGCAGGAACAGCGACAGGAGACACAGCAGGCCAGAGTAACTTCAAGCACTACAATAAATCTCCAAAGCAGGTTCAGGATCTCTTCTCTGTACCGTAATTCCTCTGCAAACATGGATTCACCAAACAGCAGGTTTCCAGAGTCCAAAAGTGTTCCAAGGTTCCTCAGTAGGGAATAGCTGGAGTACAAGTCCAAGGCTTCCAGGAGTCAGGTCACAGACTGACTGAGGCTTGATTCAGGAGCACTGATTGTTCAGCTGAGGCTGCTTAAGAAGCAAGAGGGAAGAATCAGGGCGGGAACATGAAAACTGGAAACTCCATATTAACTGAGGGCAAGAGCTGCAGAAAGACAGAAAGCAAAATGGCCGACGAAAAACTGAGTTTCAAGGAACATGTCAACAGAGACAAAGAACCTTACATTACTCCCCCTTAGGGACAACCTCCGGATGACCTCAGACCAGGCTTGTCAGGGTACCTCTGATGAAACTGGTGGAGCAGGCGAGGAGCATTTACATTATTGACTGGTTCCCATGAGTTGTCCTCCACTGGGTAGCCCTGCCATTTAATCAAATATTGCAACTGATTTCTGTACAACCTGGAATCTAGAATCCTTTCCACCATAAATTCTTCCTGACCATCGACCAGCACTGGGTCAGGGCAAGGAGAAGAACGTCCAGGAAACGTATTGGGTGTTGCAGCCTTTAGTAGGGATACATGAAAGACAGGGTGGATTCTCATAGTTCTGGGTAGTTGAAGACGACAAGCAACAGCACTTATAATCTTATTGATCTTATAAGGTCCAATGTACTTATGTCCCAATTTAGACGATGGAATCTTTAATTTAAGATTTCTGGTTGACAGCCAGACCAAATCTCCTACCTTGAAAGCTGGTGCAGGTTTACAAAATTTATCTGCTGCTTTCTTGTACCTTTCCTGAGCCAATTCTAGATTTTCCTTTAGAAGATCCATATTATTTTGTAAAGAAGTGATTCTTTCAGCCACTGCCAGCAAGGGCGTATCTATGGGAAATCGAGGAAGAATGTTAGGATGATAACCTAGATTGGAGTAAAAAGGAGACTGCTTAGTGGAGGCGCTCTGAGAGTTGTTATAAGAGAACTCAGCCAGTGGAAGTAGATCCACCCAATCATCCTGTAGGTGGCAGATAAAACAGCGGAGATACTGCTCCAGGGTCTGATTGGTTCGTTCTGTCTGTCCATTAGTCTGGGGATGAAAAGCAGAAGAAAGGTTTACTTTAATGTCCAATGCTGCACAGAAATTTTGCCAAAACCTTGAAGTGAATTGCACCCCTCGATCCGAAATGACCTCATCCGGTACTCCATGTAAGCGAAACACATTCTTAATCATCAAGTCTGATGTCTGTTTTGCAGTGGGTAAGCCGACACAAGGGATAAAATGAGCTGCCTTTGTTAGACGGTCAACCACCACTAGAATGGTGTTCTTCCCTTGAGAGGTTGGTAACTCCACAATGAAGTCCATAGAAATGGATCCCCACGGGCGGGACGGGGTGGGAAGAGGTTGTAACAGACCAGTTGGTGAGGAGCGAGGTGTTTTGCATCTTGCACAGACTTCACATGAAGTGACATAGTTTAAGACATCTTTCCTGTAAGTGGGCCACCAAAAGAAACGAGAAAGAAATTCTTGTGTCTTTAGAATTCCCCTATGCCCGGCTATCTTGGAATCGTGGATGAGTTGCAATACTCTCAATCTGACTGTTTCAGGTATATACAGACGTTGTCCCTGAATCCACACACCATTCTTAAAGACAAGACTTACGTCCCTTGGGGGTTGAGCCAACAAAGAATCCGCATGGTATGCTTCCTTGATGTCCTTAAGTAGGTCTTGATTATGAATCACTCCCAGGAATCTAGAGTCAGGAAGAATAGTCTTAGGAGGAGTAAGTGGACGTGTCTCTGCTGAATGAATCCTAGAGAGTGCATCAGCCTTTCCATTGCGCGATCCTGGTCTATAAGAAATGACAAAATTAAATTGGTTTAGGAAAAGATTCCAGCGAGCCTGGCGAGGAGTCAGGCACTTAGCCGACCTGATAAATTCAAGGTTACGATGGTCTATCAGGACGACTATTTGCTGTGCAGCTCCCTGAAGAAGGTGTCTCCATTCCTTGAAGGTGGCAATAATGGCAAACAATTCTCTATTGCCCACATCGTAGTTCCTCTCAGCCGAAGACAACTGCTGGGAAAAGAAGGCACAGGGATGCAAGACATTCTTCTCACCTGTTCTCTGAGAGAGTATAGCTTCAACGGCACAGTCTGAAGCATCCACCTCTATTATGAAGGCAAGCTCGGGGTTGGGATGTACTAAGATGGGTGCGGTGGTAAATTTATCCTTTAAACAGGAAAATGCTTCCTGAGCTTGCGGAGTCCAGGAGAACCTAGACTGTTTCCGGGTAAGTTGGGTGATAGGTGACACTACCTCAGAAAAATTCTTAATGAAACGTCTATAGAAGTTGGCAAACCCGATGAAACGCTGCACCTCCTTCACATTTCTAGGAATTGGCCAATCCTTGATGGCTTGGGTCTTGCTTCCATCCATACTAATCCCTTGCGTAGATAGTACATACCCCAGAAATTGAATTTCGGTCCTATGGAATTCACATTTTTCAAGTTTGATGTAGAGATGGTTTTGTCTTAGGCGTTCTAAGACCATTCTCACATGTCCATGATGTTCCTCTGTGGAGTTAGAAAAAATTAGAATATCATCCAGATAAATCACCACAAATGTATCTAGGAGATCCCTGAAGATATCATTCACGAAGTGTTGGAAAGTGGCTGGGGCGGTACTCAGACCAAAAGGCATAACTAGATATTCAAAGTGTCCATAGCGTGACCTGAAAGCAGTCTTCCATTCATCCCCAGGTCTAATACGGACCAAGTTATAGGCCCCACGGAGATCCAATTTAGAGAAAATTTTGGCATGCCGCACTCTCTCCAACAACTCAGGGATTAAAGGCAATGGATAACGGTTTCTAATAGTAACCTTATTGAGTTCCCTATAGTCTAAGCAGGGTCTCAGAGATCCATCTTTCTTCTTCACAAAGAAGATGGGTGCACCTGCGGGAGATGAAGAGGGGCGTATGAAGCCCTTGGCTAAATTTTCGTCTATATAATCCTTCAAAGCTTTTAGCTCGGGCCCCGCTAGGGGGTAGATCTTACCAAAAGGTATCTCGGCTCCAGGCAATAATTCAATTTGACAATCATATGGACGGTGAGGAGGAAGGTGATCAGCGTTCTTCTTGTCACATAAATCCACATAGTCCTGGTATACAGCTGGTAGTTCAGGGACTGACATGGTTCCTTTAGGAACAGAGCAAGCTGAAACTCCTTGACTCATCTGTTTCTCCGGAAAGTGTAATTCCTTGGTCTCCCAGTTAATCGTAGGATTCTGCGCCTGCAGCCATGGTAGCCCTAGAATAATGGGAAAGTGGGGAGAAGAGATAAGCAAAAAAGACATTTTCTCCTGATGATCTTTACCCATAAGGACCCTCAAAGGCTCTGTTTCTTGATCCACTGGTCCAGAAGTCAGTAGAGAGCCATCCACAGTCTCCATCTGTACTGGAGTAGCCTTCTTCACTGAACGTATCCCTGTTTCAGAGCAAAGGAGATATCCATGAAATTTCCACTTGCTCCTGAGTCGATCATAGCAGAGCTAGACACCCAGACTGAGTCAACCCAGAGTTTGATGGAAAGGAAGCAATGAGAATTGTTTCTTTTACAACTCAGCTGGGCCACCGCTGAGGAAACTTGAAAAATTGCAGCGTTTATACCGTCATCGTCCCCAGAACTAACAGAGTTTAAGTCCGAGAAATCAAGATCTCTTGCAGCAGATCTCTCTGGAGCCTGAGGCTCGGACATGACAGAGCTCCTCTCGCAACACTCACAGTGAATGACTGCTGCAGTAGTCTTACGAGAACGGCTGGGGCAGTTTATAATGAAGTGCCCTGACTTACCACAGTAGAAACATAGATTTTCCTTTATACGATGTTCTTTGCGTGCATCACTAACCCATCTTTGTAAAGAGTCCACCTGCATGGGTTCAGGTTCTGGTTCCCTTGTGATCCTACTCAAAGGTTCCTTAGCTGAGGAGGGAGGTAGTAAAAGGTTAGTGCGATTATTTTCGAACCATCTCTCTTGTCTGCGTTCAGTCAGACGAGCATCAATACGGATACAATAGTTAATAAAGTCACCTAACGCAGTGGGAGGGTCGGCACGAGCAAGTTCATCCTTAATCAGTGGAGACAACCCTTTCCGAAAAATAGATTTTTTAGCGGAAGTGTCCCAAGTGGTATCAAGAGCCCATCTCCTGAAATCCAGGGCATATTCGGCTACTGAACGCTTACCTTGGCGCAAAGTTAACATGGCTGCTTCAGCTGTTGCACCTCGATTGGGGTCATCAAACACCTGCCCCATGGCTGAAATAAAAGCATCAAGGTGATTCAAACAATCATCCTCAGTCTCAATCAGAGGGTTTGTCCACATCAAAGCCTTATTGGTAAGCAACATGATTATAGTAAGCACTTTGGATCGTTCAGTGGGAAATTGTGAAGCATGTGCAGAGAAAAATAAATTGCATTGATTAATAAATCCCTGAATTTCTCACGTTCACCGCCAAAACGAAAAGGAGGTAATTTGGGGATCCCAGAACTCGGGGTTATGGCAGGAGCCTGGGCTCGTTCCTCTAGAGCCTCAATCCTGGCTCGCAATTCCTGGGTAGTCTGTCCAAACACTTGCAAATTATGATTAGTGAGGTCCTGTAGGCTTGCAAAACGGGTTTTTTAAAATCTGTACATCTGAAAGGATTGTATCAGTCACTCTGCAAAGTTCCTTTATGCGGGCCTCCATCTTCCAGATCTTTTAAGGCAGAAGTGCTGGAAGAGGAAAGGAAAAAAACAAAAAAAACAATAGTGTTTACCTGTGGTAACACTCCAGAGTAAAATTTTAAGGGAATGCGCTCACCTGGAATGGTTGTGAGAAGTCACAACCACTGTCATCACATAAGGTATTAAACGGACATCTGATATCCACAGTCACAGCAGACACGGCTTTCCCAGACCCAGCAGACACTAAACATTGGCTACTGAATCTTGTCATGTATAGTGTACAGTTCCTATAGCGTCTTGTGCTTGGGTGCGAGGAAAACACAGGAGACATAGGTTGAAATGAAATGAGTTGTATTACTTCATACAAGCATGCTGAAAAGTTCACACAGTTTGCAGGAACAGCGACAGGAGACACAGCAGGCCAGAGTAACTTCAAGCACTACAATAAATCTCCAAAGCAGGTTCAGGATCTCTTCTCTGTACCGTAATTCCTCTGCAAACATGGATTCACCAAACAGCAGGTTTCCAGAGTCCAAAAGTGTTCCAAGGTTCCTCAGTAGGGAATAGCTGGAGTACAAGTCCAAGGCTTCCAGGAGTCAGGTCACAGACTGACTGAGGCTTGATTCAGGAGCACTGATTGTTCAGCTGAGGCTGCTTAAGAAGCAAGAGGGAAGAATCAGGGCGGGAACATGAAAACTGGAAACTCCATATTAACTGAGGGCAAGAGCTGCAGAAAGACAGAAAGCAAAATGGCCGACGAAAAACTGAGTTTCAAGGAACATGTCAACAGAGACAAAGAACCTTACACTATGGGGGAATAATCTGTGGAGCATCTATGGGGGCATAATCTATGGGGGCATAATCTATGGAGCATCTATGGGGCATAATCTATGGAGCATCTATGAGGGAACAATCTATGGATTATCTATGGGGGCATAATACATGGGCAGCATATGGGGCACAATTTATGGAGCATCTTGTGGGGCATAATACATGAGGCAGCATATGGGGCATAATCTCATTTTCCACTCTAGGCTTATACTCGAGTCGATAAGTTTTCCCATTTTTTGTGGCAAAATTAGGGGGGTCGGCTTATACTCGAGTATATATGGTATCTATCATCTTATATATATAAAATATAGCATTATTACCCTATGAGGGGGGGCAGCATTATCCTCTATGAGGGGGGCAGCATTATCCCTATGAGGGGGGCTGCTTTATAATCTATGAGGGAGGCTACCCCAACTCCTGCTACATAATTAAGACATGTACTACCTTATATTATACCCTGATATTAGTGTGTTTTACTGCACAATTGGTGGTCTTGTATTTATTTCTATGTAGCTACATAGTGGGCCCCAAGAATGATTTTCTCTGGTGGGCCCAAGGTGTTCCAGTCCGACGCTGTGGCTATATGATCCCGTCTGAAAGATTAAGTTAAAGGGAGTCTGTTAGCACAGATTGGCTGCTCCAACCAAGTACAGGCGCTCAGTGCACAAAGGAGTGGCCAGTCATTTATATACACCTCCCCCCCACCTTCTTTGAGCCAGTGAATTGAGCGGTTGTCACACAGCTGCTTGATTCACACATAGAATTTTGGGACCCCCATTCTAGGGATCCGTAGAGTGTACCCCCCAGCAATCACACATTTATCATACATCCCCTGGATGGGTGATAAATGTATTGCGTGGAGAACCCTTTTACAGCTCTGTTATGTTACAGTTTACTTTGTGTTGATCTACTTATTTTCTATGGACAGGAATAATGAGACTTATTCTCTGTATTTTTTTTGTTTCCATGAATTCTTCTCCTCCACAGTGTTTTATAGACTGAGGTCCCCTTCTGCCCATTGGCAGGCCAGCCGTGATTTATTAACCAGTTCTCGTCTTTTACTGTGCAGACAGCTATGTGAGGCAGCCCATGGAGCATCTTTCAGAAAAGCCCATTGATGGGATTGTAACCTTTGAAACACTTTTACAATCCGTCTTATCTGAAGACAAAAACTGGCAGAAAGGTCATCATTTACATCGTACTAGATGACTGGAGGTTCTCAGCTAAGAAAAAGGATTGTACAAAACATTGATTTCTGACTGCTTCTCCTAGATGGACTATATAGTTTGACCTCCATCTAATGCTCTTGACATCATATGCACTGAGTCACCCATTGTCTGGCATAATATTAAAGTGAGTCCGCCATGACAGGCAGATGTTCACTGTCTTCACACCTGAGTGCTTCTGAGATGACTGCTAGAAGATTTACCATATCTCAATGTCCTCATTCATTTTCTGAATGTTTATTCATATTTTTCTGAGGACATGAAGCCCTAAACCACCTGAACAAAGCAATGACCAAAAAAAACCTAGTTTGTGGTTTGGGTTGGTATATTGCGTATGTACTATGGAGAGAGAAAAAGCTCTCGCTGCTTCCCTTATGCTTTTACTTGTAGATGACATGACATTATAAGTGCCGAGCTTGAATGGTGAGAGTGGGGATTAAATAAATACCGGCCCAACCACCCACCTACCCTAAATAAACAATCAGACACGGCTCTCAAGTTGGGAGGTGACTGGTCACGGCTTTCATAAAAAGTACATACAACCTGTAAATATAAAGTGTAAATACATAAATCTAAAAAAATTACAAAATTACTTTGTAGGTCAAGTACTTTGCAACAAAGGCTCAGTCATTAACTTATAAAGCACAGACCTATGTATGTGTCTCCACATGTACGCCAATGAGCACAGATACATGCAGCATTAGCCTCACCACCAGCCACTAAACTTCCGACCAGCTAAAGTGGTGTTCAATGGCTCACGCTTTCATGGCTACCAAATCATCAGACCTCACTCCCCAGGATCCACCCGTTAGAGGAGATAATTAATAATATTATTAATTAACCATCAGAACTGGTAAGTGCCAATAGATATGAAATGTAGCCCCTTCTTGTTACTAAGGACCAGCCACAGTATGCAAGCTTATCCCCTTAAAGGGAACCTGTCATGTCCTTTTTGTGTTTTAATCTGCCACCAGTGTGTTGTTAGTGATGCAATGTGCATCACTTACATTGTTTTCTCAAAGTAAAGCTCCCAGTATACAGTACAGAGCAAAAGTTTGGACACACCTTGACATTTAAAGATTATCTGTATTTTCATGACTATGAAAATTGTACATTCAAACTGAAGGCATCAAAACTATGAATTAACACATGTGGAATTATATACTTAAAAAAAGTGTGTAACAACTGAAATTATGTCTTATATTCTAGGTTCTTCAAAGTAGCCACCTTTTGCGTTGATGACTGCTTTGCACACTCTTGGCATTCTCTTAATGAGCTTCAAGAGGTAGTCACCGGAAATGGTCTTCCAACAGTCTTGAAGCAGTTCCCAGAGATGCTTAGCACTTGTTGGCCCTTTTATATGGGAGGGGGGAAACTTTTCAAGATGGGTGGTGACCATGGTGGCCATTTTGGATCCAATTTATTTTTTCTAATGGGAAGAGGGTCATGTGACACATCAAACTAATTGAGAATTCACAAGAAAAACAATAGTGTTCTTATGTAACTTTATTCTTTCATGAGATATTTACAAGTTTATGACCACTTTTAAAATGTGTTCGAAGTGCTGCCTATTGTGTTGGATTGTCAATGCAACCCTCTGCTCCCAATCTTGACACACATGACCCTCTTCCTATTGAAAAAAATAAAGTTGGATCCAAAATGGCCGACTTCAAAATGGCCCCCATGGTCACCACCCATCTTGAAAAGTTTCCCCCCTCCCATATACTAATGTGCCACAAATAGGAAGTTGATATCACCAACCATTCCCATTTTATTTAGGTGTTTCCATATAACTGGCCCACCCTGTACAACAAATCCCTTTTCATGTTTTTTATCAAAATATGCACAGTAATATTGTATCACTGCAGTCTGGGGTGGTTTCTAGAAAAACCACATTAGCTTCAAAAAGGGATAGGGAATTTGACTGAGGGCCACGAAAAAGTAATGGATTTGACCAGAATACAAAAAGCAGAAAAAGGGTACTGTATCAGAAGCAAAAAGCTGTATACAGTGTAGGGGAAATTGTAAATCTCCGTATATATTTCCGGAGTCACACACAGATAGTCAGCATGTATTTGTCCGTGAGACCAGCCGGTACACGGTAGTGTGTGAGGAGCGTACAGCTCTATACGGTGTGGGAAAAAATAAACGCTCGGTAACTGTGCAGAAAAAAAGAATAAAAGTATTAGTGCTGTGTAAAAAGCAGTCTGCACAGCAGTGTACACACAGCAATACAGCTATCAGGCAGCTAATAACCAGCACTGCTGCACACAAGAAAATCCTCCCCTGTCACTGCACACTAACTGTACAGCACAATTGATATCAGCACAAGCACATAACTTCTCTTTCCAGCCCTAACTCTCTCCCTACTGATAAACAGCATCAGCAACCTCTCCCTACTGTTAAGATCAGCAGAAGTAAAATGGCGGTCGGCGGTTAGGGCTTTTATAGACACTATGACGCGCCCAAAGCAAGCCAATCACTGCAATGCCCTTCTCTAAGATGGTGGTGGACGCTGCACATCTCATCTCGTTGCCCACAGTGTACATCCTTGCTCATTGGGTGGAAAAAGACACATGAAAGCATTCTGGGAAACTCGACTTTGGCGCTCGTTACGACGACCGCATGGCCAACCTCACGCTATGGTCGTGTTTCGGCCAACGAAACCCGACTTTGGCGAAAGTCGGCGACCTTTGAATCTGACCGACCTGTTCCGCTCAACTTTAGTGATCATTATAAGGTGGCACTGGCATGCTGATTAAAATATAAGTTCAATGTTAACACTGTTCTCTTGTTAGTTTAAGATTGGCAGGTCTTCCCCTATGAGGAAACACTTATCACAAGCATGGAATCAGAATCAGAATCATGAATCAGAGAAACATCAAACAGAATTTTCATGTTTCAGCATACAGGTGCATTTCACAAAATTAGAATATCATCAAAAAGTTAATTTATTTCAGTTCTTCAATGCAAAAAGTGAAATTACTTATATACAGGTCCTTCTCAAAAAATTAGCATATAGTGCTAAATTTCATTATTTTCCATAATGTAATGATTACAATTAAACTTTCATATATTTTAGATTCATTACACACCAACTGAAATTTGTCAGGTCTTTTATTGTTTTAATACTGATGATTTTGGCATACAACTCCTGATAACCCAAAAAACCTGTCTCAAAAAATTAGCATATCAAGAAAAGGTTCTCTAAACGACCTATTACCCTAATGTTCTGAATCAACTAATTAACTCTAAACACATGCAAAAGATTCCTGAGGCTTTTAAAAACTCCCTGCCTGGTTCATTACTCAAAACCCCCATCATGGGTAAGACTAGCGACCTGACTGATGTCAAGAAGGTCATCATTGACACCCTCAAGCAAGAGGGTAAGACCCAGAAAGAAATTTCTCAACAAATAGGCTGTTCCCAGAGTGCTGTATCAAGGCACCTCAATGGGAAGTCTGTTGGAAGGAAACAATGTGGCAGAAAACGCTGTACAACGAGAAGAGGTGACCGGACCCTGAGGAAGATTGTGGAGAAGGACCGATTCCAGACCTTGGGGGACCTGAGGAAGCAGTGGACTGAGTCTGGTGTAGAAACATCCAGAGCCACCGTGCACAGGCGTGTGCAGGAAATGGGCTACAGGTGCCGCATTCCCCAGGTAAAGCCACTTTTGAACCATAAACAGCGGCAGAAGCGCCTGACCTGGGCTACAGAGAAGCAGCACTGGACTGTTGCTAAGTGGTCCCAAGTACTTTTTTCTGATGAAAGCAAATTTTGCATGTCATTCGGAAATCAAGGTGCCAGAGTCTGGAGGAAGACTGGGGAGAAGGAAATGCCAAAATGCCTGAAGTCCAGTGTCAAGTACCCACAGTCAGTGATGGTGTGGGGTGCCATGTCAGCTGCTGGTGTTGGTCCACTGTGTTTCATCAAGGGCAGGGTCAATGCAGCTAGCTATCAGGAGATTTTGGAGCACTTCATGCTTCCATCGGCTGAAATGCTTTATGGAGATGAAGATTTCATTTTTCAGCACGACCTGGCACCTGCTCACAGTGCCAAAACCACTGGTAAATGGTTTACTGACCATGGTATTACTGTGCTCAATTGGCCTGCCAACTCTCCTGACCTGAACCCCATAGAGAATCTGTGGGATATTGTGAAGAGAAAGTTGAGAGACGCAAGACCCAACACTCTGGATGAGCTTAAGGCCGCTATCGAAGCATCCTGGGCCTCCATAACACCTCAGCAGTGTCACAGGCTGATTGCCTCCATGCCACGCCGCATTGAAGCAGTCATTTCTGCAAAAGGATTCCCGACCAAATATTGAGTGCATAACTGAACTTTATTAGTTGATGTTTTTTTTGTTTGTTTTTAAAAAACACTTTTATTTTATTGGACGGTTGAAATATGTTAATTTTTTGAGACAGGTTTTTTGGGTTATCAGGAGTTGTATGCCAAAATCATCAGTATTAAAACAATAAAAGACCTGACAAATTTCAGTTGGTGTGTAATGAATCTAAAATATATGAAAGTTTAATTGTAATCATTACATTATGGAAAATAATGAAATTTAGCACTATATGCTAATTTTTTGAGAAGGACCTGTAGAGTCATTACAAACAGAGTAATCTATTTCACGTGTTTATTTCTGTTAATGTAGATGATTATGTCTTTCAGCCAATGAAAACCCAAAAGTCATTATCTCAGTAAATTAGAATACTTTATAACATCAGTTTGAAAAAATTTTTTTAAAGCTGAAATGTTGGCCTACTGAAATGTATGTTCAGTAAATGCACTCAATACTTGGTCGGGCTCCTTCTGTATCAATTACTGCATCAATGCAGCGTGGCATGGAGGCGATCAGCCTGTGGCACTGCTGAGGTTGTGAGAACTTGTGGGACACCAAGAGTAAACCCGCAGGACCATGACAACAAACCTCCCTCGGGTGAGCTGGCCTGGTGGACCACCCCCTATATATGGAGCGTCAGGGGCAGGCCCAAGGGAGACTATCGCCACGGAAGCTGGTACCCGGGGACAGACAGTAGGAGACACAAGCAGGGAACAGATAGGGAGACAGGAAGCAGAGGCCAGCTACCACAGGGGGACTGCTGCACATTTGGAGGAGAGCGACGGGAGAGGAACACTCAGGAGAGGACTGGCGACACAAGAGGAAGCAGGCACAGGCTGGGACGGACGAGCACTAGGAGAGAATACAGAGAGGTCACAAGGAGAGAACAGAGGGTATGGCGGCGCAAGGCAGGGCAGGCAGGACGCAGGAGGGTGCAGGGAAGCGTGGGACACAATTGATAGTCAGGCACGCTCACCCGACAGGACCCAGAAGCCGGCTGTGAGACAGGAAGAGAGAATACCGGGCGACGTGCACCCACTCCAGGAGTGCGCCGGGATGGGTAAGTATGCCGGGGCTCGGGGGGTGGTGTGGCAAGAGGCGCGACAGGCCTGACAGTACCCCCTCTTTACACCCCCTCTTTCTAAAACCGGAAAGGAACCTTGCTAAAATTTGAGGGGCCTGGATGTTCTCCCGGGGTTCCCAAGATCTTTCCCCGGGACCAAAGCCTTTCCAATCAATTAAAAAAGAGGGTTTTTCCTCTGGACTTTTTCATAGCAAGAATGTCTTTAACTTCAAAAACATCCTGTGCGGAAACAGGCTGAGGCGAGTGGCCATTAGAGGCATTGAATCGGTTGAGTATGACAGGCTTCAGGAGGAAAATGTGGAAAGAGTTGGGAATGCGAAAGCGAGGCAGATAGCTTTAACTTGTAGGCAACATCATTGATACGAGCTAAGACCTCAAATAGACCGATGTACCGAGGAACCAGTTTATACGAAGGGATCTTAAGACAGACAAATTTGGAGGATAACCACACCTTATCACCAGGATGATACACCGGGGGATCCAGGCGCCTCTTATCGGCATGTTTTTTTATTCTGTAATGCGCTCGTTCAAGTGCGGTCTTGCTCTCCTGCCAGACCCTGGAGGACTCCTCGGACAGAAGATCAGCCGCCGGCACACCCGAGACAGAGGGTACCGACAGAGGCACACCAGGATGTTGCCCGTAGATCGATAAAGAAAGGCGACTTGCATGAGGATTTGCTGTGTGGTTGTTGTACGCAAACTCGGCCCAAGGAAGCAAACGGGACTAATCATTTTGGTGGGCGTTGGAGAAATGACGACGATAGCTCACCAAGATCTGATTCGTGCACTCCACCTGACTGTTGGTTTGGGGATGGTAGGCAGAGGACAAATCTAGTGTCACATCCATAAGCTTGCATAGGGCTCTCCAGAACGGCGAGGTGAACTGGACTTCTCTGTCCGAAACTATATGTTGAGGAAAGCCACGAATCCAAAAATCAAAAAAAACATGGGTGATGAAAACTTTTGCCAACTCGGGAGCAGAGGATAAGTCTGGCAGAGAGATGAAATGAGCCATCTTGGAGAACCGATCCACGACCACGAGGATAACTGTATGACCAGAAGACTAAGCCAGATCAGTAATAAAGTCCATAGCTATGTGGAGCCGAGGGAACTAGAAGCAAGAAACCAGAGGGTAGGTGCCTAGGGACCTTATTCTTGGCTCAGGAGGGACAGGAGGCTATAAAACTTCGGACATCTTGAAGAAGGGATGGCCACCAGTAGTAGCGAGACACAAGAGTGAGGGTTTTCTTGAGACCGACATGGCCTGCAAGCTTGGAAGCATGTTCCCAGTGCAAGACTCGCTTCCTATTGCTTTCTCGAATGAAAGTCTTACTCGAAGGCAAAGAAGTCAGGCTAACAGGAGCTACCAAGATGATCTTGCTAGGTTCCTTGATGTGTGAAGGTTCTTCCTCAACATCGGCAGCCAGTAAGGATCTGGACAAAGCGTCAGCTTTGAAGTTCTTATCGCCGGGGTGAAAATGGAGCTCAAAATCGAAACGGGCAAAGAACAGTGACCACCTGCCTGCCGGGGATTAAGTCTGTGTGCAGACCGGATATACTCCAGATTCTTGTGGTCTGTGTAGATCTTGAAAGGATGTACTCTCCTTCCAGCAAATATCGCCCCTCTTCCAACATCAACTTGATAGCCAGCAGCTCCCTGTCATCAATGGAATAGTTCTCCGAGGTGGAGAATGTCTTACAAACGAAGCCCCAGGTGACCAGCCGTCCGAAGGAAGACCTCTGAGAAAGCACTGCACTGGCCCCGTGGCAGAAGCATCCACCTCAAGAATGAAGGGCTTGTTAGCCTCGGGACGATGGAGTACGGGAGCTGTGGCAAAGGCTTGTTTCAAGGACAGGAAGGTGTTCTCGGCCTCAGGTGACCAGATGTGAGGGTTGGCCCCCTTGCAGATCAGGCTCAGAAATAGCACTGGTCAAGGTGGAAAAGTGTTGGATAAACTGCCGGTAGTAATTAGCAAAACCAAGGAACCGCTGGATCACCTTAACCCCATGGGGACGCGGCCAGGTGGGTATGGCGGATACTTTTCCTGGATCCATACGTAAGCCAGCGTCTTAGAAGATGTAACCCAATAATGGTAGTGACGACTGTTCGAATGCGCACTTCTCGAGCTTGGCATAAAGACAATTCTCTCTCAGACGTAGCAGAACTTAGCGGACGTCTCTTCTGTGGGTAGACAGATCCGGAGAAAACACAAGAATATCATCCAAGTATACTACCACACAGAAGTAGAGTAGGTCCCGTAAAACATTGTTCACATATTCCTGGAACACTGCGGGGACGTTGCACAAGCCAAAGGGCATGACCAAATACTCATAGTGGCCGTCTCGGGTGTTGAAAGCGGTCTTCCATTCATCTCCGGGGCGGATACTAATTAGATTGTAGACCCAAGAAGATCCATTTTAGTGAAAATTCGTGCTCCCCGAAGACGGTCGAATAACTCTGGAATGAGAGGAAGCGGGTACTTGTTTTTAATCGTGATATTGTTGAAACCTCGGTAGTCAATGCAGGGACCCATCCTTCTTCATGACGAAGAAGAAACCCGTACCAGCGGGCGAAGAGGACTTCCGAATAAAGCCTCTGGCCAGATTCTTCAGACATATTCGGTCATGGCTTGGGTCTCGGTAGCGGACAACGGGTAAATTCGCCCCTGGGCGGAGTAGAGCCTGGAATGAGGTCGATCGGGCAAATCAAATGGACTATGCGGGGGCAGACTCTCCGCCCCCCTCTTGTTGAAGACATCCGCAAAGGCACAATAGGGTGAAGGTAAATCTGGAGACACCGAAGTTGGCGGTGCAGAGTTCATTGGCTGGACAGGAAGCAAGCACTTACTCTGGCAGGACTGTCCCCTACCCCGACCACGTGTCTAGGGTAGGCTCATGAGTTTCTAACAAAGGAAGTCCCAGAAGAATCGTATGAGACAACAAGGGCAGTACGTAGAAGGCTATCCTCTCCCGATGCAGGGCTCCGATCTGTATTTCCAGCTCTTCGGTGACCTGAGTAACAGACTCCCCAGGGGCTGGCCGTTGACCGAAGCTATCTGCCAAGGAGTCTCCAAGGACCTGACAGGAATCCGAAGTTTTCTGACCGCCTCGAGCTGAATAAAGTTTCCGGCTGCACCTGAATCTACGTAAGCCTGCTCAGAAAAATGCTTAGGGTGCAGATGCAAAAGAACAGAAAGGGTCAAGGGTGGATAGGAGTCACAAGCGCCTAGGGAGACCTCTCTTTCCTGTCCTAGGCAGAGGCGTTTCCCGGCCTCTTGAGACAGGAATGCAGAAAATGGGATGCACTCCCACAGTAGAAGCAGAGTCCCTGTGTGAGTCTCTCTTTCCGGTGCTGCTCTACCGGCTTGAGTCGATCCACCTGCATGGGTTCCAGTGCGGGGACCACAGAAGTTGACACAGGGCACGAGCTGGGAGGACTACGGGTAGCCGAGGTGAGATGGGGAAATCTTCTCTCTCTAGCAGCCTATCTGGAGCGCTCTTGGAAGCGCAAGTCAATGCAAGTCGCCAGGGAGATCAAATCCTCCAAAGAGGTCGGAGTGTCCCGTCTTTGATTCGACTCGAGAGACCTCGCCAAAAAGCTCCTACTAAGACTTCATTGTTCCAACCCAGCTCGGAAGACAGAGTACGGAATCGGATGGCGAATTGGCCAACAGAGGGTGTACCCTGGTAAAGGTTAAAGAGTGACTCGGTAGTAGAGGCCAGACGGCCCGGCTCGTCGACAACCTTACGAAAGGTGTCAAGAAAGGTGGAGAGTTGCGAGACTAGAGGATCATCTCGTTCCAAGAGAGGGTTTACCCAGGCTAAAGCCTCCCCCCTCTAAATGGGACACCACAAAAACCACCTTAGCTTAGTCAGTAGGGTATTGTTGCAGCAGCAGCTCAAAGTGTAGTTGGCATTGGTTTAGAAACCCCCTACACAATTTGGGATCACCACTATACCGCGGTGGCTTTGCCAAACGGGGCAGCGGGTGCCGGGCCGAAGCCTGGGCAGGGGTAGAGGCGGCAGACTGAAGGGCCAGGAGTCGATTATCTACCGATGCATGTAATTAAGTATGTGGACCTAAGTGTCACGCTGCTGGACAAGCTCCTGTTGGAGACTGGCCAGCTGAAAAGTGCTCCCCTGGTCAGAGGCCTGTAAGGCCGACAGACGGGACTCCATGGTTTCAGAAAGGACATTATCATCGTCTGATTTTCCCGTAGGAACAGTTCCTTTTGGGCAGGGGCTGAGGTACCAGCGGGGTCCATGGCCTGACTATACTGTGAGGACTTGTGGGACTCCAAGAGTGAACCCGCAGAACCGCAATAACGAACCTCCCTCGGGTGAGCTGGCCTGGTGGACCACCCCTTATAACATCACTTTGAAAAAATTATTTTAAAATCTGAAATGTTGGCCTACTGAAATGTATGTTCAGTAAATGCACTCAATACTTGGTCGGGGCTCCTTCTGTATTAATTACTGCATCAATGCAGCGTGGCATGGAGGCGATCAGCCTGTGGCACTGCTGTGGTTGTGAGGACTTGTGGGACTCCAAGAGTAAACCCGCAGGACCGCGATAACGAACCTCCCTCGGGTGAGCTGGCCTGGTGGACCACCCCCTATACAGGGAGCATCGGGGGCAGGCCCAAGGGAGACTATCGCCACGGAAGCTAGTACCCCGGGACAGACTGTAGGAGACACAAGCAGGGAACAGATAGGAAGACAGGTAGCTGAGGCCAGCGACCACAGAGGAGACTGCTGCAGATCTGGAGGAGAGAGTCTGGAGAGGAACACTCAGGAGAGTACTGGTGACACAGGAGGAGGCAAGAGAGACAAAAAAACCTGACTGGCACATCCAGACTAATGTGAATTAGGTGCAAACCAGAGGGAGCTACCCCCATGTACAACATACAAAAAACTTGAGACCACCTTGACGATGGTTGGTGGGCAAATAATATTTGGTCAAATGTTATACTAAGCGGCGGCCATCTTTCCGGAGGCCCCTGGCGGCCATCTTTCAGGAGGCCACCGCATCGCAGCAGCGGAGCTGTGGGGGGCTTTCCGGCTAGGATGAAATGCCGGCGGAGCCCCCCACGCAGCACAGAACCCCGCTGCTGCCCTGACACCACCACCGCTGTTGTAAATGTGTTAGAAATGAATTCTGAGCAGAAGCTCCCTCTGGTGGTTACAAACAGTACTGAACCATTCAATGAAGATTGTGAAGATTAGCAACCCTGATGGGAGGGAACCTCCCTTATATAAGACCAGTCTGTAACTCCTGATTGCCAATCTTCACAATCTTCATTGAATGGTTCAGTAATGTTTGTAACCACCAGAGGGAGCTTCTGCTCACAATTCATTTCTAACACATTCACAACAGTGAATCTTCACAATCTTCATTGAATGGTTCAGTACTGTTTGTAACCACCAGAGGGAGCTTCTGCTCAGAATTCATTTCTAACACATTCACAACACACCGCACTACAGGGAGGCTGCATTGGGACCGCCGCCGCCACTGGATTTTTAGGTATGTTGCGACCATAAGACGCACCCCCATTTTCCCCCAAAATTTTTGGGGAAAAAAGTGCGTCTTATGGTCCGAAAAATACGTTAATTACAGCAGGTCCCTACTTACCCATAAATGCAGGCATTACTGACAGAGGTGTCCACATTCACCCAGAAATTCAGATATCAGCCTAATAGAGGTATGTTCACATAGGTCAGGGACTCACCAGACTTGAGACCACTTTGACGATGGTTGGTGGGCAGATAATATTTGGCCAAATGTTATACTAAGCGTCTCAAATTTTTCCTTATACTCCAAAGCCGTATTGCTATTCAAAATTTCATGTATTCCATATTGTCATGCTTTATTATGATAGAGTGCAGCCTTTTTTTGTATGTTGTACATGGGGGTAGCTCCCCTGGTTTGTACCTAATTCACATTAGTCTGGATGTGCAAGTCAGGTTTTTTGTCTTTTGAATGTTAGCTTACTGACCGAGCACTCCGCCCCCACCAGGTGGTGATTTTAATTACAGCAGGTCCCTACTTACCCATAAATGCAGGTATTATTGACAGAGGTGTCCACATTCACCCAGAAATTCAGATATCAGCCTAATAGAGGTATGTTCACATAGGTCAGGGACTCACCAGACTTGAGACCACCTTGACGATGGTTGGTGGGCAAATAATATTTGGCCAAATGTTACACTAAGCGTCTCAAATTTTTCCTTATACTCCAAAGCCGTATTGCTATTCAAAATTTCATGTATTCCATATTGTCATGCTTTAGTATGATAGAGTGCAGCCTTTTTATTGTACAGGAGGAGGCAGGCACAGGCTTGGACGGACGAGCACTAGGAGAGAACACAGAGAGGTTACAAGAAGAGAACAGAGGGTATGGCGGCGCAAGGCAGGGCGCAGGGAAGCTTGGGGCCTGAATCAAACGTGGGACACAATTAATAGTCAGGCACAGAGCAGGGGGAGAGGCTACCTGATCTGGGTCAGGGTCCTCCCAGGTCATAGAAGAAAGGAGGGATGGAACAACTGCAGTTAGGCTAGAGGAAGTGCGCGTGCGCCACCGGGTCTAGGGTGCAAGGCGCGCACTCGCACCCGACAGGACCCAGAAGCCGGCCATGAGACAGGAAGAGAGGAGGCTGGGCGATGCGCGCCCACTGCGGGAGCGTGCCAGGAAGGGTAAGTATGCTGGGGCTCCGGAGTGGTGTGGCAAGAGGCGCGACAGGCGTGACAGAGGTGTTATGGAAGCCCAGGTTGCTTTGATAGCAGCCTTCAGCTCGTCTGCATTGCTGTGTCTGGTGTCTCTCATCTTTTTCTTGACAATACCCCATAAATTCCCAATTTCTGAGAAAGTCATACGCGACCTAGCATGCAAGCGCTCTGCTGCCTCTGCGTTCATGGACTGCATCCTGCCGACTACGCCAAATTTCAGCAGGTGCTGAGATGCAGTTTGCAGGGATTGCAGAGCAATACGGTATAACAATGTTATTTATTTTAATAGTAAGGGTGAAAATAATCTCCTTGCAGGGAGTTAATAAGCAATTGAAAAGAGTTAATAGAGCAACAAAAAATAAATGGAATAAGCAGAATAAGTGCCACAGTCTGAGTTTCAAACAACACTTATCGTAGTTCCTGCTGGTGCTCCTTAGTCCACAGTCCGATGGGGGTAGTAGTACCGGCAACGGCCGGTGTAGGGTTCTCCGATGAGGTCCAAGATTAGCGATCCGTCTTCTAGCGGCAGCGGGTGATCTCCGGTTTTACCCGCTGAGCCCCTAGTCCATAAGCCCGTGGGAAAAGCTGCAGAAGTCTCTGTACCAAGTGTGGGCTGATGCGCACTAGCCAGCAAAGGGAACCGCACCTCAGTGTCCTGTAACAGGCCCACACTACTCTGCACAAGCGCGGTCCTACATTTAGCCAGGCGCATGGCGCTTCCCACACTCACAGTCCCACTGGAGCGCTCAGGAAATGTTGGCCGCAGTACATTGTGGCGCTGCTGCTTGGGGCGCAGAGCACGCGGCTCACTGTCCTGCACTCTCCCTGACAGCGGGAAACTGCTGCCTTCTTTGCGCTCTTTCAGCTCTGTGTAACTCTTCAACACGCCCCCTCTTCCCGGGTCATGGGGTTTGTCCGGTCCCCTATTTCTTCCCCCGGGCAACATGGGACGCAGCCTCGACAGTTCCAGACCCGACTCAGTGCAGGTACCTGCAGCCCGGTGTCTTCCTCCTTACATCCACGCTGTGCAGTGATAAGGCAGTGACCCAGGAAAGTTCAAAGCAAACGTAGGTTTAATGTCCAAAAAAACAAAACAAACAAAAGAAATGGTATCCTCCGGATCGCAGCCCGGAAACAAACAGTCCACAAATGTGTTCGGTAGCTGAGGGAGACAGCACGCCCATATTACGCTGCGGGGTGCCATGAGTTCACTCCACTGGGCTCTGTGTTCCCTCACACAGGCAGAGCTTTTGCAGAGCTGACTGCTGTACACCATCCAAACTCCAGACTGACACACCCAAACCTTTCCTGCAGGGTTTCTTTCTCTCAACTCTGTGGCCATGGGCCACTAATAAGATCCGGCCTGTAGGAAACGGACCGGCCCCACTACCTTCCTGCAGTCCGTTTAAAAAATAAAAGCCCATACTGGATTTTCCTGAACAATTCCTGGGTCAAATAACTTGACCAGCTCCATGCTTACTTTTATTCTGCCTTGTGACTCCATGGCATCCTGCTGTGACCACAACGCACTCCAGTGGATCTAATACGCTTCTGAGTGCATCCTGGTGGACACATAGCGACTCTCGCAAATCACACCAGTCGCTGCCTCACAATGCAATATACATTTAGTATCCTTTATCTCCTTTTTATTAAATGTAAAACTGAAAAACATAAAAGTAAATATTTTGTGCATTTTATAAAGTCAGCCATGTCATTCTTCCTTACTGGGCTATGTCTGGCTGTAAGACAACTAACTACAGCAGATTCTGGAGTGTATTTCTCAGTCTTCTGACCTCAATATCATTGAGCCACTCTGGGGAGATCTCAAGCATGCAGTTTACACTAGAGAGCCCAGGAATAACAGGAATTGGAGGCTTTTTGCCTAGAAGAGTGGGCAGCTTTACAATCTGAGAAAATAATGAACCTCATCCACAACTACCACAAAAGACTTCAAACTGTCATTGATGTTAGAGGGGGCAATACACAGTATTAAGAAATAGGGTATGTGAACTGTTGATCAGGGTCATTTGGATGTTTTGGGTTGTCATTATGATTTAAAAAGAGAATACACAGTAGTTTGACAATAAATGGCTTCACCCAACCACTAACGATGAGTGGAAAAAAGTTTTGGTGTTTTCATATTTTCTGAAAAAATGTCAAGAAAGAAAAAAATTTGCCGGGTATGTAAACTTTTGAGCACATGTGTATATCGTTTTTTATCCTGTATGATGTAAACTATTAAAAAAAAGTCAAACACAATGCCATAATTGCTTTCTTATATTTATCCCTCCTACAAAAACTGGAATAAAAAATGATCAAAAACCCTCATGCATCCAAAAGTGGCACCAGTGAAAACTTAATCTTGTCCTGCAAAAATAGAAACCCAGGCAGAGCTCTGTCTATGAAAAATGGGTCTCAGAATACAATGACCAAAAAGAACTAAATTATTTTTCTGTGTAAACGTAGTAAAATATACACTGCTCAAAAAAATAAAGGGAACACTCAAATAACACATCCTAGATCTAAATGAATGAAATATTATCATTGAATACTTTGTTCTGTACAAAGTTGAATGTGCTGTCAACATAATCACACAAAAATTATCAATGGAAATCACATTTTTGAACCAATGGAGGCCTGGATTTGGAGAGACTCCCAAAATGAAAGTGGAAACAAGTCCAAATGAAAATCAAAACAATACAAAATTGAAGTGGAAACAAGTCAAAATGATGCTCAGTATTGTGTGTGGCCTCCACATGCCTGTATGACCTCCCTACAATGCCTGAGCATGCTCCTGCACCACAAACTGTCCAGGAGTTGACGGATGATTTAGTCCAGGTCTGGGAGGTGATCCCTCAGGAGAACATCCGCAACCTTATCAGGAGCATGCCCAGGCGTTGTAGGGAGATCATACAGGCACGTGGAGTCCACACACAATATGAGCATCATTTGACTGTTTCACTTTAATTTTGTCTGTTTGATTTTCATTTGGACTTGTTTCCACTTTAATTTTGTCTTGTATTGATTTTCATTTTGACTTGTTTCCACTTTCATTTTGAGGGTCTCTCCAAATCCAGGTCTCCATTGGTTAAAAAATTTGATTTCCATTGATGATTTTTGTGTGATTATGCTGACAGCACATTCATCTTTGTACAGAACAAAGTATTCAATGAGAATATTTCATTCATTTAGATGGAGGATGTGTTATTTGAGTGTTCCCTTTATTTTTTTGAGCAGTGTATAAAACTAAAAGAAATTGCTATTGATGTTATCATATTGTCCATCATAATAAACTTAAAGTGTCAGTTGTATTGGATGGTGAATGTTAGGGAAAAAAAAGAAAATTCAGAATTGCTGTTTTTTTGTGTTCAGGCCCCCTACCAAAAATATAATAAAGTCATCAAAAAGCCATATGTACCTCAATACGGTAACAATGAAATCTACATCTTGCCACTCAAAACAGAAGCCCTTAGTTGGGCTGATAGAAAAATATTAAACTAAGGTTCTTATAATATGACTTCACAAAAGAAAATTATTTTTTTTCCAAAAAGTGTATTTATTGTACAAAAGTAATAAAAGTATATACAGTAGATTTGGTATCACTATAATTTTGCTGACCCACAAAATAAAAGTTAACACTTTATTTTTTGCCGCATATGAAAAGTGTACATTTTTTTTCTATTCCTCTTCCTAAAGAGCTAAAAAAGTTAGCTACAGTATATTGGGTTGTATGTACCTAGAAATGATGCCACTGAAAAATACAACTAAAGATGAGCAGATCAATTCGCGAAGAATCGAGTTCTCGTTGAATTTCCTGAAATTTGCAGTTTCATGCAAATTCAAATATTTTGAGAAAACAGGACTTTCTCACACTTCAGAAGCATCAGAGAGCAGGCAAACATCATTTTGAATTGCTATGTGGGCCTCCTGATAATGCCCTGTAGTTATGACATCTAGCAGATTATCATGGCTTGTGCAGTGGTGGTCAGTACCTGGGCCATCACAGATCAGCGGTACCTATTGGAGCATTGGAGCACAGTTTATACGACAGAGTCGTTCTCCATCTCCAAATTCACTGGGTAAGTATTTCTCTTCTGTAGAGTGTTAAGCTCTTATGGTCATGGGGGTTCATTCTCCTGTAGTGAATAAGCTCTAATGAACAGTGGGGTTCACTCTCTTTTTCCCACTTCTGTAGATTGTAAGCTCTTATGGTCAGCAGGGTCCTCTCTCTCCTGTAGAGTGTAAGCCCTTATGGTCAGCAGGGTCCTCTATATCTCCTGTAGAGTGTAAGCTCTTATGGTCAGCAGGGTCCTCTCTCTCCTGTAGAGTGTAAACCCTTATGGTCAGCTGGGTTATCGCTCTCCTGTAGAGTGTGAGCTCTTATGGTCAGCAGGGTTCTTTCTCACTTCTGTAGAGTGTAAGCTCTTATGGTCAGCAGGGTTCTCTCTCTCCTGTAGAGTGCAAGCTGTTATGGTCAGCAGGGTTCTTTCTCACTTCTGTAGAGTGTAAGCTCTT
Organism: Oophaga sylvatica; assembly: GCA_033576555.1. Taxonomy (NCBI): domain Eukaryota; kingdom Metazoa; phylum Chordata; class Amphibia; order Anura; family Dendrobatidae; genus Oophaga; species Oophaga sylvatica. Next base: position 101,147,255 of record JARQOD010000002.1, on the reverse strand, counting down.
ATGATCAGCTGGGTTCTCACTCTCCTGTGGAGTGTAAGCTCTTATGGTCAGCTGGGTTCTCGCTCTCCTGTAGAGAGTAAACTCTTATGATCAGCGGGGTTCTCTCTCTCTTGCCTATAAAGTGTTAGGCCCTTATGGCCAGCGAGGTTCTTTTGTCTTCCCCTATCTATATTTTATGAACAGTTACAAGCTTTTCTGTTTTGAAAACCATACAAATTTATTCTTCGCAAATTGAATTTTTGTGGAAAATTTGGCAAAGTTGGCAAATTTGGATTTCAAAGGATCTGCTCCGCTCTAAAAACTACTCATCTTGCAAAAAACAAGCCTTTGTACTGCTAAATAGACTACAATAATAATTATGGCTCCTGAAAAGCAACAATGAAGAATAATTAAGTTTTTTTTTGTCCAGGAGGCCACATTCAACATTCCAGTGTATGTGTTAAATCTCCTTGAAAGGTGGATTTTCTCTTCCTGACCTGTGACACAGGGTATGTGTCATGAAAGGATCGCATTCCTGTGGGTCGTGTGACCAGGGTCACTGAAAGGTCACCCGACCCGCAGGCACAAGACCCTTTGTGCTTCACCACAGGGGGGTTGGCTTAACCCCCACGTGGTTACGATCGCTCTGATTGGCTGTTAAAAGTGAAACAGTGCTCCCTTTATTCCAAGCCCCGACGTATGCCCAAACAGTGGTTTACCCCCACATATGGGGTATCAGCGTACTCAGGAAAAATTGCATAACAACTTTGAGGGTCTAATTTCTCCTGTTACCCTTGGGAAAAAAAATTGGGGACTAAAAAAAATTATTTTTGTGGAAAAAAAATGATTTTTTATTTTCACAGGTCTGCATTATAAACTTCTGTGAAGAACTTGGAGATTCAAAGTGCTTATCACACATCTAGAGAAGTTCTTTGGGGGATCTAGTTTCCAAAATGGGTCACTTAGGGGGTTTCTACTGTTTAGGCACATCATGGGCTCTGCAAACGTAACATGACGCCTGCAGACAATTCCATCAAGTCGGCATTTCAAAACGTCACTACTTCCCTTCCGAGCCCCGACATGTGCCCATACAGTAGTTTTCTCCCACATATGGGATATCAGCGTACTCAGGACAAATTGGACAACAACTTTTGGGGTATAATTTCTCCTGTTACCCTTGGAAAATAAAAAAAATTGGGGACAAAAAGATCATGTTTGTGGAAAAAATATGATTTTTTTTTTTCATGCCTGGGCGTTATAAACTTCTGTGTAGCGTTTTGGGGTTCAAAGTGCTCACCGCACATCTAGATAAGTTCCGTGCGGTGTCTAGTTTCCAAAATGGGGTCACTTGTTGGGAGTTTCTACTGTTTAGGCACATCATGGGCTCTGCAAACGTAACATGACGCCTGCAGACCATTCCATCAAAGTCAGCATTTCAAAACATCACTACTTCCCTTCCAGCCCCAATGTGTGCCCGAACAGTGGTCCCCCCCACATATGGGGTACCAGTGTACTCAGGACAAATTGAACAACAACTTTTGGGGTCCAATTTCTCCTGTTACCCTTGGGAAAATAAAAAATAGCGGGCTAAAAAATGATTTTTGAGAAACAAAAATGATTTTTTTATTTTCACTGCTCTGCGTTTATAAACTTCTGTGAAGCACTTAAGGGTTCAAAGTGCTCACTACACATCTAGATAACTCCTTGGGGGGTCTAGGTTCCAAAATGGGGTCACTTGTGGGGGGTTTCTACTGTTTAGGTACATCAGGGGCTCTGCAAACGCAACATGACGCCCGCAGAACATTCCATCAAGTCTGCATTCCAAAATGGCGCTCCTTCCCTTCTGAGCCCTGCCGTGCGCCCAAACAGTGATTTATGACCACATATGAGGTATCTGTGTACTCAGGAGAAATTGCCCAACAAATTTTAGGATCCATTTTATCCTGTTGCCCATGCAAAAATGAAAAAATTGATGCTAAAATAAAATTTTTGTTGGAAAAATTAAAATGTCCATTTTTTCCTTCCACGTTGCTTTAGATCCTGTGAAGCACCTGAATGGTTAATAATCTTCTTGAATGTAGTTTTGAGTAGCTTGAGGGGTGCAGTTTTTATAATGGTGTACTTTTGGGTATTTTCTACCATATAGACCCCTCAAAGTGACTTCAAATGTGAGGTGGTCCCAAAAAAAAATGGTTTTGTAAATTTTGCTGTAAAAATGAGAAATCGCTGGTCAACTTTTAACCCTTATAACTTCCTAACAAAAAAAAATTTGTTTCCAAAATTTTGCTGATGTAAAGAAGACATGTGGGAAATGTTATTTATTAACTATTTTGTGTCACATAACTCTCTGGTTTAACAGAATAAAAATTCAAAATTTGAAAATTGCAAAATTTTCAAAATTTTCGCCAAATTTCCATTTTTTTCACAAATAAACGCAAAATTATCGACCTAAATTTACCACTATCATGAATCCCAATATGTCACAAAAAACAATCTCAGAATCGCTAGGATCCGTTGAAGCGTTCCTGAGTTATACCTCATAAAGGGACACTGGTCAGAATTGCAAAAAATGGAAGGTCATGAAGGGGTTAATGTGCAATGACCTTGTGTCTATTTCTTACATCTAAACCAGTGACAGATTTCTTATAGGATACAGTACATTAGAAGACTAAACCCGTAATACAGTTTACTTGTTCACAAATCCGATCCAATATATAGATATTTATCTATGCAAAGACATAAAGCAAATAACAAGGAGTTACTCAGAAATGAAGGGCGAAATTCACATGATCTATGAAAAATTGCATAATACTCAAGCACAAAAAGAAAACAAGTGGGTTCTAGAACTGACCCATTAGCCAACCAGAGAGCTTAAAGTATCACAAAGTGACAAAATAATATTATCATAGTCCTTCCATTATATATCATATCAGAGCAGGAAGGTTTATGTGTTGCCAGACCAATATTGCTCCTCATCATTTTCCATTTTCGTAGTATAGCCCTCATATACATGGTTTTTCGATGATGTACACACGCTTTCATTGACTTCTTAAAAGGTGCATGTTTGTCATTTCTCATTTTATTGCCTTAACCTGAAATTAAAGAAGACAGATTGTGTGAGAAAGTATCACATCAATAAAATAATGGTTATCAAGAGAAAACCAGCAACGGCGCAAAGTAATTCCAGTCTGTAAGAAAGTGCTGGAATCACACCAGGATATTAGTCATCGGAACAAAGAAAGTAGTATTTCTCTGAAATGGATGGATAGAAATAAGAGGACTCGATGGGCTCACTGATTCTTATCTCCTGTTATATGCTGTTTGTTTTATTGTGTTATGCAGTCAGGATTGGCACATCCTATACCTCATTGTGAGAGGATGCTCGGGGGCAGCATTCTGAACTGCTAGGAACTCACACGCACCCCTTACTAAATGTTGCATAGGTGTGTATATCGTTCCAGAATGTTTATTCATGTTTTATGTTGCGTGTTCTGTTGTGTTGTACTTTTGTTGTACCCCATGGAGAACTCACATCTGCCTAGTGGGTTATGGTAGGAGCTAGCGAGTTGCTGTTCGGGGTTGTGCAGATGTCACTGTTTACTGAGTAGTAACAGTGAACTGGCAACATGATTTTCCAGATCAATAAATTACAGAATTACTAAATATACAAAGTTTTTAATATACATAAATGATAACCCCAACCGCTGATTCACCTCTGAAATGAAAAAAAAATTGAGCCGAGATCTCATTCTGCGCATGCGCCACCTCCGGTGCCATTTTTCTGTAGACCGCCGGAGGTCGATCTGCTCATGTGCCGGCTGCATTTTCATGAAGAGTGCCACCATCGAGAGCACAACCCACAGCAAAGACGGCGCCAGCCTAAAATTTAAATGAATGCTACAGAGGCATTGGAGGGGCCATGGCTGAGCTATCTGACCCGAAGACCCTATTCACAGTCCCACCCCCAAATCCCACCACGAAGCACCGAGGAAACCGAAATGTATCATAATGATTTAACGAAAACCAGGCTGCAGATTTTTACACTACAGGTACAGTATGTATTAAATCAGTATGACAGCACCACTCTGCCCATACCTTTGGTTTAACATGGATGATCCTGATGACAGTTTCTCTTTAAAGGGAATCTGTCAGCAGGATTCCACACTCCAAACTATTTTTATGCACATGTAGCTCATTCAAAGACAAGTCCAGTAATATCGTTACCTGGCCAGTCCATCCTCCGTTACTGAGAAATCAGCATTTGAATTAATAGTCAAATGAGGCTGTAGATCTATTTGTAGATCTGAAGCCTCTGTCACCCAGCTCTATTTCCTGCTCAGGCCTCACCCTATAGTGCTTGGATCTTCTAGGTTTTTTCTGACACCAGAGCACTTCAGAATACAATGTACGGCCGGAGTCACACACAACCACAAAAAATCGGTCCGTTTTAGACGGTCGACAATCGGATCAAAATAAAAACATCACACATCCTTCTGGCATCCGATTTTCCTTCAAAGATGCGATTTAATCGCATGTGTGTGTACCTTGTAACATCCGATTTTCATCCGACTTGCGAGATTTTCTCGCAGGCTTGCAAAACTGACATATAATGGATCCAAAAGAATAGTATTTAAATGCCAAAAGAAAGAATAGATATATACACATAGAGCATATATATATATATATATATATATATATATATATATGTCATTGTGACATATATATACATATATTTATAGTTCTTACACTTCTACATACTGTTATAGCCGCTAATTTAATTGCCAGCTTCAGTGAAATCACAGAAGCCGACATGAAATGATACATTGTTTCCACACATTTAACCATGTAATTTCATGTATTTTTATATATGTTTGAAACATACAATTACATGAGTATATGTGTGCTAAATTTCAGACATGTAGGGGTTAATTAAAGGTGTAAATTCGTTGAAAAAAAATGCGTGGGCTCCCGCTGTATTTTCTCCACCAGACAGACAAAGCAAGCGAGTGGGGGCAGATAATAATAGCCTAGGGAGGGTACATTTTTTTTGTGCCCCCCCTGGCTACTAACATCTGCCCCCAGACACCCCAGAAAGGGCAAATCTATAATTAGATTCGCCCTTTCTGGCACTTTGCCCGTCTATTCCCATTGCTCTGTAGCGGTGGCGAATGGGTTAATAATCTGGCGTTAATGTCACCTTAGTATTGAAAGGTGACCTTAAGGCAGGTTAATAATTGATAGCTGTCAATTAGACAACTATCAATTATTAATCCTATTGTATGAAAGAAAAATCAAACACACACAGTTTAATAAAAAATAAGTTTAATTAAATAATCAGACAGTTTTTGACCATATTTTATTTTCCTGCTAAAACCATTTCCTGTAATAAAAATAAAATAAAAAAGCAAAATGATTCTTACCAATCCGATGTACAGTCAGGTCCCACGCTGTAATCCATCAGAAAGGGTTAACAGGTTACAGTTAGCAGGGAGATAATTCTGTCTACTAGCTCTAACCCCATGAATGAATAAGTTCCTCTCCCAGCGAAAGTAGAGGAATAGATTCATGAATGGAGCTTAATTGATTTATTGGCAATTTAACTTTAGTGAAAGTGGACACAATCAATTAAGCTTCATTCATGAAACAGATCCTCTCCTGTCACCAGGAGAGGAACTTATTCATTCAGGAGCTTTGAGCTGAGCATGCAGGATTACTTGCACTGCTTGGCTCAAAGCTAGTTAACCCTTTGTGAAGGATTACAGCGTGGGACGTGACAGATCGGCGGAATAGGTAAGAATAATGTTGTTTTATTTTTTTTTCTTATTTTAGGAGATCAATGGCTTCGCACGGATTAAGTGTAAAATAAAATATGGTCAAAAAAAGGTGTTTTTATTTCATTAAAATAATTTTTAATTAATGTGTCTGTGTTTTTTTAATTTACTACAATAGGATTAATAATTGATAGTTGTCTAATTGACAGCTCTCAATTATTAACCTACCTTAAGGTCACCTTTCAATACTAAGGTGACATTAAGGTGAGATTAACCCATTCGCCACCGCTACAGGGCAATGGGAATAGACGGGCAAAGTGCCAGAAAGGGCGAATCTAATTATAGATTTGCCCTTTCTGGGGTGTCTGGGGGCAGATGTTGGTAGCCAGGGGGGGCACAAAAAAATGTACCCTCCCTAGGCTATTATTATCTGCCCCCACTCGCTTGCTTTGTCTGTCTGGTGGAGAAAATACAGCGGGAGCCCACGCATTTTTTTCAACGAATTTACACCTTTAATTAACCCCTACATGTCTGAAATTTAGCACACATATACTCATGTAATTGTATGTTTCAAACATATATAAAAATACATGAAATTACATGGTTAAATGTGTGGAAACAATGTATCATTTCATGTCGGCTTCTGTGATTTCACAAAACCCGGCAATTGAATTAGAGGCTATAACAGTATGTAGAAGTCTAGGAACTATAAATATATGTATATATACATGTCACAATGACATGTATATATATATATATATATATGTGTTCTATGTGTATATATCTATTCTTTCTAGTCTTTATTAAAGCTGTCAGTGTGATTTTACAGTATAGCCGGGGATGAATTGCCGGCTTTTCTAAAGGACACTGATGCGATTTAATCGCAAGTCACACAGTGTGGTCCGTTTGTAATCCGATTTTTCATCGCTCCCATAGACTTGCATTGGCGATTGTCGACCGACAATCGGTGACAATCGCAGCATGCTGCGATTGTACACGGACGTTTAAAACGGACCACAAAAAATCGGATACTGGGAGCTGCTCCATAGATTAACATAGGTCCGACTGCAATGCGATTTTTCATCGCATTGCAGTCGTCCGATTCTGTCGCCAGTGTGACGCCGGCCTACCGCCTACAATCGCGAAGTCAACACCTGATTCAGCATAAATTTAGTGACAGGTACCCTTTTAACATCTGTGCAGAAGTCAGTCTAAAAGAAGCAGAGCTGGAGTATGAAGCATTTGAAAATACTATAAGGCTATGATGAGAAAGCAAGTGTAGGGAAGTAGTTAAATGAACATGTATACTACAATTGCTCATAAAGTAAAAGCTGTGTGGTCCCAGGTGGGACTCAGGTTCAGACAAGATTTCTCTAATTATTTACTATAAAATAATGCAGCTAAAAGTAATCAGTGTAGCTTAGATAACCTGACTCAGATTTAAGTATTTTTATTCAAATCTCATGTCAAATCTGATGTCTTATCCATTGTCTATGTCCTAAGCTTTCCCCAATGATTCATGCACCTTAGGGGGTACAGCACATATCTATAGAATGCACCCTCACCATCCTCAGGCTTTGGAGCAGTACACTGTATGATCTTAGCCCTGAGGTACTTTGAGGTTATTTAAAGGGAAAAGTGTCATCTTTATTCTTTTCAATAATTAAAATCAGCTAGTGAAACATATTTTTTTACCGTAAATCTGTTTTAATGCTTTAAGACAAATCATCTGTTATTTACGCCATAGGCGGACGGATGTAAACACTGGAGGTGCAATGGGCAGCACGTGTCAAAGAGTAGCGGATACTGCCGGGTACTGCAGGACAGCTCCTGTTCTTTTGAATAGGAGCTGATCTGCAGGACCTGGCAGCGGCTGCTAAACATCGAATAGTGCTGCACTTTGCTGCTCCGTTCAAAATATTTACATCCCTTTTAAAGAGTGGCCCATGGTCTGAAATAAAAAATAACAATTATTATAAACTCACCTACTGGACTCCTGCTATTCACTAGGCCTGTACCCCATGTCCCCCACTGGTCTTTTCATTTTTTCTTGTGGATTGCATTTCATATGACCAGGATTCTATAGAACCTCGTCTGATTAGAGCAAAGGTTGGGCAAGCGCACCTCAAGGGATGGCGCCTTGTGGAATTATCGCCAAGCTGTGGTGCCACATTATATTTTTGGCTCACTATCTAACATTATTGGCAAACATGTTTTTAAGATTGTCATTTTTAATTATTGAATAAAAAGTTGTTTGGTTTATTCAATGCTGTATGCACTTATTTTTTTGTTTCTAATCCCTTATGGTGTTGAACTATATATTCATATGAGTCCTGTAACAGATGTTAAGGTGTATATAGCTGTGACCATATATATGTACACAATTTATAGGCATCATTTCCAGGGGTTACTATTGGATGTATATAATGGCCCGAATATTATGATGGCCCCACGTATAATGGCCCATATAGTATGATGGCCCCACAAAAAATGGCCCTGGCCCATATAGTATAATGGCCCCACAAATAATGGCCCATAGAGCATGATGGCCCCACAAATAATGGCCCTGGCCCCTGTAGTATGATGCCCCACAAATAATGACCCAGGCCCATATAGTATAATGGCCCCACAAATAATAGCCCATAAAGTATGATGGCCCCACAAATAATGGCCCATATAGTATGAAGGCCCCACAAATAATGGCGCTGGCTTATATAGTATGAAGGCCCCAAAAATAATGGCTCTAGCCCATATGGTATGATGGCCTGTTCCCAGCTCCAGCCACATGTGCGTCTCAATGTTCAGGTGATGAACACTGTGTGCATGCGCGCGCCCGCCCCACTCCACAGTAATGCCGAACCACCAGAGAAGGCACCTGTCAAATTAAAGGTGCTGTCAGCCATAAAAATGGGCTGGCGGCCCCCCAAACAGTGCCACACCGTGGCCCACTGGGCAAGTGCCCAGAAGGGCAGATTACCAGTCTGGGCCTGCTGATGGTGGTTCTGGTGATTTATTCATACTAAATAAGCCTCCTATGGTATTTGGCCGACACACTGTCCTCCTTAATGATCTATGACTATGCCACTGTTCCTTTAAGCCACTGTGTGTTTTCTAGTAGTCTGGGACAAAAATAATTGGCATCAGCAATCTTGTTGTCATTTCTAAGCCAAATAAATATTTTTCTGGACTGATGTGTGATTTCTAGTAGTGTTGCAAATAAATAATTGGCATCAGACATCTCTGTGCCATTTATAGGTCAAAGAAATAATTTTTCTGGACCGCAATGTCTTTTCTAATAGTGTGGCAAATAAATAAATCTCAGCAGCTGTCTCCTTGCCATTTGTAGGCCAAACAAATAATTTTACTGTACCACTGCGTCCATATGAGCAGTGTTTCTAAAAAAATTCAAGTCGGCAGCTGTGTTTTTATTAGTAGTGTTTCTTTTAAAAATTGTACTCTACAGCTCTCTCTTTCCTATTTCTTGGCCAAAAAAAATTGTTTTATTGTACTACTGTGTGTATGCGAGCAGTGTTTCTAAAAAAAATGTATACTCTTCTTCAGCTGTTTTCTTGTGAGTAGTGTATCTAAGAAAATTTCCACAATGCATCCATCTCTTTCCCATTTGTTGGCAAAAAAAAAAGATTTTATTCCACTGCTGTGTCTATACGAGTAGTGTTTTTAGAACAAAAATTCGACTCTGCAGCTATCTTTTTGTGAGTGGTCTGTCTAAAAGAAAATTCTGATGGGTAAAATGTGAATTTACTCTGCGCTGTTGAATAACCGAAGGTCCAGACATATATCATATAGGATGTGGCTTTATTCAATGCGTTTTGAAGTTCTCTGACTTCTTCATCCCGATAGATACCACAAATGACACAACAGATGAATTGCAATGCCACAATAAAAGTGCTAAGTGCATAAAAGGAGAGCACGAGGAATAAATATAAGGGTAATACCTTTAAGGACTACAGGAAATGTCTGATGTGGTATTCAAACCAGCTGACAAAGGGGGCAATGTTTGGCCTAAACAATTGTATGAGAATGAGGCTTTTTGACAATTGAGGAACAATATATGTTATCAGAAATTAACTTTTAAGGGGTCCTTCTACCAGCATCTCCAGGGTACAGCTATGGGTTCTTCCTTTGCGCCAGCCTATGCTAATTTATTCCTGGGGTTGTGGAAGAGGGACCTCTTTTTGTCTGAGCAGATGCCATCTATGGATCGCATCCTTTTATGGGTGCGATTCATTGATGATATATTTTGATTTGGCAAGGATCAGTGGAATCCCTTCATACTTTTATGTCTCATCTAAACTGGAACTCTGGTAACATGCATCTGACATATAAGTTTGAGGTGAATCAGATGGAATTTTTGGATGTAGGCATTTATAGAGGGGAAAATAATTATTTGTGTACTGATATATTTCGTAAATCAATGGCAGTTAATTTATTTCTCCACGCAACTTCCTCACATCCCCCCGCTATGATACGTTCTATTCCTGTAGGTCAATTTTTTCCGCCTTTGAAGGATTTGTTTGAGGCTGACTTTGAGAAACAGACTTTCGATTTAAAACAGAGATTCCTTGAGTGCAGGTACAGCCGACATTCTATTAAAAAAAGCCTATAATCGTGCAAAACATACAACCAAGTCGTGGACAATTCTTAAAGCAGACCCATTTATCTCAATATATTGGTGAGAAACCAATATTACATATAGAAGATCCAGAAATTGAAAGGATTATCTTGTGAGGAGCCACTATGCCTATAGTTCTGTTTCTCCTTCTTTTTTATCATGTGCAAAATTACCATTGGGTTGCAGATCGTGTAGTAAATGTGTTGCTTGTGTGTAGCTCAGCTGCGCTTGGAGCCACATGTTCCCAGGAGGATGCACCGAAGGTAAACCCACACACACCTGATATTCATTCACACCTTCACTATTTCCTGGAGCCACCAGAGGGAGCCCTTGAAGAGTATGTATATATATAAGGGTAGTGGAGGAACAGCAGTCAGATTTGATTAGAGGAGATGAGCTGAGATGGAGAGTTACCTCAGATCTCAGATTACCTCAGAACGATTGAAAGACTGTTAATTCCCTTGGAAAGTGGAAAGTTAGCTCTTGAAGTGTGCATAGATCAGTTAGACGGAAGGTCCTGATAGCTGCTTCAGACTGAGCGTTAGAAGGAAAAGAAGGAAAGGGAACAGCAGTTACTGAAAGACTGAAGACTACAGCTTGAGCTTAGTTCACTGTGTGGAGGCCAGTAATAGTGGAGGAAGATAGCCACTTCAGCCTGGTCAGAACTGAGTCAACTGAGTGTAGTTTCAGTGAGCAAGCGTGCCGACGCTTTGAGAGCGGTGAAGAGAAAGGAGAATCAACTATCTACTGCTAGTGTGCTTATGTTAAGGGTCGGAATAGGACGAAAGGCGAGTGGAAGAAAAGAGAGAGTAACAGAGGTTGAAACAGCATTGATAGCTTACCTCTACTCTGCACCACCAGACACCGGGTCCGAGCTTGCTAGCATCTACACGACTAGTAGGAGATACCGGAGACCCTGTGGGACTTCAAGTCGCAGGGGCCCACAAGTGCTGATACGTAACCGGGGTCAGGAAGACGGAGTCTAGCAGGACCCTGCATACAGAGACACTGTTCTATCCTATAGAAGGCCTCACCACAAAGTCAGCCGGGCGTATTTCTGAAGACAGAGTTAGACTTCGTTTCATACAGGTCAGAAACTCACACATACAGGAGTACGGAGGCCCTACACCTACTCAGTGGGATTACTGGACGTGCATCCTCCACCCTGCCAGCTTCCCGGGACGTGCCTGCAACTATACCATCAGTAAAGGTACAGAAAGAGACTTTGGTGTGTGTGTCTGCCTTATTGCTCCTGCACCCCTACACCGCCATTTACCCTGAGGGATCCAGTCTTAACACCTTGCTGCCCAGTAACAACCCCTCAGAGTATCTACCCTGCAGCGCTGGTCACCCTGACCAGGTACCACAGGTGGCGTCACGAACAAACTGTATATACTTTATTCCCCTGTAAATATCCCCCTTTTAGTGAGCGCCCAGGGCCACGGACTGAGCTGTGCTACCCGTGACATCCTCCATAGAAATCAACGGGCTCGGTGCCGAGTACCCCACGGCCCTGGCGGGCGACTCATCTTCTGGCGTCACGAACAGGATACGAAGCTCGTGGAAATGCGAGTCCTGTGTGCCTGAATGGACTGTTTTTGTGCAAAAGACTGTGTTGCTGTTTTTGTGATTTTTGGCGCCATTTGCCGCCATTTTGCCACCATGTTCGTGCCCTGAGGCGCTGGTGAAGAAGAGGGGCGTGTATTCGTGGGCGTACCCCCCTGTGGCGCGAAAGTTATGGCCATCCTATCTAAGTGCTTCTATAATGTCAGACTGTGCCCCACAGCGAAGGAGATCCGCCTCCTCTTCATCCTGAGTGCAAGGAAGAGAAAGCGAAAGTCCCGCCTCCACGGAAAAGACCAGAGCGTTCCGGATGGAAAGCACAGTCTGGCTTGGAGGGAGATGGCTGAAGGACAGGAGTCGCTGTGTGGTGGAATTGCGGTGCGCAGACCCCGTTCCCCTGAAGAGGTGCATCCTGTGCCCGAACCATCCCCAGGTCGGGAGAGCGACGAAGAGCCCTATCGTATGGAGGAGGTGGATGCGGCGCTGCGGGATCTGGCCCGACACCGCGCAGAGATGGAGGCGATGGAGCGGAGCTGGCATGCCCTGAAACTGCGGCTGCAGTGGGACCAGCTGCTCTCCCCCCTGGATGCGCGACTACCACCCGCGCCACCACTGGAACCAGCGGCTGAGGAGGAACCAGAGGCGGCCCCGGAAGAGCTGTACCTGACCCCGCCGAGGACGCGGCGGGAGGAGAGGAGGCTGAGGAGGCCTTGCCCGGACCGGAACGCCAGCCAGGCCTGGAACCAGAGGCCGCAGCGGTAGCAGAGGAATGCAGTCCCCTGGTAGGGACGACGGAAGGAATCCTGCCCGATGCAATGGAAATCGACTGGGAGGAAATGGAGCTCCTGGACGACGTGGAGTACGCCGCCCAGAAGGAGAATGAGTGGAGACGCCGTGAGCAGGAGGAGCGGCAGCAGCGGGAGCAGCGTGAGGCGCAGCGGCTTCGCCAGAGGTACCGGGAGCAGGATCTTGCCGATAAGGAGATCGTCCGGCGAGATAAAGGTACGCTCCGGGAACCTCGGCACCAGGGGGCAATACGAGACTTCAAACTCCAGGTAGGCTGGGGGTTCATCCACGAACCCGGTCTATACCAGGAGGTGTTTGTAAACCGGAGGGATGTTGAGTCTCACCTGCCTGAGGGGCACCCGGACAGGGACCTGCTGATAGGGGATGTAGTCTCCTACACGCGGCATTGGGGGCTTAAGGGGTGGTATGCCCTGAATGTCTCTAGAATTAGCGCCCCAGTCCCGGAAGCAGGGAATGTGTCCCATGTCTCTGTGTCCCAGGCCCCAGCCACCCCGGCGCCAGTCCGAGCACCTGTGTCACGCTCTGAAACGCTGCAGAGCGCAGCGACTGCTAGAGCGCCCCCTGCTGAGCCAAGCCAGTACAACCTGCAGAGCCTAAGCTTAAGAGAGGGACCTGTCAGGCTTCCAGGCAATCGTATGGAAAAGAAAGTTGAAATGAGAACTGTAGCTACCCAAACCCCGGTAGCAGGACATGATATTATGGTATTGCGGTTTAGAACCCACAGTGTGCTTACAGCCCCAGGTATGGAAGATGCTGCAATGTTTACTGATGAAGACCAGTAGGACCCGGACAGGGTTTACTGCACTGTAAAAACTTGCTTGAGAAGTTGCACTTTATTGTGAAAATGTTTACATGATTGATGCATAGTATACCCCAGTTGGGTAATGAGTAGTAATGTAATTTATGATAGAAATGTGATTTTGCTACAGGTCTATGATATTGTAACATATATAATCCCAAGTTTTTAGAACTAAAGTAACACAGGTAGTACATAAATGGATACCACATCTGGTTGCACGATGCCAGCTCAAAAGAGGCTGAGATTTAGAGAAACAAAGAGCTAAACAGCATTTTAATGTATCAAAACGTAGAAACTTTAGTAACAAATTTACATATTCTAGTAAAAGCATGTGCATACGTGACAATACAAGGAAGAAACACCTCACATATATTTCAAATGCCTCAGAAAAAAACTTTACAATAAATGGATATTAGTATTTGTAAATAATTTCAGCCGTATGGATAACCAAAAGATGAATTGGAATTTACCAAAGTGAGACAAAATATGATAGCTGTCTATAAAATAGTGTCACAAGCCGCTAAAGCACATTATTAGTAATTATGTCATGTATAGGATATCATTATGTTATATATCGTGTTTTTAGGTAACATTATTTATGTCTCACAGTGGCAAGCACACAAATTCTATAAATGACCTAAAAAAAGTCATAGGTGACGCCAGTAATAGGTCATTTTAAATGGTTGTCACACAGCAAAACATTGGTGAAAGAAAGCAGGTGTTAATCAATCAAACTGAATTGCACATGTCTATAGCTGAATATCAATTAATGAAGTCGATAATCATGTGCAAAAAATAACAATAATAACTCTCACCAAAGAAGAGGGAGGCAGGAGAAAATAGTGCAGGGGGATGATAGTGCCCCGACGCGCGTTTCGCAACAGCAGCGTGTTGCTTCCTCAAGGGGAGGTTATTGTTGTTATTTTTTGCACATGATTATCGACTTCATTAATTGATATTCAGCTATAGACATGTGCAATTCAGTTTGATTGATTAACACCTGCTTTCTTTCACCAATGTTTTGCTGTGTGACAACCATTTAAAATGACCTATTACTGGCGTCACCTATGACCTTTTTTCGGTCATTTATAGAATTTGTGTGCTTGCCACTGTGAGACATAAATAATGTTACCTAAAAACACGATATATAACATAATGATATCCTATACATGACATAATTGCTAATAATGTGCTTTAGCGGCTAGTGACACTATTTTATAGACCGCTATCATATTTTGTCTCACTTTGGTAAATTCCAATTCATCTTTTGGTTATCCATACAGCTGAAATTATTTACAAATACTAATATCCATTTATTGTAAAGTTTTTTCTGAGGCATCTGAAATATATGTGAGGTGTTTCTTCCTTGTATTGTCACTTATGCACATGCTTTTACTAGAATATGTAAATTTGTTACTAAATAAAGTTTCTACGTTTTGATACATTAAAATGCTGTTTAGCTCTTTGTTTCTCTAAATCTCAGGTCTATGATATGGACTGGTGCTGAGGACTCTTGCAGCACAAAAACTTTCTTGTAAATAGTTGGCACTTGTGCCCCATCTTGGTTTTACGTAAACCACTACCTCAGAAGAAAAACCCGTGTGGTGTGGCCTAGAGTGAGGTCTGCAACAAAAAGGGAAGTCCTGCAGCCCACCCAGGACCACCGTGGGAGGTTTTGCATGGGTCCTCCACAAGAATACTGTGAATTTGCACTTTGAAGTATTTTCTACTTTGCTACTTGTATTAAAAGTGTATTTGTATTTATTGTAACGTTTAAAGAGTCCTCACCTCCCGCAAGGGATGAGTTATTGTTAATGTTGATGTTATAAAAATGTATTTCTTTCAGCCCGGGAGTGCTGATGTTAACTAGGGGGGGATGTGTAGCCCAGCTGCGCTTGGAGCCACATGTTCCCAGGAGGATGCACCGAAGGTAAACCCACACACACCTGATATTCATTCACATCTTCACTATTTCCTGGAGCCACCAGAGGGAGCCCTTGAAGAGTATGTATATATATAAGGGTAGTGGAGGAACAGCAGTCAGATTTGATTAGAGGAGATGAGCTGAGAGGGAGAGTTACCTCAGATCTCAGATTACCTCAGAACGATTGAAAGACTGTTAATTCCCTTGGAAAGTGGAAAGTTAGCTCTTGAAGTGTGCATAGATCAGTTAGACGGAAGGTCCTGATAGCTGCTTCAGACTGAGCGTTAGAAGGAAAAGAAGGAAAGGGAACAGCAGTTACTGAAATACTGAAGACTACAGCTTGAGCTTAGTTCACTGTGTGGAGGCCAGTTATAGTGGAGGAAGATAGCCACTTCAGCCTGGTCAGAACTGAGTCAACTGAGTGTAGTTTCAGTGAGCAAGCGTGCCGACGCTTTGAGAGCGGTGAAGAGAAAGGAGAATCAACTATCTACTGCTAGTGTGCTTATGTTAAGGGTCGGAGTAGGACGAAAGGCGAGTGAAAGAAAAGAGAGAGTAACAGGTTGAAACAGCATTGATAGCTTACCTCTACTCTGCACCACCGGACACCGGGTCCGAGCTTGCTAGCATCTACACGACTAGTAGGAGATACCAGAGACCCTGTGGGACTTCAAGTCGCAGGGGCCCACAAGTGCTGATACGTAACCGGGGTCAGGAAGACGGAGTCTAGCAGGACCCTGCATACAGAGACACTGTTTTATCCTATAGAAGGCCTCACCACAAAGTCAGCCGGGCGTATTTCTGAAGACAGAGTTAGACTTCGTTTCATACAGGTCAGAAACTCACACATACAGGAGTACGGAGGCCCTACACCTACTCAGTGGGAATACTGGACGTGCATCCTCCACCCTGCCAGCTTCCCGGGACGTGCCTGCAACTATACCATCAGTAAAGGTACAGAAAGAGACTTTGGTGTGTGTGTCTGCCTTATTGCTCCTTCACCCCTACACCGCCATTTACCCTGAGGGATCCAGTCTTGCCTGTGGAAGACTTAACACCTTGCTGCCCAGTAACAACCCCTCAGAGGATCTACCCTGCAGCGCTGGTCACCCTGACCAGGTACCACAGGTGGCGTCATGAACAAACTGTATATACTTTATTCCCCTGTAAATATCCCCCTTTTAGTGAGCGCCCAGGGCCACGGACCGAGCTGTGCTACCCGTGACATCCCCCATAGAAATCAACGGGCTCGGTGCCGAGTACCCCACGGCCCTGGCGGGCGACTCACTTGTCCCAATATTGCGAGGGCTCAAACTTTGTCTAATTCAAAAGGGACAACTACATATAAAATTAAACATTTTATAACCTGTACATCCAAGGCTGTGATTTACTATGCTATGTGCCCATGTTCTATGATTTAAGTGGGTATGACCATCCATCAATTTAAAGTCCGTGTCTGTGAACATGTTCTGGGGATACAAGCTGCAAAGGAAATTAAGGATGTTTCCTCATTAAAAACTATCCCTTAGCATTTTAAAATTCATCACAATTGTGATGCCTCCCTCTTGAAGGTGATTGGTATTGACATGATTGAACCGAATGAGAGGGGAGGGAAAATAAGTATACGCCTGGCAAGGATGGAAACAAAATGGATTTGGACATCAGACACTGTGTCCACTAATGGATTAAATGAAAACTTGAGCTTTGTTCCTTTTTTGTAAACTCCTTTTTAATCGTTTTTTTATACAATTTTTAGCTATTGTATAATCTTGGTTTTTAATTAATTGGCTTGTATTTTAACATCTTTTTTATTTTTAGGATTTATTTTATATACTTACCATATCCAGTCCAGTGACTCCGAGATGTCTTGCTGTTCAACTTGGACGGATCGTTTTTTTTCTTCATCTGTGGTGCCCCGAATATATCAAAAGGATGGATTCTTTTTCTTCTTTTTTCCATTTGATTGAGCTTGCATAAGACTTTACTGATTTTCGGACATTTTCCTGTGGAGTGCACTAATATTGACATTCTATTTTATATTTATATTTTATTTTATTTTTTAATTTTCAATATTCTTTATTATTTTTTATTTTTATTTTATTATCTATTTATTTTTATTATTTATTATTTTTATATTTTTTTTATTATTTTTATTTTTCATATTATTATCTTTTATTATTATGTATCTCATTTTTTGCTAATCACTCTTCCCTTTATTATGTACTATATTTCTTTTTGATATATATATATATATATATATATATATATATATATACAGTATACTGTATATACTGTTTGAGCTTAGCCTCCCTTTAATTACATTTATATAAAATTTGCATTTTCACTTATGTTATACACAGGTTATTTCCTTTTTATCTTTTATAGTATTTCACATTAATTATATGTCCTTTAATTAATTAATCCATTTAGTGATATGCCACATACTTTTTTCTTTTCTTTTATAAATTGCTCCCATAATAATATGTCCAATAGTTATTTTATTTCCTTGAAATCTCTTATAATTATGTTTAGAAACAATTTTTATAAATAAAATAATTGGGGTACCATCCGGTCATTCCGTGACTGTATAGATTACTAATTTATTGCAATCATTTCCCCATTCCGTGTCCCTGGTTGTGCGCATGCGTTGCCTGTGTCCTGTCATCCTGGCTAACCGCGTCTTTGTGGCCTTAGCAATGCCGGGTACTCCGTTCCCCTGCGTCCGGTCACGTGACTTGGGTGCTAGGACTTCCGGGTCCTCCTGACCGCGCATGCGCCGCATACACTCCGGCGACGGTTATTGGTGTAATATATTACATGGTATATAAACCTCCCAGATTCTACATAAGCCACCCCCTGACGAAGGAAGTCTTTCCGAAACGCGCGTTTGGGTGCGCGGTATCGGGACGTGGCAACCCTTAAAGGTATATTACCCTTAAATTTTATTCCTCGTGCTCTCCTTTTATGCACTTAGCACTTTTATTGTGGCATTGCAATTCGTCTGTTATTTTATACACTTATACACTGGTCACATCAAGCTGTTTTTTTTATTTAGCACATGCACTTTTATGTGATCATTAAAATTGACACCATTTTTATTGTTTCAATCAATCGCCTCCCCTCTTATAATATTGCACTTAATGTTGTCTCTTTTATTTTTACACCTGATGAATATTATAATATTATATATATTTTAATATTATGTAATTGGGTCTGATCTTTCCATCTGGTTCTTATATACAGTACATATATAAAATCAGTTTTTATTTCAATACACAATAAAACCAATATGTTAAAAAGTATATATGACAGCAGGTGAGAACAGCACAAAGCTTTGCCACCTATTTTCCTAATCTTGTGCTGTTCTCACCTGCTATCATAAAAAAATGATTTTTTTTAATCATTCATTACCTGTTCTTGAATAGAGCTCTTTTAGGTGTATATTCGTTGTTTTTTGCTCTATGGCTTTAATATAGGATATTATGTATATATATATATATATATA
The DNA here is from genome assembly GCA_033576555.1 of Oophaga sylvatica. Taxonomy (NCBI): domain Eukaryota; kingdom Metazoa; phylum Chordata; class Amphibia; order Anura; family Dendrobatidae; genus Oophaga; species Oophaga sylvatica. Next base: position 101,128,277 of record JARQOD010000002.1, on the reverse strand, counting down.
TATATATATATATGTACAGTATAGGTAGTTTTTTGCTTTTATATATATATTGTAACATTTCCAGGGATATAGCTCTAGGATCGCTGTCTGGGTAGACAGAATGGCACGAAAACAGTTCATTCAGACAGCAGTTCTGGTGTAAAACTGGCCGCAACCAGTTTTATTAAAGTCCACAGCAAACAGATAAAACAAAGCATAAACAGAAAACCTAGACTTGTCTAGCCACTAATTACACATAGATAGATTTCCCTCTCTATCCGGGTCCAGCCTCTACCAGGCTGTGCCCAAAACAACACATATGTTATATGTTACCAGTATGGAGTTTCACAGATACTCCTCTTTATGTCTGAAGGCACCTCCAACGTCCAGACATGAGAGAGATCACCTCCTATTCAGTAGTCACCAGCATGGAGTGTCGCAGAGTCTCCTCTTTGTGTCCGGGGTACTTCCTGCACCCAGACTGAGATAGCTCACACTCCTGGAGACACCTTCTGTACCTGGACCCCTTGTCCAGATTAAACGTGCTCCACTCCTGGAGTCTGCTTCTTGTGCCGAGACACCTTCCCTGTGTCCAGGCTAAGCTAGCTCTCAATCCTGGAGACTGCTTCCTTGTGCCGGGACACCTCCCTGTGTCCAGGCTAAAGACAGCTCTCAGACTGTGTTTCAACACACCTACTTCTGGTCTCCTAATTAACACCTGAGTGATTTCAGGCCTGAGCTGCAAGTGTGTACTGAATGTAAGGTGTAGTGACCTTTCTCTACCACTAGGTCTACAAAGCCACACACCTCCCTTATACCAGTCAGTAAAGTAGCTAGGTGAAATATACACTCCATTCAATACACATACTCTCACTGTCTCACATATCCCCCCCCTCTTCTCCAGACCGGAGGGCTGGTCATCCAGACCGGAGGGCTGGTTAACAATCCAACAGAGACAGTGAACTCTGGACCAGTCATGGCCCTCATCAGCTTCATCTTCACCACTGTCATTTGTATCTTCACCTGAGTCATAGCCAACATCAGCTTTCTCTTCATCTGAAGCATCTGTACTACCCTGTACCCTCCCAGGCCTATGCTCTCTGCGGGCCTCGGGTATCCTGCACGGTTTCATCTTGACCTTAGGGCCGGGCTCAGTTTCGATATAGAGCCTTGCCAGAGAAGTACGACCCAGCACATCAGAACACTTCTGCTGACTCTTCCTCAGAAACTCACGTACCTCCTGTTCCTGGTGCACTGACCATGTGTCACCAACTATCACAGAAGGTATAGGGGGTTTTTCACTTTTCTCCAGTTCCCCTTGAACCCTCTTTACTTCATTGAGCTTCTCCAGAAGATGCTTATGGCTCTCATCACGCTCCTTCATCACAGTTTGGAGTTTTCTTCGAGAAGCAATCAATTCATCTTGTACCCGTTGGACGTCCTTCATGTCCTCAACCCCTTCTTCAGGCTCTTCTGGTAGGACATGCTCAGAAGCCCCACCGTCAGTCTTACATTCTACTTCTTCATTCACATCACTATGGTCTCCAATATCTCCATCCATTCCAGCTCTCAAATTCTCCTTGACAGCTGCATCTGTACACTCAGAACCCGCCGGATTCTTCTCTTCCACCATGTTCTGCATCCCATCTGGGCTCCCGTGTGTCTGCAGCGGCAACGGAGTGACACATCGCTTTTCCCATTTGTTGGGACGTGGCTCCGATGTAGACTCCATGAAAGTGCGCTTGAGCTCACCAATGCCAGCTACTGATCCGGACCGTAACCCGTCCACTCCGCTGTCTTCGGCAGAAACAGATTCCTGGACAGAGTCAGTCCCCATATCTTCAGTCTTGTTCCTCACAGCTTCACTTGAAACCTCAGCTTCTGATGAGGCATCTGGCTTGGTGACCACCACTTCCATGGCTTTTTCCACCTCTGCAGCATTACCTTCAGAGTCCTGGGCATGATGCAGCTCCATACCATACACTGACAACTTCTCATCTTCAACAGCATCCACTTGTGCTGTGTTCAGGTTCAGAGTCCTGCCTTTAAAGCTCAGCTCTCCTCCTTTCACCTTAGTCTTCGCCAGGGAACGGGCCAACTGTAAAACATCTTCAGATGCCATCTTCTGTCTGGCTGTAAGGTCAGCATCAGCTTTCTTCTCAGGACTCTCAACCTCCTCTGCTACCATGCCTTCCTCATTTGCACTGGTTGCTTTATTGTCATCAGATGATTCACTATCATTCCCACTATCCCTGTCTGACCTCTTTTTCTCAGCCACATCCGGGTCACTTTCAGGGTTACACACTTCATTTTCATTCACATCCTGCTTACTGTCAGGGTTATACAATTCATTTTCATTCACATCCTGCTTACTGTCAGGGTTATACAATTCATTTTCATTCACATCTTGATCTGGAACCTTAGTTAACATGTCATCCACAACATTAACTGCACCATCTGGTCCCTCAAGTATGTGACTATGTGACAACCCCAGCACTATACTTCTATTAGTTCAGGTACTAGGAGCTGACTCACGACCTCTCCCTGGACTTCAGTGTCCCTATACAATAGGCTATTGTCCATGGCAGCATGAGGAAACCTCTCCTCAGGGCCAGGCTCCTGGGAAACCTCATTTAGAACAATCATATTTTCCTGTGCGGTCCTAAGTGTGGGTCTCGCCACTGCTCACTCTCAAAATTGTCACAGGACACAGGCAAGTCAGGGACACTCGGTTCCCGAGAACCACCATCCTCGTCTCCAACATCACCTGTAAAGGAATTTCATTACTATCAATATCATCATTATTATCAATATCATTATCATGATTATGATCAGTATCATCATCACTATCATGATCATCATCATTATCAGCATCAGCATCATTATCAGGGTCATCATCATTATCATGATCATCATCATCATCATCATTTCACATAAGTTTAACGTCCCACTAGCATTGTGTTCCGCCCCTCGGGACTGCGCACCCTCAGTAGGAGCTTCATCACACTGTCCCTCAGAAACATTTTTCCCCCAGAGATCCTTAGATCGGGGAAAGTCATCACCCAATATGACGGGGTGCACCAGGTTCTTCACTACACCCTCTTCATATGAAACCTCCCGAGTTTAGGGACCAAGTCCATGGCAGTCTCTGGTAGACTTTGGTGTCTCCATGGATGCACACCACACTCAGGTGCTTATCAGGGATGAAGTCCCTATCAATCAGGCTGTCACATACGGAAGTCACTGGACTCTCTGAGTCCAAGAGGGCCTGTGCTGGGCAGTCATTTACAACCACCGGGGACCCTGTGGTCCAGTCTCTTCGGCTGAGGTGGACACACACACAGGTTCTGCGCAGAGAGAGAGAGAGATCTGCAACATCACAACACATAGGCTCCCCCTCTATTGGACAGTTGGCTGCAATTTCACGACATCTCCAACACTGTCCATTACACGTTCCCACCCATATGTCCCTCGGGCCTGAACCCGCTTATCAGCATACCCATGTCCCCAATAGCTGGAACGCTCTTACGCGAGAGTTCAGCGTCCGGGAACTCTGAAGTGACGACCTCTCAGACGGCTGTTTACCTCCGGAGGACATGCTCGGGTTGTAGCGGCTCACTACCACCTTTTCAACTCCATAATCAAATTTGCTGACTGCAGACTCCAACTGCATCTCCAGTCATGAACTCCCCTGGCACGGGCTGTCACCGTAAACACCCAGCCGGGTAAGAATCGCCGCTTTCAACTTGTCATAGTCTTCGCTGTCCTGCTTGCTCAGGTCAGCCCAGACTTTTTGGGGTTCCCAGTCAGATAGGGTACGACCGCCATTGGCCCATTCAGATAGTGGCAGATTCTCCTTCTCTGCCAGTCTCTCAAACCTAGTAAGATATACCTCCACATCATCACGAGGTGTCATTTTTCTCAAGGACCGTCTTACCGCCTTCTTTATAGCGGACAACGCCGGTGCCTTCACAACATTACTTCGGGACGCGGCACGAAATCCTTTTTTGGTGCTGTCATCTGCTCAACAAATAACCGGTTATTCTCCTGCTGCTGCTGCAGGAATTGCTGCTGGGCCTGCTGCATGCGCTGCTGGTGCTGCAGGCGGCTGCTGCTCCATGCTCTGCTGCATGCTTCGCTGGGCCTGGGCCAGGTACTCAATGAGTCTCTCCATACTGCCGGACTCATCTGTCTCAATCACAGCAGTCTTATGTTGCATATTAACTTGCGCCATTTGTTCAAACAGCGCCTCCATGCTGTCATCCATGCTGTCAGACTTCTCTGTCTTAACAACGGCAGTCTTCACTCAAGACATTACACATCTACAGTCTTTTCCATAGAAAAAATTCAGCTCTGCCTTGCAGACACTTTTTTTTTTTTCTTTGCAAAGTCTATTAGGGCTACTGTCTCTTTAAGACTGCTCCACAGACTTTTCTTTTGCTGCTGCACATTCCACAGTCATTTTCACAAAAAGTTCAGCTTTGCTGTGCATACATTTTCTCTCTGCAGACCCTATCAGGGCCACTGTCTCTCCAAGACTGCTCCAAACAGACGTTTCTGCTGACACACTTTTTTTTTTTCTCTGCTGCTATTTCAACAGACTTCACCTTTATTGCTGTCTCTAAGCCTCTGTGCTGCATGCACACTCCAGCACTAACTGTATCAGCCACTGCGCTGCCCGCCATTCTCCACCAATTGTAACATTTCCAGGGATATAGCTCTAGGATCGCTGTCTGGGTAGACAGAAATGGCACGAAAACAGTTCATTCAGACAGCAGTTCTGGTGTAAAACTGGCTGCAACCAGTTTTTATTAAAGTCCACAGCAAACAGATAAAACAAAGCATAAACAGAAAAACCTAGGCTTGTCTAGCACTAATTACACATAGATAGATTTCCCTCTCTATCGGGTCCAGCCTCTACCAGGCTGTGCCCAAAAACAACACATATGTTATTTGTTACCAGTATGGAGTTTCACAGATACTCCTCTTTATGTCTGAAGGCACCTCCAACGTCCAGACTTGAGAGAGATCACTCCTATTCAGTAGTCACCAGCATGGAGTGTCGCAGAGTCTCCTCTTTGTGTCCGGGGGTACTTCCTGCACCCAGACTGAGATAGCTCACACTCCTGGAGACACCTTCTGTACCTGGACCCTTGTCCAGATTAAACGTGCTCCACTCCTGGAGTCTGCTTCTTGTGCCGAGACACCTTCCTGTGTCCAGGCTAAGCTAGCTCTCAATCCTGGAGACTGCTTCCTTGTGCCGGGACCCTCCCTGTGTCAGGCTAAAGACAGCTCTCAGACTGTGTTTCAACACACCTACTTCTGGTCTCCTAATTAACACCTGAGTGATTTCAGGCCTGAGCTGCAAGTGTGTACTGAATGTAGGTGTAGTGACCTTTCTCTACCACTAGGTCTACAAAGCCACACACCTCCTTATACCAGTCAGTAAAGTAGCTAGGTGAAATATACACCCCATTCAATACCACATACTCTCACTGTCTCACAATTTATATATATATTGTAATTTATTAATGGTATCCTTGTCCTGATAACGCACATTGTTTTTTTATCTATACAGGTCCTTCTCAAAAATTTAGCATATAGTGCTAAATTTCATTATTTTCCATAATGTAATGATTTACAATTAAACTTTCATATATTTTAGATTCTTACACACCAACTGAAATTTGTCAGGTCTTTTATTGTTTTAATACTGATGATTTTGGCATACAACTCCTGATAACCAAAAAACCTGTCTCAAAAAATTAACATATTTCAACCATCCAATAAAATAAAAGTGTTTTTTAAAAAACAAACAAAAAAAACCATCAAATAATAAAGTTCAGTTATGCACTCAAGACTTGGTCGGGAATCCTTTTGCAGAAATGACTGCTTCAATGATGCGGGCATGGAGGCAATCAGCTGTGACACTGCTGAGGTGTTATGGAGGCCCAGGATGCTTCGATAGCGGCTTAAGCTCATCCAGAGTGTTGGGTCTTGCGTCTCTCAACTTTCTCTTCACAATATCCCACAGATTCTCTATGGGGTTCAGGTCAGGAGAGTTGGCAGGCCAATTGAGCACAGTAATACCATGGTCAGTAAACCATTTACCAGTGGTTTTGGCACTGTGAGCAGGTGCCAGGTCGTGCTGAAAAATGAAATCTTCATCTCCATAAAGCATTTCAGCCGATGGAAGCATGAAGTGCTCCAAAATCTCCTGATAGCTAGCTGCATTGACCCTGCCCTTGATGAAACACAGTGGACCAACACCAGCAGCTGACATGGCACCCCACACATCACTGATGTGGGTACTTGACACTGGACTTCAGGCATTTTGGCATTTCCTTCTCCCCAGTCTTCCTCCAGACTCTGGCACCTTGATTTCCGAATGACATGCAAAATTTGCTTTCATCAGAAAAAAGTACTTGGGACCACTTAGCAACAGTCCAGTGCTGCTTCTCTGTAGCCAGGTCAGGCACTTCTGCGCTGTTTATGGTTCAAAAGTGGCTTACCTGGGGAATGCGGCACCTGTAGCCCATTTCCTGCACACGCTGTGCACGGTGGCTCTGGATGTTTCTACACCAGACTCAGTCCACTGCTTCCTCAGGTCCCCAAGGTCTGGAATCGGTCCTTCTCCACAATCTTCCTCAGGGTCCGGTCACCTCGTTGTACAGCGTTTTCTGCCACTATTGTTTCCTTCCAACAGACTTCCCATTGAGGTGCCTGATACAGCACTCTGGGAACAGCCTATTTGTTGAGAAATTTCTTTCTGGGTCTTACCCTCTTGCTTGAGGGTGTCAATGATGGCCTTCTTGACATCAGTCAGGTCGCTATGTCTTACCCATGATGGGGGTTTTGAGTAATGAACCAGGCAGGGAGTTTTTAAAAGCCTCAGGAATCTTTTGCATGTGTTTAGAGTTAATTAGTTGATTCAGAAGATTAGGGTAATAGGTCGTTTTTGAGAACCTTTTCTTGATATGCTAATTTTTTGAGACAGGTTTTTTGGGTTATCAGGAGTTGTATGCCAAAATCATCAGTATTAAAACAATAAAAGACCTGACAAATTTCAGTTGGTGTGTAATGAATCTAAAATATGAAAGTTTAATTGTAATCATTACATTTGGAAAATAATGAAATTTAGCACTATATGCTAATTTTTTGAGAGGACTGTATATTCTGCCACTTTTATTTAA
>JARQOD010000002.1:101057154-101121005 GCA_033576555.1 Oophaga sylvatica | reverse complement strand
TTGTAGCTAAATCTCCCAAAACCTATAAAAGATCATAACTTCCCAACAGAAGGTCATACGGTGGCGATTCTGTGACCACTAGGGTGTCAAGGAAAAATGAACTTTGCAAATTGGTAAGTCTTACCCCTCAAATTTGTTCCTTTTGGCATAAGGATTCACCATGTAAAATATGTTGACATTAAATTTAGATTTACCACTTGCTCAAGGCATGTGAATTATTCCATGTTTCTCATTTTCCACAATATTGTACACACAATAACCACTAAAATTTAACCACTAACATTTAAAATAAAAAAAGAAAACCTAAAGGTTCAAATCACCCCCTTTCGCCCCATTGAAAATTAAAGGGTTAAAATATATATATCTATATGATCTATCAAAATATAAAATCAATTAATGTGATGGGTAAACGGCATAACAAACCATACATAACGAGGGATATGCATGACGATAAATACTAAACAAACATTTAAAACTGCAATATGATGTGCCATTGAGCAACCAGTATATATCTAATCTTAAAAAAAGAAAATTATAAAATATCTATGACCAAAAAGGAACAAAATTAGGAGGTAAGACCTTCAAAAACTTGATACTTAATTTTTACCATGCAGTTCCTTGGCACCCTATTGGCCACGGGATCTGGCCAGACCCCGTTACTAGAGTTGAGCGAAACAGGTCTGTCAGATTCAAAAGTCGCTGACTTTCGCCAAAGTCGGGTTTTGTTGGCCGAAACCCAACCATAGCGTGAGGTCGGCCATGCGGTCGTCGACCCGAGCGCCCAAGTCAGTTTTCCCATAATGCTTGCAGGCGCCTAATTCAGGCAATGAGCAAGGACGTACACTGTGGGCAACGAGATGACATGGGCAGCCGCCACCACCATCTTAGGGAAGGGCATTGCAGTGATTGGCTTGCTTTGGGGAGCGTCATAGTGTCTATAAAAGCCCTCACCGCCGACCTCCATTTTACTTCTGCCGATATTAACAGTTGGGAGATGTTGCTGACGCTGTTTATCAGTAGGGAGAGAGTTAGGCCGGCGTCACACTAAGGAGGAATACGGACGAGTGAGAGGCGTGAAAATGACGCATTACACTCGGACCAATATTTCTCTATGGGGCAGCTCTGATCAAGCGTATTTTTCTCGGCCGTATGTTACGGTGCGAGACACCCGCAGCATGCTGCGATTGTCAGCGTATTACGCCCGCTGTACGCCAATGAAAGTCTATGGGTGCGAGAAAACAACGGATTACACATGGACCACACGTGTGACTTGCGAGAAATACGCACCGGTGTCCTTTAGAAAAGCCGGCAATTCATCCCCGGCTATACTGTAAAATTACACTGACAGGTTTAATAAAGAATAGAAAGAATAGATATATACATACATCTATGACGAGATGCACCATTTCTGGCACTTAGCCCGTCTATTCCCATTGCCCTTAATAATGGGTTAAGGCCACCTTGCTATTGAAAGGTGACTTTAAGCCAGGTTAATAATTGAGAGTTGTCAATTGGACAACTCTCAATTATTAATCCTATTGTATAAAATGAAAAAAAAACACACACACATTAATTAAAAATCATTTTAATGAAATAAATACACAGTTTTTGACCATATTTTATTTTACTGCCATTCCTTGCGAAGCCCTTGTTCTCCTGTAATAAAAATAACATAATAAAGCAACATTATTCTTACCTCTCTGGCGCTCTATTATGTTATTTTTATTACAGGAGAGCAAGGGAATCGGATGGAGTACCAGTTAAATAAAATATGGTCAAAAACTGTCTATTTATTTCATTAAAATAATTTTTAATTAATGTGTCTGTGTTTTTTGTGAACATTTAATACAATAGGATTAATAATTGAGAGTTGTCTAATTGACAACTCTCAATTATTAACCTGGCTTAAAGTCACCTTCCAATAGCAAGGTGGCCTTAACCCATTATTAACCCATTAGCCACCGCTACAGGGCTATGGGAATAGACGGGCTAAGTGCCAGAAAAGTCGCATCTACTCATAGATGTGTATTTTCTGGGATGGCTGGGGGCAGATCTTAGTAGCCAAGGGGGGCACAAAAAAATGCACCCTCCCTAGGCTTATATTATCTGCCCCCACTCGCTGGCTTTCCCTGTCTGGTGGACAAAATACCACGGGAGCCCACGCATTTTTTTTCTACGAATTTACACATTTAATTAACCCCTACATGTCTGAAATTTTGCACACATACACTAATGTAATTGTTAGTGAAAACCATATATTAAACTACATGAAATGACATGGTTAACTGTATGTAAACCATGTGTCATTTCATGTCGGGTTCTGTAATTTTACAAAAGCCGGCAATTGAATTAGCGGCTATTATACTATGTAGAAGTGCATGAACTATAAATATATGTATATATATGTCTCAATGACATGTATATATATATATATGTATTCTATGTGTATATATCTATTCTTTCTTTTGTGATGTAAAAACTGTCATTGGGATCCATTATATGTCGGTTTTGCAAGCCAACGAGAAATTCTCGCCGTACGGATGCCATACGGATGCTTACATGCGCAAAATACGCAGCCACACCTTGACAACGGATAAAATACGGATAAATGTGCCGGCAACATTTATGCGTAATACGGCAGTACAATACAGTCTGTTTTTTTCTACGGTGAGTGTGACGCCGGCTGTACAGTTAGTGTGCAGTGACAGGGGAGGATTTTCTTGTGTGTAGCAGCGCTGGTTATTAGGCTGCCTACCAGTGACAGGGGAGGATTTTCTTGTGTGCAGCGGCGCTGGTTATTAGGTGTCCTGCTAGCTGTATTGCTATGTGTACATGGCTGTGCAGACTGCTTTTTACACAGCACTAATACTTTGATTCTTTTTTTCTGCACATGTGTCGACCCGCCACCACAATTGTGGGTTACCAGGGCAATGGGGTACTCAGAGCCGAGCCCATGGAAGTCTATGGGGATTGTCACAGGTAGCTGTGGCTCGGTCTGTGGCCCTGGCGGTCTGGCGTATGTTGGGGATATATTTACAGGGGATTGATGTATGTACAGTTCGTGACGCCACCTGTAGTATTCTGGTAATTTGTACCAGCGCTGCTATCGATCTCTGAGGGGATGGTGATGCAGCTAGATGTCGGGTCCCCTACAGGTGGGACTCTTCCCTCAGGTCGGTAGTTAGGTGAGGATTGTGCAGGCATGCAATAATAACTCAGTCTCACACAGTCAACGTCTTTCCATACCTTTACTTGCAGGATGATAAGGCAGGTCCCAGGGAGGCTGATGGGGTTGATGGAGGATGAGCTTTGAGGCAACAGATAAGCAAGTTAGGGGCCTCCTTTACTTTCCAATGAAGCTGAGTACGACCAGCCTGAAGCGTAGTCCTCTCTATGATTCCAGCTAGTCTTTAGCTGTTCTGCCCAGTCAAATTAGTGTTAGAAGCCTTCCTGCGAGGGAGCTGAATCCTTTTCTTGTCGTGCACAACTCAAAGTCTTCACACCCCCTGACTCCAGCTACGTTCTGACTATAAAGGGGCTTGTCTGCCGCGACCTAGGGTCCGGTAGATTCCTGGTTTTCTCTTCACTATGCTGTACAATAGTGATCCTTCGGTCCCCAGTAACCGGTTGCAACGTGCAGGACTTTTCCAAGTCAAAAGCACTTCTCCAATTACCTTCCTTCCACTTTGCCCTTCGCCTTGCTTGTCTCTTAATAGATAGTTCAGTCTTTCTTCCAGTGGGGCACAGCTCTGACTAGACTAAGGTGTATACAGACACCTACACCAGACTCCACTTTCTGAACTGATGATAGACTTAAACTGGACACGTCTACTCTGTCCAAGGACAGGAAACTGACTTCTCACTCTGAAGTCCGGACACTGACTGACTAAATCACTCCCTTCCACACCCCTGCTGGGTGTGTCAGAAGTGTACACGATGTCATGAAGAGACCTTAACTGTTACCTCTCCACTCATCCTCCTGGTATTGTGTACCAGGGCTACACATTCCCCCATGGTAAACAACAGCACTCCGGGCTGTAAAATATAAAGAGACATTTTTGTTCATACAATAAACATTAAACAATAACATCTTCCCATCCGGGAGGTGAGAACACCTTGAACGTTACGAACAATAACATTCTACATATAGAAATACAAAAGTATCAAATAGCATTTAATAAATATATATACAAGATACTTGTGAAGGACCCGCACCAAACCTTCAACGTGGGTCCTGGGTGGGCTGCAGGACATCCAAATGCAGACCTCACTCAGTGCCACACCACACGGGTTTTTGGTTCAGAGGTGAGTCAAGGTTTCATGTGAAACCATTAAGAAGGCACTTTAGTGCAACTATTTACAGGATACAGTTTTTGGGCTGGCTCAGTCCTCAGCCTCTGAGTCCATTGTTAAACGAAGACATAATAGAGAAAAAACACATTTATATATATAGACTTTTACAATGTTCACACAAATTCGTTATAATCACTGCTGATATCTAATGGGTAATTTCCCTTTTGTGATTCTTTCTGATCTACGTGGTGTAGTTTCAGGTATAACAAGTTGCGATCTGTCAGCACTGCGTAACGGCAAACTATAGAACTGCCTTAACCTTTCTATGGATCTGGCAAGCGTACTGATGGCTGGGCGGTGTGAGTCAGCTTCACCAGGAGATCCCATAGTATGGGGCGCTGCTTCAGATGATCCATCTTGAGGTTCCACAGGTTGAGGTGTTGCTGGGATGGGTAACTCCTGAGCGGGCTCAACTGGCACCACAGGCACAACTGGAGGTAAAACTTCCTCTTGTGGCTGATAAAACTGCAACACTGGAACTATCACAGCATCTCCCAGTCGGGGCCAATCCGCAGGAAAATCTCCCAGATCGGTGTGTATGACCTCTTCCTTTCTTTCTCTTTGATTGAGGACAGGGTTCTTTTCACAACTCTTTAAGTGTTCTGGACACAACTTCAAATGATCTCTGGACACCGTGGTTGTTGTTCTTCCTCCGTCTTTACTGACGACACAAACTTTTCTGTTGTCGTATTTAGAATCTTGTATGACGTAGGGTTCTTGCTCCCACTGATTATCCAGTTTATGCATCTTTCTTTTTCTTTTTAATACTACCTCTCCAGGCATCAGAGGCTTGGCAGGAGCATTTCGGTTGTAAACGTCTTCCTGTTTCTCCCGTGCCTTATTAAGACTTTCCTCCACACAGATTTGTACTCTTCTGTATTGCTCTTGCCGATTGACGTCCCAGTTCTCAACAGCGTCGTCTGCCTCCGGTTCTACCACTCCAAGTTCTAGATCCATTGGTAGTTTTCCGGGCCTTGCTCTCATAAGATAGGCTGGAGTGCAGTTAGTTGAGCTTACAGGTATATGGTTGTACAAATCAACCAAATCAGGTAGTAAATCCGGCCATCGATTCCTGTCTTCCAACGGTATGGATCTCAACAAGTCAAGGACAATATGGTTCATCTTTTCACAAAGACCGTTGGTTTGAGGGTGATATGGTGTTGTTCTTATTTTCTTGCACCCGTACATATGACAGAATTCCTTGAATAAATCAGCTTCGAAAGCAGGTCCCTGATCGGTTAAGACTTGCTCGGGATACCCATGCGGTCTGCAGAAGCTTGCTTGAAAGGTCTTCGCGGCCGTCACTGCGGTCTGGTCTTTCACTGGAACGACTACCAGAAATCTGGAGTAATGGTCCACCATGGTCAAGGCGTATGAGTATCCAGATCTACTCGGCGACAGTTTGACGTGGTCCAGGGCCACAATCTCCAGGGGACGAGTCGTCCGGATAGGTTGCAGGGGGGCCTTTTGACTACCGTAGTCCTTTCTTCTGAGACCACAGGGTCCACAGTTCCGACACCACCTCTCGACAGAGCTGCGCATCCCTACCCAGTAGAACCGGCATCTCAACAGGGTCTCCAGCTTCCTCCAGCCAAAGTGTCCTGCTTGATCGTGGTACGCTTCCAACACCATTGGGACGTCTGCCTTGGGGACCACTATTTGCCAGACCATCTCATGGGTTCTGGGGTTGACGTATCTCCTGCACAACTTCTCACGGTATAGGAACAACCTGCTTTTCTCGTTCCACAGGAGCTTGGCTGACATAGGTGCATCCTTTTCCAGAGAGGAGCCTTCCTGACTTAACAACTCCTTGATGCGGCTGACCACTGGATCACTGTCCTGAGTCTCTTTCCAGCTGTGATGGGGTAAAGGATTTAATGTTGCACCATACTGCTTTCTGTGAACTCGATGCTCATGGACTACCCCATTTCGATGGAACGCGGGTAGCTCAATTTCTTCCAGGTCGTCCGATTCTTCTTCCGTATCAGAGTCATGCGGCATTCGGGACAACGCATCAGCATTAGCATTCTTTCGACCTGCCCGGTACTTGATAGTAAACTGGTAATTGGACAACCGAGCCATCCATCGCTGCTCCATGGCACCCAGCTTGGCGGTTTCCAGGTGCGTTAACGGGTTGTTGTCTGTGTACGCCGTGAACTTATTGGAGGCCAGATAGTGCTTAAATCTTTCAGTAATGGCCCAGACCAGCGCCAGAAACTCTAGCTTGAAGCTGCTATAATTTTCCGGATTCCTTTCAGTTGGCCTGAGTTTTCTGCTAGCATATGCGATGACTTTTTCTTGTCCATTCTGCTTCTGACTGAGAACGGCTCCCAACCCTTCATTACTGGCGTCGGTGTACAACAGGAACGGTTGGCTGTAATCAGGATAGGTTAAAATCTCATCACCTGTCAGGATCTCTTTCATCTTTTGAAATGCTTCAGCCTGTTCCTTACCCCAATTGAAAGGAGGGTTTCTGCTCTTTAAAGATTGTCCTACCAGGAGGTCCTGTAAAGGAGCTGCCTTCTTCGTGTAATCTTTCACGAATCTCCTGTAGTAACCCGTTAGTCCCAGGAACTGTCGCACTTCCTTAAGGTTCTTCGGCTCCGGCCACTTCTGGATGGCAGTGACTTTCTCTGGGTCCGGCGCTACTCCTTCCGAACTGACGATGTGCCCCAAGTATTGTACCTTCTGCTTGAGTAGATGGCATTTTGAGGGTTTCAACTTCATCCCGTACCTGGACAGGGACTCAAACACTTCTGCCAGGTGCTTCAGATGGTCCTCATATGTCTTGGAATACACGATAACGTCGTCTAGGTATAGCAGCACGGTTTCAAAATTGAGATGTCCCAGACAGTTTTCCATCACTCTCTGAAATGTTCCTGGGGCACTACTGAGCCCAAACGGCATTCTGTCGAACTCACAGAGCCCCATTGGGGTGGTGAAAGCCGTTTTCTCACGATCCTCCTCAGCCACAGCCACTTGCCAGTAACCACTAGTCAGATCAAGGGTAGAAAAGTAGTTAGCCGTTTTCAGAGCAGCTAATGATTCCTCTATGCGTGGTAGCGGGTATGCATCCTTGTGTGTTATGCGGTTCACCTGCCTGTAATCCACACACATTCTCATACTACCATCTTTCTTTTTAACCAGAACTAGAGGGGCTGCCCAGGGACTACAACTATCCCTTATCACCCCAGCTTTCTTCATATCATTCAACATTTCTTTAGCTTTCTGATAATGAGCTGGAGGTATGGGCCTATACCGCTCTTTGATGGGAGGATGACTGCCTGTAGGGATATGATGTTGTACTCCCTTAATTGTCCCAAAATCAAGTGGATTTTTGCTAAACACTTGGGCGTACTCTTGCACCACCCGTAATACCCCTTGCTTCTGGTGAGCGGGAGTGGTGTCCGTCCCAACATGGAGTTGCTGACACCATTCCGCCACCTGGGTTGCTGGGTCATTGTCCTCCTCTATTTGACAGGAGTCTAAGGACTCAGCCGGGAGAATAGAATTATTATCAACAGCATGAAGTTTAGCAATGGTTGCATAACGGGGTAAATTTACCTCATCATCTCCCCAATTGAGAAGCCGTACCGGTACTCTTCCATTCACCACTTCTACTACTCCCCTAGCAGTCATAAGTGTAGGTCTATGTTCTGAATGGTGGGGTTCTACTACAGCTTGGTAATTCTGTCCCCTCAGACCTATGGCCGCCCTGCACCAAATGATCATTTCACTCATTGGGGGTATCACAATAGGATCTGAGTCAGTGACCCGTACATTACCAATTTCGCCGTCGGTAAGCTTCGCTTGCTGCTGACACACCAGGGCCCGGATCTCTCTTTGGATTACTCCTCTCTGCCTTGGTCGGGCAATCTCAGCGAGCTGTTGGAGTAAGAACACAACTTCTCCCAAACAATTACCGATAATGTTAGTACCCAAAATGATATTTAAACCGTTCTCCTCATTTACAGTCTTTACTACCAGAAGCCCTTGGTCTTTCAACTCCTCTCTGCCCACCTTTACATCTACACATTTTGTTCCGAGTACTTCTACAGGAAGACCATTAGAAGCATACACAGTAAAGTCAAGGCTCGGAGGTTTAAGACTGTCCATTGACCAGTACTTGGTATATAGAGCATCAGGTATGAGGGTCACCTGGGACCCAGTGTCTAACAATGCTGGAACAGCAATACCATCTAGAATAATAGACAGGTAGGGTCGCCCGCCCACATACCTGCGGTTCCAGTCTAGGGGGCCTGACGGGTATTCTCCTGGGTGTTGGCCCTTGGACCCAGGTTCTGCCCGTTTAAAGGACACTGTGTAGACAGATGACCTTTCCGGTTGCAGCGATAACAGATGATCTCTCGACGAGAAGGGTGTTGATCAGAGGTTGCTCCTGGGGGTGGCGTTGTCCTCCTCCGGGGGGGCGACGTCTTCTTTCTCCTCCGGTGCATCCACGGAACGTCCTCTGGGCAGTCAGCTAGCAAGATCTTCCCTTCCTCTTCTTTCCGCAGCTGTAGGGCACTCATCACAGCGGCCAGATTTTTAGTCAGCTGGCGCACCTCTGAGCGCAGACAGTCCAATTCACTAGGAGGTGTCACCTGCGCTTTGGCTTCAGCCACTAGCGGGGAACAGGGGGTTACTGCCGGTTCCAGAGTGACTTCACCCTGATGATGTTGGGTGGCCACCTCAGGTTTGCCCAGGGGCCGCAGCCCTTTTATTGCCATGTCCTTTAGGGCATCAAAGGTAGCATCCGGATGATCTAAGGACCACCAATTTACAGTTCTGCGTTCCTCTGGGGATCTCAATCCCTGTATAAATTGTTCTTTCAGCATTCTATTCTCGTCGATAGCATTTAAATTGTTAATTTGCTTGAGGGCTCTCAGGGCTCCCTGTAGTCGGCAAGCATAGTCCCGGATGCTGTCACCTGGCTGTTGTGAACAGTGATAGAAGGCCATCCGGAGATCCGTTTCTGTGCGGTCTTCAAATATGGCATGAAGCTTCAGGAAGATCGCAGGCACCGACTCCTGATCAACGGTATCCCAAGTCTCCACTTCCCTCTCAGCAGCGCCAGTTAGCTGCCCTATTAGCACAGCAGCTTTTTGTCTCTCAGGCATGGAGTACATTTCTAGGATGCTGCATAACTTCCGCTTGAAGCCTGCTAATGTGCCTGGCCCACCGCTGTATTGGGGAAGCCATTTCGCCCCAGGCATATATGGGAGCGTTAGTGGCATGATCGGGACTACCGGACTGGGTGCAGGGCCTGCGCCCCCATCCGGCGCTACAATACCAAGCGGTGCGGGATTGGGGCCTCCGGCCGGGGCCGCACTGTCAGCCGGTTGTTGTGACATCTTAGCGCCCCCTTGGTTAAACGGAGCCTACCGGTTTCAGACGCTGCTACTTCACAGGCACAGCAGTGGGAACAGGACCTTCGTCGCAGGCGCTCTGATGTCAGAGCGTTCACTTCCTGTTGCAGGACCTGCCGATGAGTCAGAGCCGGGGGCGTGTCCAAGACTTTGCGCGCTCTTTCAGGTACGCCCACCTTCTTCTCCAGCGCCTGAGGGCGCGAATATGGCGGCAAAATGGCGGATTTTAGCGCCAAACAATAGCAACAGTCTTTTTCATCAAAACAATCCACAGGCACACAGGGCTCGCAATGCTGCAAGTTTCGGATCCTGTTCGTGACGCCAAGTATTTGTGTCGACCCGCCACCACAATTGTGGGTTACCAGGGCAATGGGGTACTCAGAGCCGAGCCCATGGAAGTCTATGGGGATTGTCACAGGTAGCTGTGGCTCGGTCTGTGGCCCTGGCGGTCTGGCGTATGTTGGGGATATATTTACAGGGGATTGATGTATGTACAGTTCGTGACGCCACCTGTAGTATTCTGGTAATTTGTACCAGCGCTGCTATCGATCTCTGAGGGGATGGTGATGCAGCTAGATGTCGGGTCCCCTACAGGTGGGACTCTTCCCTCAGGTCGGTAGTTAGGTGAGGATTGTGCAGGCATGCAATAATAACTCAGTCTCACACAGTCAACGTCTTTCCATACCTTTACTTGCAGGATGATAAGGCAGGTCCCAGGGAGGCTGATGGGGTTGATGGAGGATGAGCTTTGAGGCAACAGATAAGCAAGTTAGGGGCCTCCTTTACTTTCCAATGAAGCTGAGTACGACCAGCCTGAAGCGTAGTCCTCTCTATGATTCCAGCTAGTCTTTAGCTGTTCTGCCCAGTCAAATTAGTGTTAGAAGCCTTCCTGCGAGGGAGCTGAATCCTTTTCTTGTCGTGCACAACTCAAAGTCTTCACACCCCCTGACTCCAGCTACGTTCTGACTATAAAGGGGCTTGTCTGCCGCGACCTAGGGTCCGGTAGATTCCTGGTTTTCTCTTCACTATGCTGTACAATAGTGATCCTTCGGTCCCCAGTAACCGGTTGCAACGTGCAGGACTTTTCCAAGTCAAAAGCACTTCTCCAATTACCTTCCTTCCACTTTGCCCTTCGCCTTGCTTGTCTCTTAATAGATAGTTCAGTCTTTCTTCCAGTGGGGCACAGCTCTGACTAGACTAAGGTGTATACAGACACCTACACCAGACTCCACTTTCTGAACTGATGATAGACTTAAACTGGACACGTCTACTCTGTCCAAGGACAGGAAACTGACTTCTCACTCTGAAGTCCGGACACTGACTGACTAAATCACTCCCTTCCACACCCCTGCTGGGTGTGTCAGAAGTGTACACGATGTCATGAAGAGACCTTAACTGTTACCTCTCCACTCATCCTCCTGGTATTGTGTACCAGGGCTACACACACACTTACCAACCGTTCATTTTTTCCCTCACCATATAGAGCTGTACGCTACTCACACACTACCGTGTACCAGCTGGTTTCACGGACAAATACATGCTGACTATCTGTGTGTGACTTCGGAAATATATACGGAGATTGCAATTTTCCCCTACACCGTATACAGCTGTACGCTTCTGAGACAGTACCGTATATCTGCTCTTTGTATTACGGTCAAATCCATACTGAGTGAGCGCCTGTGTGTGACTGCGGAAATATATACGGAGATTGCAATTTTCCCTACACCGTATACAGCTGTACGTTTCTGAGACAGTACCGTATATCTGCACTTTGTATTACGGTCAAATCCATACTGAGTGAGCGTCTGTGTGTGACTCCAGAAATATATACGGAGATTTAAATTTTCCCCTACGCCATATACAGCTGTAGGCTCCTCATACAGTACCATATATCTGCTGGTATTTTTGGTACATTTTCCCAAACAAGAGGAAGTATGGTGGAAGAGGCCGTGGATGTGGGCGGGAGGGCCAGCTGGGATTGATGGCGGTGGTGGTGGTGCATCTGCTGGTAGTGCCAAAAGCCCAATAGCACCTAAGGCAGGAGGTGTTGAGCCTGCGTCATCGTCTGGCTCCAGAAGGCCTGGAAGGCTCCCTTTTCTGGGAGTAGGTAAACTGCTTTTAAAGCCGGAGCATCAGGAACCGGTTTTGGCTTACATTTAGGGGTGGGATTCAGTTCTCCCGGTTTGTTGGAACCGCTTGTTAAAAAAGTAGGCGTTTCACCGAACCGTGGAGATTGAGAGGCGCGAACCAGTACCTCACTGCCCCAAATTGCTGTGCGGCCGCCCGTGCCTGCTTTACTGTGTGATGTGACGCGAGGGAAAAATCTCCAAACATTGAATACCAGATGCATGGGCCAGTAGGCATGGCCAGGGCCGTTACGTGTCCATCACTGCTCACTGGGTTAATGTGGTGGATGCAGGGTCCACAGGGGACAGCGGCGGTGGGACAGTGCTGCCTAGCCCACAGTATAGGCAACAGTTGGCTGTAGGCGTTCGACCCTCCTCCTCCTCCAGAAGCAAAAGCTCGTCGACAGAGCGCAGTCGCACGAGCACTCCATCCGCAGCTGCCAGTGTTGCACACGAGGTGTCCCACTATCGATCAGCTAGTGGTAAACTTCAGCAGGCTGTTTTAAAGATGATGTATTTTGGTGACAACAGACACACCGCGGAGGTACTGGCCGACTACTTGCAGCGAGAAACTGAGTCATGGCTGGGCAGTCTACATCTTGAGCCAGGCAAGGTAGTCAGTGATAACGGCCGTAATTTTGTGGTGGCCATAGCCCTGGCAAAACTCAGACACATACCTTGCCTGGCTCACACCTTGAACCTGGTGGTGCAGTGCTTCATAAATAATTATCCGGAGTTACCAGCCCTGCTTCATAAGGTACGAAGACTGTGCTCGCACATCTTTCGCTCGCCCGTAGACTCCAGTCGTATGCAGAGGCTGCAGCGATCGCTCCACCTCCCCAAGCACCGCCTAATCATAGACGTTGCAATAAGGTTGAACTCCACCATGCACATGGTTGAGAGGCTGTGCGAACAGAGGCAGGCTGTAATGCATTTGTGGGAGGATCCACGGGCAGGCAGTTTGAGGGCAGACATGGAGTTGTCGGGTGTGCAGTGATCAAAGCTGAAAGACCTCTGTAAAGTCCTTCAGTGTTTTGAGGAATGCACACGGCTGGTAAGCACAGAAGACGCCATCATAAGCATGAGCATCCCACTTATGCGTCTGCTCATGCAAACTTTGATGCACATTAAGGATCAGGCGTCCGCAGCGGAGGAGGAGGAGGGAAGCCTTCATGACAGTCAGGCATTGTCTGCTCAGAGAACTGTCCTGGACGAGGTGGAGGAAGAAGAGGAAGAGCAGGAGGATGAGGATAAGGGGATGATTATTTTGGGGAGGATGATGCTTCTCAGGGGGCAAGAGAAAATGTTGGCTTGCCAAGGTCAGGTACAGGGTTTGTGCATGAATGGAGGGATGTGGATTTGGCAGAAAGTGCTCCTCCACCCACACTGGCAGTGCATCATTGACACCTGGAACATTGGCCCACATGTGTGATTATGTATTGCGGATCCAAAAAAGGGACCCCGCGTTGCCAAAATTATGAAGGATGATGACTACTGGTTGACCAGCATCCTCGATCCACGCTATAAAGGCAAATTACAGAACATCACAGGAAAACCTAGAGCTAATATTGGCGAACAAACAAGCAACTCTGGTAAACCATTTGTTAGAGGCATTCCCAGCACACAGCAGCGGTGCAGGTTCTGCCACGAGCCGTACTGAGCCAAATGGAAGAGGTGTTCGTGGTGCACACAGCCAAAGTGGCATTGGAGACAGGGGTTTCATGACCATGTTGTAGTCTGATTTCTCGAGGAACGCTCACACGACTGGTAATTCTGAATCGATTGCAACAGACAGGAGACAACAGTTGTCAACTATGGTTCAAAATTACCTCTCCCCCCCTATCGATGTTCTCCCTCACAGTTCATTCCCCTTTGACTACTGGGCCTGTAAACTGATCACCTGGCCTGAATTGGCACAATATGCCTTACAGGAGCTAGCTTGCCCTGCTGGTAGTGTGCTATCAGAAAGAGTCTTCAGTGCTGCTGGATCAATCCTAACAGAAAGAAGTATCCGGCTGTCGACCCAAAATGTTGATGATCTTCATTAAAATGAACCATGCCTGGGTTTCAAAGGATTTTGTACTACCTTCCCCTGATGACACATAGGTTGCCAGCAAAATGGCTCGCTTTGTCCTCCTCTTCCTCCGACTTCTCCAATTCCTCCATTTGCAGCTGCTGAATGTCCAGCCTACACCTCAACATATGCCTCTTTTTCCACCTCCCTAACTGGGCTGTCCCCCCCAACTTTAGCCAAATAACCCCCAGTTTTCAATGCGTTACTATTATTATAAAGTTAATTAAGGTTGCGAAGCTTAAGTAATAAGAATTGATGTTGTTGGCATTGAAATCGGCACTGTAGGTGTGTTTACTGTCCTCCACTCCCTGCCAACTTTTATTCCCCATTGACTTGCATTGGGGTCGGATTTTCGACTCCGACCCGACCATTTCCGTTAGTCGGCCGACTTCGTTCGACTCGACTTTTAAGAAAGTCGGGTTTCACGAAACTCGACTCGACCCTAAAAAAGGCAAAGTCGCTCATCTCTACCCGTTACACTTGAAGATCAAACACGGGTTCACTACCTGGCTTCTATTAGCCATTCTGTGTATCTACACACCCTGGGGTGCTAGAATGGATCGAGACCCTGGAATGTGTTCAGCCCGTTCCAGTGATCTCAAAAATGTAACTGGTATTGGGTTAGGACGTACAATATTTTCCTTAAAGCTCTTTGTGAAATTCCCATCTGAATGATGGAAATTTGAATGAAGCAGTCTCATAGCTTGGACTCCACTAGAGGTCATCCTGTATGAGCCTGGATACTAGCTATGGTGGTGGGGGTGTTAGCTTTCACTTAGAAGCTGGTTAGGCTGGACCACCTGCTGAGTCAAGTGTCCAGCTACAGCTACACATCCTCAAGGAGCATTGCAGTAGGATATGATACAGTTGATGTCATTACTTAAATCTCCCCATATTCTTCACAAGTACAATGGGCATGAGATTTCTATAAATCACATCCACTTTGCTGGAACTGTAAGACACTGCATTTTTGTGCACTAAAACTGATTGTCGGATCTTAACCTTAGAACCATTTCTGCTTCAGAACAAAGGTGAAAAAATAATGCACTGGGGCCTTGGTCTTTTGGTAAGACTTCTTGGAGCAAACTGTTAAGCATTTGATAATCAGTTTTTATGTATGGTTCAGAAATAATTCACTTGCTCTTTATATATAACTGCTCATTTTGCTTTTACAAGTGTTACATTTTCATATTAAAAAGTGAAATTCAGTAGTTTACAGTGTATTTTTTGTGCCAAAATAGCTAAAAAAAATCTGACAAAGTACTCAGTAGTACCAGCACTGAGGTGTTACAATATAGGCCTTTTATGTGGCTAAAAGGCATTCGGAAAGCTTTACAAATTCTGGATGTCAGTCAAATATTTAATATCTATTTATCTCGCAGCCAATTCTAATAAATTACTAACAAAATTCAATCTTATTTTCATCCATTTCAGAGCACAGCTGGATCAGACTATTTGAGAGCATGCCACATTATGCCCATTATCACACACAGCAAAAATCAGTCCTTCTAGAAACCACAATCTCGCTTCATAAATCTGCAGTTAAGAGTTAAAATCTAGAAGATGCCAATGAATTCTCTGAACCTTTCACTTCTTCATAATACAAAGGTTTCAAGGTCCAGGGTCAATGTACTTTAAAAGTAGCACAGTCATTACTTGGTCACTGCTCCGTTGTTGGCATTGAGCTGTTATATAAATTTTGTTATATAAATTATTGTTATTATTTATATTTAGACCAACATTGATTCCATGGTGTTATACATGAGAGGGGGTTATATACAAAATACAAATATAAATTATAGTGAACAAACTAACAATGACAGACTTACAGTCTACCGGAAATTGGGTAAGGAGACAATATGTTGGGGTGGGGCTTCAGCAGCTTCAGTGGTGGTGAGGTGCACTGTGGCTATTTCAGGCTGTAAGCTTTCTTGAATAGATGCATTTTGAAGTCATGTTTGAAGGTTCCGCAACTGGTGGATAATCGGACATGTTGGGCCATAAAAGTACAGAGTATGAGGGATGCTCGGGAGAAGTGTTGGAGGCGATTAGGTGAGGAACGTATAAATATGGAGGAGTGAAGGAGTTCTTGAGCAGTTCAGAAGATTACATGTTAAAAGGTAATGGGATATTTGGAGATATACGAAGGAGACAGATTATGGATGGCTTTGTAGATCAATGTGAATAGTTTGAACTGGATACGTTGGGAACCAAATAAGGGATTTGCAGAGGGTAGAAGCGGAGGAATAGCGAGGACAGAGGTGGATAAGTAGTGCAGCAGAGTTAAGGATGGACTGGAAAGATGTGAAACTGTTAGCAGGGATGTCACAGAGGAGGATATTGCTGTAGTTAAGGCGAGAGATGAGGACATGCATTAGCATTTTAGTAGATTCATGGTTGCAGATAAGACAAATTCTGGAAATATTTTTGAGTTGGAGGCAGCAAGAGGTGGAAAGAGCTTGGATGTGTGGTTTGAAGGACAGGGCAGAGTCAAGAGTTACTCAGAGGCAGCGGACTTGTGGTACAGGTGTAAGCGTAAAATCATTTATTATGATAGATCAGTTAGTGAGGGATAGGTGAGATGGAGGAAATATAATGAGCTCAGGTTTGTCCATGTTGAGCTTTAGAATGCTTGATTACAAGAAGGAGAATATAGCTGATAGCCA
This sequence comes from Oophaga sylvatica, assembly GCA_033576555.1. Taxonomy (NCBI): domain Eukaryota; kingdom Metazoa; phylum Chordata; class Amphibia; order Anura; family Dendrobatidae; genus Oophaga; species Oophaga sylvatica. Next base: position 101,104,417 of record JARQOD010000002.1, on the reverse strand, counting down.
CACTGGGATTCTGGATAGCAGAAAGGTGATGTCGGGACCAGACAGGTAGATAAGCGTATCAGAGTATAATCAGCGTATAGATGGTACTGGAAGCCATGGGAATTTGAGTTGTCCCAGGCCAATAGGTACAGATTGAGAAGAGAAGGGGTCCCAGAGCAGAGCCTTCAGGGACACCAACAGAGAGAGGGTGCTATTGGGGCTCACACTGTGCTTCCAACTGCCTGGCCAAAGTTACGCCCAAGACTCCGCCTCCAGTGCCTTTGAACCTTGTTTCGTTGCCCGTTTAATATTGTGCCTTTGCTGATGTTTTCTGTGTAACAAAGGCAGAGTTCCTGCAACCCACAGACCTTATGACTGTCATGTCGACCTTCTTCCTGGCATCTCTCTACCCTGGGGGTGGGTGTATCCCCTATCTCTACCTGAGATACGAGCCATGTCAGAGCACATGCATGAGAACTTAGCCCAGGGATATATACATAATTCCTTTTCTCCTTTGCAGAGCTGGCTTCTTCATAGTGACTAAAAGTATGGTTCTACATGCCCCTGTATAGACTATTGAGATCTCAACAAAATCACTATAAAGAACAAGTACCGTCTGCCACTGATTTCTGAGCTGTTTGACAGAATCAGCGGAGCTAATATCTAGAGATGAGCAAACCTTTCAAGGTTCGGTTCGATTCGCTGAACATTTAGACGTTCGAACAACGGTTTCGACGAACGTACACAAACCCCATTAAATTCAGTGGGAGGCCAATCCAAGAGTATTCACAACACCTTAAGGGGTGACAAAAGCTTACCAAACAGCTAAAATTAGGTACAGACACTATGAAAAGTGGCATCAATTGACCAACAGTAGAAATGTACTAATAGCACAGCAGCAGTCAGCCATTGGCCATGCATGAGGGATCAGCGTGTGGGCCAGCATTTACAGCTTTGAATTGAAATTTCAATGAGGACCTGGTGGTTAAGAGAGCAGTGTAAGCCTTCTTACCTGAGAGCCCTGATACCTGATGCAACACCTCCAATTTTTTTTTCCAGCCTCAATCAGATAGCACAAACATCAGTTTCATACAGTACTATTGGTAGAAAAATGTAAGAAAAGTAACACTGGTAGTTGACTTATCAATTGACCCACAGTAGAACCTTTTCTAATGGCACAGAAGCAACCCACCAGATGGAGACCAAACTTGGAGTCTTCACATTTCAAAAAATTATTGTCACACACCATCAAAGAGGCATCAATTTCCACAAAGTAGAAAAAGTATAAGTGGCCTCTGACACACCTTCTACTTCAGGCAACCCACCAGATGGAGACCCAACTTCTCTACATTTCAAAAAATTGTTTGTTACAGCAGCAGCAGTAGCCACAGCCGGCATAGAAGCCACAACAAAGGTGTCACAGACTGCAATAACGTGAGATCAATGAATGACTCTAAAAACGACACTATCGCCTAGTCTGCCCAATCTGTGACTGGGGTGCAAAAGTCATTGAAGATCCATGACTTGTAGAGTTGAGCGAAACAGGTCGGTCAGATTCAAAAGTCTCCGACTTTCGCCAAAGTCGGGTTTCGTTGGCCGAAACACGACCATAGCGTGAGGTCGGCCATGTGGTCGTCGAAACAAGGGCCAAAGTCGAGTTTCCCAGAATGCTTTCAGAATGCTTTCAGGCGCCTTTTTTCAGCCAATGAGCAAGAACGTACACTGTGGGCAACGAGATGACATGAGCAGCGTCCACTGTTGTGAATGTGCTAGAGATGGTTTCTGAGCAGAGGCTCCCTCTGGTGGTTACTGACAGTACTGAACCTTTCAGCGAGGAATGGCAATCTGGGATCACTGACTGGTCTGATATAAGGGAGGTTCCCTCCCATGATGGTCGCCGGTGATCAATTGTTCTTGTCTCAATTGTGGTTCCTGGTTCATTTGGAAGTTGCTGGAGTCTTGCCTGCACCTGCTGGTTTCAGATAAGATATTTTCTGCTTTTCTTTTTGTGCTCGCTTTTTTCATAGTTTTCTGCACTTTTGTGGAGGTCAGCCGGGTCCCCTCCTGGGGCCTGTGCTCCTCTCAATTTATCTGTAGCCACTGTTATTTGTTCATTTGCTTTTTCCTGTTTTTTCAGTCGCTGCGGCTTTGTTTTGTTACACCAGAGATCTGATTTAGGTGGTAGAGATCGTGTGATCTCAGGTTTTTTGGCAATCAGAAGTGCTGGTATTTTTTAGGGTTTTTGTTGGATTGCAGTCAGAATTCTTTCCTGTACTTTTCTGTCTAGACAGATTGGGCCCCAACGTTTGCTCATTCTATTTTCTGTCTGTGTCCGTGCTATCTTCTTGTTTAACCGCCATTATATGTTTGGGGGCTTCCTATTTTCTTTGGGGATCTGCTCCGGGGCAGATAGCTTTCATCTTTCTGCCTTTAGGTGTAGTTATCTCTCAGGCTGTGACGAGGCGTCTAGGATCAACGTAGGAACGCTCCACGGCTACCTCTAGTTGTGTGGTTAGTTCAGGTTACTGCAATCCAATAGGTTCCAGCTTCTCTGGTGTATTACCGTTTTTGCTTTTTCTCCTCAGCTACCTAAACATAACAGTCCACCACCATCTTAGAGAAGGGCATTGCAGTGATTGGCTTGCTTTGGGGGGCGTCATAGTGTCTATAAAAGCCCTGACCGCAAACCGCCATTTTGCTTCTGCCGATCTTAACAGTAGGGAGAGGTTGCTGACGCTGTTTATCAGTACACACAGAGAGAAACAGCTACGACAGTACAGTCAACAAAAGTGGTAAAAAGCTCCTGAACGTATGTAGAAGTTTAGGACTTCATATTCTTAATGGACGTACCAAAGGAGACTCTTTAGGGAGGTATACACTAAACTCCCATGTAGGGAGGAGTGTAGTAGATTATGCCATTACAGACATGAACCGGGCAAATATCAGCGCCTTCATAGTCACCCCACAAACGCACCTGTCAGACCACAGCCAACTTCTTCTGTACTTGAAATCTACAGAGAAACCACCCACTCAAAAGCCACAGCATAGCGGCCTCTTCAACCGGCCTCCATCATATAAATGGTCCAAAACGTCGGCACTAAAGTACAAAGAGGCTCTCAGCAGACCCGAAATACAGCGGATGCTCCACCACTTCTACAACCACGAGTACCAGCCTAACCCAAAGGGAGTGAGTCAAGCTACAAAAGACCTCAACAATATATTCTATGCAATGGCCAGACTGTCCGACGTTAAAAAAGTTGACTACAAGAGACCAAAAGAAAAACAGACCAACGGTTGGTTTGACAGAGAATGTAAAGCCGTACGGAAGACCCTGAGAACAGCCTCAAACAAGAAACATAGAGACCCCAACCACCCTGGTCTGAGGGAAGCCTATGAAACCATACAAAGACAGTACAAAACCATCCTCAGGAGGAAGAAGCAGAGTTACATCTCTACCAAGCTTAACCAACTCCAAGATGCTCTTCAAGACAATTCCTTCTGGGAACTATGGAACCACATGGGCACAAAAGACAAGAAAAACAACATCCATATCCAAAATGGCAACATCTGGCTCCAGTACTTCAGAGACCTTTATAAAGACATCCCAAAGGAAGAACTAAACCAAGAACAGGAAAACATAATGGCAAAACTAAAAGCAATGGAGGAAAAAGTAAAAAATTTCCAAAACCCAGTGGATACACCTATTACATTACAGGAAGTAGCAGAGAGAATCTCTTCCATAAGATGTAGAAAAGCCGGTGGCCTGGATGGAATCCTACCAGAAATGCTGAAGTACAGCCCACCAGAAATACAGGCTGCAATGGTTAAACTCTTCAATATTGTGCTAAGTGCCGGCTACTTCCCTCGTACCTGGAACCAAGGCCTCATCACACCCATCCACAAGAATGGGGACAGGTATGACCCAGCCAACTACAGAGGCATATGTGTCAGCAGCAACCTGGGGAAACTGTTCAACAGCATCCTGAACAAGAGGATCCTCAGTTTCCTCACCGAACATAACGTCCTCAGCAAGAGCCAAGCAGGGTTCATGCCAAACCACCGCACCACTGACCACATCTATACCCTGCACAGCCTCATTCAGAGACACGTCCACAATACAAAGAACGGGAAGATATACGCCTGTTTCGTGGACTTTAAAAAGGCCTTTGATTCGGTGTGGCACCCGGGCTTATTCCTGAAACTGCTGGAGAGCGGAATAGGAGGAAAGACCTACGATGTTATCAAAAGCTCCTACACCGAGAACCTCTGCAGTGTGAGTGTGAACGGTAAAAGAACGGCTTATTTCCAGCAGAGCCGTGGAGTCAGACAAGGCTGCAGCCTAAGTCCAACGCTAGAGTTGAGCGATACTTTCCGATATGCTAAAGTATCGGAATCGGAATGGTATCGCCGATATCACTAAAATATCGGCGATACCCGATACCGATACCGGAAGTCCCATGTAAGTCTATGGGAACAAAATATCGCAACTAAAAAAACCCCATTCTTTCCTTGTAAACACTAAATATACACACATAGAATACATATATATATATATACATGTCATTGTGACATATATATATACATATATGTATAGTTTATACACTTCTACATAGTAAAATATCCTTTGATTCAATTGCCGGGTAAAGCCGGCTTCAGTGAAAAGACAGAAGCACCCGACATGAAATGACACTTGGTGTACATAGGGTTAAACATTTCTTTTCATGTCCTTTGCTATCTAATTTGCACAAACAATTAAATCAGACTATGTGTGCAAAATTTCACACCTGTAGGGGTTAATTAAAGGTGTAAATTCGTTGTAAAAAAACGGACTTTTTTGCTACGAATTTACACCTTTAATTAACCCCTAGAGGTGTGAAATTTTGCACACATAGTCTGATTTAATTGTTTGTGCAAATTAGATAGCAAAGGACATGAAAAGACATGGTTAACCCTATGTACACCAAGTGTCATTTCATGTCGGGTCACCCGACATGAAATGACACTTGGTGTACATAGGGTTAAACATTTCTTTTCATGTCCTTTGCTATCTAATTTGCACAAACAATTAAATCAGACTATGTGTGCAAAATTTCACACCTCTAGGGGTTAATTAAAGGTGTAAATTCGTTGTAAAAAAACGGACTTTTTTGCTACGAATTTACACCTTTAATTAACCCCTAGAGGTGTGAAATTTTGCACACATAGTCTGATTTAATTGTTTGTGCAAATTAGATAGCAAAGGACATGAAAAGACATGGTTAACCCTATGTACACCAAGTGTCATTTCATGTCGGGTTCTGCATTTTCACAAAAGCCGGCAATTGAATTAGCGGCTATTATACTATGTAGAAGTGTATGAACTACAAATATAAATATATATATATGTGTCACAAATTCAATGACATGTTATATATATATGAGGTGTAAAATTGCTGAAAAAAAATGCGTGGGCTCCCGCCCTATTTTCGCAACCAGACAGACAAAGCCAGTGAGTGGGGGCAGATAATAATAGCCCAGAGAGGGACCATTATTTTTGCCCCCCCGGCTACTAACATCTGCCCCAGCACCCCAGGAAAGACAAATCTATAATTAGATTCGCCCTTTCTGGCACTTGCCCGTCTATTCCCATTGCCCTGTAGCGGTGGCGAATGGGTTAATATGGGGTTAAAGCCACCTTGCTATTGAAAGGTGACCTTAAGCCAGGTTAATAATTGAGAGCTGTCAATTAGACAACTATCAATTATTAATCCTATTGCATGAAATAAAAATAAAACACACACACTTTAATTAAAAATCATTTTAATGAAATAAAGACACATGTTTTTGACCATCTTTTATTTTACTGCAAAAACCATTTCCTGTAATAAAAATAAAATAAAAAAGCAAAATTATTCTTACCTATCCCATGCACAGTCAGGTCCCACGGTGTAATCCTTCAGAAAGGGTTAATGTTTACTGCAGGGACCGCAGCTAATGCTGCAGCCTCACAGTAAACCCCAAATGAATGAGTTCCTCTCCTGCCTGACAGGAGAGTAAAGGCTGGGTGTCACATAACGATACACCAGCGATCCCGACAACGATATGCACTTGTCAGGATCGCTGGTGTATCGCTACATGATCGCTGCTGAGCTGCCAAACAGGCAGCTCAGGCAGTGATCTGGGACAGCGACACTGCGGGTAACATCGCTTAAGGGCCCGTCTCACATAGCGATATCGCTACCGAGATCGCTGCTGAGTCACTAGTTTTGTGACGCAGCAGCGAGCTCACCAGCGATATTTCTGTGTGTGACATTCAGCGACGATCAGCCCCCTGCCGGGTATCGCTGATCGTCGCAGAAATGTCAGGACCTTTTTTTGATCGCTGGTTTCCCTCTGACAGGCACGCATCGCTGCGTGTGACAGGCGGGAAACCAGCGATCAAAGGTCCTGACATTTCAGCGACGATCAGCGATACCCGGCAGGGGGGCTGATCGTCGCTGAATGTCACACACAGCGATATCGCTGGTGAGCTCGCTGCTGCGTCACAAAACTAGTGACTCAGCAGCGATCTCGGTAGCGATATCGCTATGTGAGACGGGCCCTTAAGTGGAAAGCTTAATTGATTGCTTTCCACTTTCACTTCAGGTCAGCCAGGGACACAATCAGTGACGTCAGAGGGAACTGATTAACAAAAATAGGGGTTCCCTTCGAAAAAAAAATGGTGTGGGGTCCCCCTATTTTTGTTAACCAGCCAGATGAAGTAGACCGCTGAGGCCTGGATTTTCAGGCTGTTAAGGAGCCAAGATCCATGGACCTTGCCAGCCTGATAATACCAGGCCACAGCAGTCTGCATATCTTGGCTGATTAACAAAAATAGGGGATCCCCTCGAAAAAAATTGGCGTGGGGTCCCCCCTATTTTTGTTAACCAGCCAGATGAAGCAGACCGCTGAGGCCTGGATTTTCAGGCTGTTAAGGAGCCAAGATCCATGGACCTTGCCAGCCTGATAATACCAGGCCACAGCAGTCTGCATATCTTGGCTGATTAACAAAAATAGGGGATCCCCTCGAAAAAAATTGGCGTGGGGTCCCCCTATTTTTGTTAACCAGCCAGATGAAGCAGACCGCTGAGGCCTGGATTTTCAGGCTGTTAAGGAGCCAAGATCCATGGACCTTGCCAGCCTGATAATACCAGGCCACAGCAGTCTGCATATCTTGGCTGATTAACAAAAATAGGGGATCCCCTCGAAAAAAATTAGCGTGGGGTCCCCCCTATTTTTGTTAACCAGCCAGATGAAGCAGACCGCTGAGGCCTGGTTTTTCAGGCTGGTAAGGATCCAATATCCATGGACCTTGCAAGCCTGATAATACCAGGCCACAGCAGTCTGCTTAGCTTGGCTGGTTAACAAAAATAGGGGATCCCCTCGAAAAAAAAACGGCGTGGGGATCCCCCTATTTTGTTAACCAGCCAAGTAAAATGCAGACTGCTGCGGCCTGGTATTAAAAGACTGTCAAGGCCCATGGATTTTGGCCCTCAACAGCCTGATAATACCAGGCTACAGCAGCCCCACATTTGGCGCATCAAAAGATGTGCCAATTGTGGCACTTTACCCGGCTCTTCCCACTTGCCCTGTAGCGGTGGCAAGTGGGGTAATAAGGGGTTAATGTCACCGTTGATTGCACGGTGACAATAAGCCCGGTTAATAATGGAGAGGTGTCAATAAGACACCGATCCATTATTAATCCCAAAGTTATTAAATGTGTAAAAAAAAGACAAAGCAAGAAAAAAGTATTTTAATGAAATAAAAGAGACAACACAGTTTTCATTTCTTTTATTATACACTCATTCCTGCGACGCCATCGATCTCCTGTAAAAAAAGAAAAAAAACAAACCAACAGTATACCACCTGTCCGACGCAGTCCATAGTAACGAGTGTCCCACGACGATCCAACTCTGCTACATCGCAATGACAGGCAGAGCCTGTCATTGCAACGCAGCACAGCTGATTACCTGCTTCCCCGGCGGTGACGTCATCGGACTGACTGCTTTACGGCCGGGATTACCCAGCAGTCACTGCAGTTATCGCAGAGAAACTGCATGTGACCGCCGGGGAGAAGAGGATGGCGGCCATGAAGCAGTCCAGGACGTGACCGCCGGAGATCTTCTGCCAGGTAAGTGCCGCTGACTCCTGACAGACCCGACAGACGGACACTGACAGTGACAGTGACAATCCCGATTCCGGTATCCGATAAGACGAAAATATCGGAACTCGGAATCGGAATTCCGATACAGCCAATATCGGCCGATACCCGATATTTGCAGTATCGGAATGCTCAACACTATCCAACGCTCTTCAACATTTACATCAACGAGCTGGCTACCGCTCTGGAATCTTCCACAGCACCAGGTCCCACCTCCACGACACCCAGGTGAAATTCCTGCTGTATGCAGATGACCTGCTGCTTCTGTCACCAACCGAGAAAGGCCTCCAAGACAACCTGAAAATCTTAGAGAAATTCAGCTCCACCTGGGCACTACCGGTCAACCTAAAGAAAACCAACATCATGGTGTTCCAGAGGAGAAAGAGAAAATTAGACCAGCACCCTTCATTTGTCCTCAACAACTGCGCCCTTACAGGAACAGACAAATATACCTACCTGGGCCTAGAGATTCACCGGTCAGGAAGCTTCAAACAAGCCATAGAGACCCTGAAAGACAAGGCATGTAAAACCTTCTATGGCATCCGAAGGAAACTTTACCATCTGAAGCCACCAGTGAGGGTCTGGTTAAAAATCTTCGACTCGGTCATCGCCCCAATCCTCCTGTATGGCAGTGAAGTCTGGGGTCCTCACACCTACCCAGACTGGTCAAGATGGGACTCCAGCCCAACAGAAATATTCCACCTGGAATTCTGCAAGCACCTTCTCCAAGTCCATCGGAGCACCTCCAACAGTGCCTGCAGGGCCGAGCTGGGCAGATTCCCTCTACACCTAACGGTTCTAAAGAGGGCACTATCATTCCGGGCTCACCTACGTAGGAGCAATCCAAGCTCCCATCACCATAAAGCCCTGACACACGTAGGTGAAACAGAAAAACTAGGACCCTCGGAACAGCTCACCCAAACCCAACCTGACCAGAACACCAATCACAACAACCTGACAAAAGCCGAAATCAGGAAGATGGTAGACGAAGGCCAGGAGAGGTATGTCAGTGACTGGAAGAACGACATCATCAGCTCCCAGAAACTGACCATGTACCGGAGTCTACAGAGAGACTACAGACTGGCCCCATACCTGGAGAAACTCCCGGACCCAGAGACCGCAAGATCCTGAGCCGGTATAGACTCAGCGCCCACAGTCTGGCCATCGAATCTGGCCGACACAGGCAGAGCTACAAGCCAGGGAGGAAAGACTATGCCAACACTGTGACCAGGAGGCCATAGAGGACGAAACCCACTTCCTGCTACACTGCTCCAAATACTCAGCAGTGAGGGACACTCACTTCAGGAGACTCTCACATCTCTTCCCGGATTTCATCACCATGAAGGAGGAAGAGAAAACATATATCTTGCTGGGGGAAGAAGAGAGAGCAGCGGAGATAGCAGCGCGGTATGTGAGCGAATGTCATAGACTGCGAGAAAGAGAACTATGATATGCCATGGACTTCTATAGCCCCCACCCCGGGTCTGCCCCCATCGCCCCTCCCTATGCCGTGGACTTTTGTGGCCCCACCCTGGACCTGCACCCCGTCGCCCTCCCTGTGCCATGGACTTCCATGGCCCCCACCCTGGATCTGCCCCTACTCAACATCCCTATCCCTATCCCCCTTTGGTACACTTACTTTGGCAAAACTAATGTGTATTTAGTCCTGCCAATAAAGCTTCTTTGAATTTGAATTTGAATTTGATAGGAAAGATGTGTATCTTCGTACCGTGTTAGCCAGTAGATAGAAAAATATTTAGACTTGAGAGTCCTCAGTGGTTGATACCTTTTAATGGCTAACTGAAAAGATGGTAACAAATTGCAAGGTTTCGAGACTACTCCGGTCTCTTCATCAGGCAAAGACTAAAACAAAAACTGAAGAATCACATATATATATATATATACACAAGAGGACACAGGAATAGTGCAATAGGTAAGACAAGTGACGTGAAGCAGAACTGTCATTATGGCAGAGGAATGAACATAAATATTGGAACAGATCATAGATAAGGAGAGAGTTTTATTACCCTCTGATTGGGGTCTGGTGTTGTGTTTTGATGCCCCTAGAAGGTCAGAGACGCAGAATCTGCGTCTCTGACCTTCTAGGGGCATCAAAACACAACACCAGACCCCAATCAGAGGGTAATAAAACTCTCTCCTTATCTATGATCTGTTCCAATATTTATGTTCATTCCTCTGCCATAATGACAGTTCTGCTTCACGTCACTTGTCTTACCTATTGCACTATTCCTGTGTCCTCTTGTGTATATATATATATGTGATTCTTCAGTTTTTGTTTTAGTCTTTGCCTGATGAAGAGACCGGAGTAGTCTCGAAACCTTGCAATTTGTTACCATCTTTTCAGTTAGCCATTAAAAGGTATCAACCACTGAGGACTCTCAAGTCTAAATATTTTTCTATCAGTAGGGAGAGAGTTAGGGCTGGAAAGAGAAGTTCTTATGTGCTTGTGCTGATATCAATTGTGCTGTACAGTTAGTGTGCATTGACAGGGGAGGATTTTCTTGTGTGCAGCAGCGCTGGTTATTAGGCTGCCTGATAGCTGTATTGCTGTGTGTACACTGCTGTGCAGACTGCTTTTTACACAGCACTGATACTTTTTTTCTTTTTTTCTGCACAGTTACCGAGCGTTCATTTTTTCCCACACCTTATAGAGCTGTACGCTCCTCACACACTACCGTGTACCGGCTGGTATCACGGACAAATACATGCTGACTATCTGTGTGTGACTCGGGAAATATATACAGAGATTGAAATTTTCCCCTACACCGTATACAGCTGTCCGCTTCTGATACAGTACCGTATATCTGCTCTTTGTATTACGGTCAAATCCATACTGAGTGAGCGTCTGTGTGTGACTCCAGAAATATATACGGAGATTTAAAATTACCCCAACACTGTTTACAGCTGAACGCTTCTTATACAGTACCATATATCTGCTGGTATTTTGGTTACATCTTCCCAAACATGAGGAAGTATGGTGGAAGAGGACGTGGCGGGGGGGGCAGCTGTTATTCCCCATTGACTTGCATTGGGGTCGGGTTTCGTTTTTTTGTCGACCTCCGACTTTTGCCGCGAGCTAGTCGGCCGATCTCGTTCGACTCGACTTTTACGAAAGTCGGGTGGTCCGAAACCCGACTAGACCCGAAAAAAGGCAAAGTCGCTCATCTCTAATGACTTGTTCATTTTGATGAAAGTTCGGTGGGCCACACTTTCAGGGGATAGATGGATGCGCTTATCCGTCAGGACACCATCAGCAGCGCTGAAGACACGTTCTGAGAGAAAGCTGTCTGCCGGGCCTGACAAAACCTCCAAGGCGTGACAGGCTAGCTCAGGCCACTCTTCCATTTTTGAAGACTAAAATGTGAAAGGGTCCAAAACACCCCTGATGGCATTGATATTGAGCTTGAAATACTCCTGCACCATCCTCTCCAGTCGTTCATAACGTGTCAGACTTGTACTCTGTTCTGTGCTAGTGCATAGGCTGGTCGAAAAAAATGTGTGAAACGACTTACAAAAATTGCTACTGTCACTTATGCTGCTGCTAATGTTTTTGCAATGATACCTTGACGCTTCTGGGGTTGGATGTCTAGAACTGCAGTGGACACTGTGTGCCTCACTACTGTCTTGGGGACAACCACTCTTAACACAAGTGTTTTTTGATACTGCAGCATTCGCGTGTTCCTTTCCAGGGGGGAGCAACTGGCTAAATTTACTCTTGTACCATGGATCTAACAGAGTGGCAACCCAGTAGTTAGCACTATTTCTAACCCTAAGAATACGGACATCATGTTGAAGATAGTGCAGCAAGAAGACTCCCATGTGTCAGTTGCCTCCATGAGGTCCAAGCCAAAGGTGTGTTGGTCGATGGGGTAACACTCAAGGTTGCTTCCTCCATCCCCTCCCGCCAACCACGGACAACAGAGAGGGGGATCATTATCCTCTTCATGTGCTGACTATTGCACGTCCATCACCTCTTCCTCCTCTGTTTGTTCCCTGGCTCCTGCACCTTCACTAACAGTTTGCTTGTTATCATGAGTCCCCCTTGACCGCTGTAAGACACCCTCCTATAGCACCCACCTATGCGACGACAGTCCAGAAATTTGATATATTGTTATCCCTTCAGCATCCTCCTCCGCTTTCACCTCTTCCTCTAAGACCACCACCTTCTCATGCAGACTTTTCAAAGTGTGGTCCAGCATGTAGATGACTGGAATGGTGATGCGGATGACGACACCGTCAGCGCTAAACATCTTAGTAGCCATTTCAAAACTGTGCAGAAGGGTGCAAAGGTCCTTTATTTGTGCCGACTCCACAAGTGTGATTTGTACCTTGTCCGGCCTATGCAAAAGGACATAATGCTCCAGTCGATGACCTGCGGGGTATGATTGTCGTAAGTGAGCACACAGTGACCATGCGTTCTGCAGCAACACATCCAGGCTGGGATAGTGGCGGAGAAATTGCTGAACCACCAGGTGAGCCATAGTTGTGCAGTACGGAGGTGGGGGGGATTCTATCTGCACTGTTGGAACGCATGTCTGATTAAGGGAGAGGTTGAGGGCACAGGTGGAGGCTCTAAAGGAGGTGAAGGAGCCAGAAGCAGTGGAGAAACAAAGGTTTGCTCGCAAGCGTTGGGGATTCAAAGACTTTTGGAGCAGCCTGTTAACCGCCTGCCCCCACAGCCACCAGAGTCACCCAGTGTGCAGTCAGCAAGATGTAACGCCTTTCCCCATGTTTGCTTTTTAGGCATCATGGTGAAATACACCTTGGGAAACAGATTTTTTCAGGGAGCGGGTGATGTTTTCTGTAACATGCTGGTGTAGCACAGGCACAGCTTTCTTAGAAAATGAATGGCGACTGGGCAACTGGTACTTGGGGACTGCAACGACCATCAACATTCTGAAACCATCTGTATCCACCAGGCAAAAAGGCAGCATTTCCGTGGCCAACAGATTGGAGATGGTGAAGTTCAAGCTCTTAGCTTTGGCATGTGTAGGAGGAAACATTCTTTTACGTGACCACTGTTGTGAATGCTCTGGATTCTGAGTTGGGGCTCCCTCTGGTGGCTGCTGATAGTAATGAAGCTGCCTTGACTGACAGAGGCCCTTCAGCTGAGGATTCAGCTATGGACGATTCGCAATCTGGGAGTGATGACTGGGGAGATTTAAGGGAGTAACCTTCCCATGATCCTCGCCAGTGATTAGTTGTTTCTTCCTGGTCCAGTTTGGAAGTCAGCTTACTTTCAGCTGTCTCCTGCAACTTTCAGATAAGTTATTTTCTGCTTGTTTCTGTGGTTTAGTTTTCTTTTGTTTTTCTGCCCTTCTGAGTGAGGTCAGCCGGGTCCCCCTGCTGGGGCCTGCGCTGGTCTCTGTTTCTCATTTATCTTGGTTTATTTGTTCAGTCCCTGTTATTTCAGTGGCTGCTGGGTAGCTAATTGTTCACACCAGAGTTCTGATCTAACGGGAGAGAAATCGTGTGGTCTCAGTATTTTTGGAATCAGAAGTGTTGGAATTTTTCCTAGGGTTTTGCTGGATTGCAGACAGTATTCTTTCCTGTCCTGTCCTATCCAGATAGTTTTGGGCCCCAGCGTTTGCTTGCTCTATTTTCTGCCTGCGTTTGTATTTCATCTTGTCTCATCGCCAATATTTGTGTGGGGGCTACCTATTCCTTTGGGGCGCTACTCCGGGGCAGTTAGCTTTCCCCTTTCTATCTTTAGGCTTAGCTAACTCTCCGTCTGTGTCGAGGCGTCTAGGTATGTCCCACGGCTGCTTCTAGTTGTGCGGTTAGTTTAGGGGTCTGCAATCCATTAGTTACCAACCTCTCTGGGTGTCTGACTGCCTTGGCTATTTTTGTTACTGTCCTCCTCGGCTGCCAAATCATAACACTGGCTGCTGTGTCCTGAGAGAGGGTGGTGTACGGAGAACAGGACAAACTGCTGGACTGTAAGTGAGGTGCAGGTGGAGATGTTATGGTGGATTGAGAAAGATGTGTTGTGCTATGTGACACAAAAACAGTAGTCATTCCACTTCAGTAACAGCTGATGGGCTCTCACTCACTTCAACTGTATGGGGTAAACAAGTGGAGTTTCTGCAGCTGGAGACCTGTGTGAGAAGAATTGGCACAGTGACGGAAGAGGAAGAAGCAGCAGATGTGGTTGATGGGACAGCTGGTGGTTAGCAAGCCCCTTTTGTCCGCATTTTATTAAGCAGTGAGATTCCCACACTAAGGCATGTTGATCACACACGTGTTGGTTCATGTATGTAGTTGTCAAATTATTGCAATTTTTTACTGTACTGAGTATTTTTGGTGCTAGTTTTGCAGATAATGTGAGTTAGGTCATCCTTTGCGGTCTTAAATAAGGCCCAGGCTAGGCAACTCTTGCCGCCCCTATGAACTGCACATTTGTGACTGGCGCTGATATGGAAATTTAATTAGGATAAAAATATCCTTCTGTGTTTGCTGCTTGCCATGTCCAAATCTCTATATAATGTCTTTTTGAGCGCTCAGAACGAAATGAGGACTGTCCACAACGCAAGTGTCAGTATAACAGTTCGTCAAAGACATACATTTATTATTCATTCAAGGTTTTATACGTTTACAAAAAGGGGCTGGTTAGTCAATTAACATACAATTAAAAGCTGCTAGATTATTGGCTGTTCTAGTGTAAATATGATAATTATGATAATCATGATTAAAAGAGCTGAAGTTGCAGAATTATTGTTTATATTCTTGTGACCTAGTTGTCTTGCATAACTATAATGTAAACAACAGATATCTAATAGGACTTTTTGTACTTCATGCATTTGTTCCTTTACGAAGGCCTTATGAAGGCCTTATGGAGGCCAGATTTCTTTAAAACGACTGATTATAGCTGGCCTAGAAATATGTGAGCACAAGGTTTTTTAGCAAGTGAAATCTATCTAACTGTGAACTGTGAATACATATATGTGAATATACTTTGAATATATGGAATACATATATATTTCCATGACAGTCCCCCCTTAGATACCACTTGCCCTAAAAAACCTGCTCCTGGCCCAAAGCGCTGCAACTCTTTTGTGCTGCCGGCGGGTTGAGAATATGCCTAGCGCATGTCTCCCCCACCGAATACAGACTTTTCGCAAATGGGCGGTCAGGAGGACTGTCCCTGTCGGGGGTTTATGTGTTTGCAATCATAATCTCATAGTTGATATGATGTTTCATCAAGGATGTGTATTCCCAGTCTGGAGGTAGTTCGGAGATCTGGTCAAGCCAGGCAGTTCCATCCGGACTGGTGCGAGGTCCAAGATGGTGAGTGGCATCAAATTGGTTGTCTCCTGAACAGTTTTTTCCATTATCCTGCGGATACAAGGAATAACACAGCAACCAGTAATTAATGCAAAAATGAGAACCCCCATAATGGCTGTCCCAACCTGTGCCAACATTTTCTGCCACCCACTCATCCACCCAAAGTATCGATCCCATGGGTCAGTGACACCTGAGTTCTGTTTCAGTTCCTCTGATAACTCATTAAGTTTCTGTATTGCCATTGTGACTTTACCATTTGGGCCAGTGTTGTCTGGGATGTAGGTGCAACAGGTGTCTTTGATCATTTTGCAAACACCTCCTTTCTCAGCTAGAATCATATCCAAAGCCATTCTATTCTGGAATGCCATAATGGAAGTGGGGCCTAACTGTGCTGCCAAACCTTTTACAGCATCTATGGTGAAGTTAACAAATCTCTGCTGGTTATAATAGATGTAATTTATCCAATCAACATTTTTGTTTATAGTGACTAATAATAAATTATATTGTGGTACCGTGTTAGCCAGAAAAATCGATGTGAATACTTTTCCATCCAATTATGACAAGAGCATTCTTAAGGTGATACCTTTATTGGCTAACCAGAAAATTATATGTTCGCTAGCTTTCAGAGCTCAAGGCTCCTTCTTCAGGCAAGATTACATTTGGAATAATCAATTATTCCAAATGTAATCTTGCCTGAAGAAGGAGCCTTGAGCTCTGAAAGCTAGCGAACATATAATTTTCTGGTTAGCCAATAAAGGTATCACCTTAAGAATGCTCTTGTCATAATTGGATGGAAAAGTATTCACATTGTTTATAGTGACTCAAATCCTGCTTTAACTTGGTCTCTGGCCTTGAACTCATCAGGTAGGTCATCTGGTCATCTGTCTGGTCAGTCAGAGCATCCACGACATCCTTCATGGCTTAGGTGTCTCTCCTGGTACGGGAGCTTCCTTGCAATGCGATACGTGGATTCAAACAGGCTTTCCCTCTAGTTACACAGAGGTTGATGTCATCTGGGGCTCTTGGACAGGATCATCAAATCTGGCATGAGGAGAAAAACTCGAGAATGGACATTAGTTTTTGACCAATTCAATTACATAAGTGTTATGATTTGGTAGCTGAGGAGAGCAGGCAAAAAAAAAGTAAATACACCAGAGAGGTTGGAATCTATGGGATTGCAGTACCCTGACTAACCCCACCTACAACTTAAAGGCAGCCTGTGATGAAGCGTTCTGCCTATCGAATGGACCAACTAGAACGCACGTCGTTCACAATAGCCTTAGAAAAAAGCTTAAACTGACACCGTAAAAACTAAACAAGCAACCACTGAAAAAACTGGAAAAGGCAAATGAACAAACAGTGGCTGAACTAAACTGAGAGGAGCATAAGCCCCCGAAGGGGACCCGGCAGACCCCCACAGAAGTGCAGGACAAAATGCAGGCACCAAAAAACTAAAAGAAGAAAATGTCTTATCTGTTAGCAGAAGATGCAGGCACGAAACAGCTTTTCTGGGTCTCTGGGAGTGTGCCTTACGCTAAACAGTGCAATTGAGAGTGTGTCATGCCATGGTTTGCGTGTCTCTTGGGCAATTTTTCAGCATTCTATTCTTAAGTGTTTCATTCAGTTTTTCTACCTTCCTGCTGCTCTGGGGGTGGTAAGGAGTGTGTAGGCCTAAATCTGACCCTACTGCTAATCGGGTCTTGTGTGTCAGATTTGCTGTGAATGCGGGTCCCTGATCACTTTCTATCATTTCTGGAACCCCGTATCTGCACACTATTTCCGAAAGTAGCTTCATTGCAGTAGTCTTTGCTGACTTGGAAGGCTTCTGTTCATCTTGAAAATACTTCTTTTGACCACAATGGCGTATTTGAATCCTTCACTTGGCGATATCTGGATGTGGTCTATCTGGATCCTTTGAAGCTGGTAGAGTGGTCTTTCCAGATGAGGTGAGGGGGACTTTCTTCCATACGTCCAGGCTTGCATTTGCCGCAGGTCAGACAGCTGCTGGTGAATTTGGCTGTTAGGGTGGAGATCCCTGAAGTGAAAACAGTAAGCACCAATCAGATCATTCATCTGTGTCTTTGATATGTGGATGTGGGTCCATGTACCCATTGGACCACCATAGGGTGCATACTTTGTGGTAGGCAGAGTTTGAAGTCTATTATTGATAGCCTTCTTTCTTCACGTGTTGCTTTTTTCGCATTCAGCTCTTCTTCTTCTTTTGGAGCTTGGTCTTGTAACTTCTTGAGCAGATTCCAGGACGTTTCTTTGTCAGGTTTCTTGTCTTCAGTCGTCATGTAGTAGCCGTCCGGCTCTACGACCTCTCCCACTTCTCCATGTTGTCTTCTTTGGCTGCTTCTTTGGCTGCCATGTCCGCCATGTTATTGCCTCACGCCTCTTCTGTTTTCAGTTTTCCATGCACTTTGATTTTTCAAATTGCCACCATTTTGGAAGTTGGAGTACACCCAGCAGGTCCCTGAAGGCTCCATGATGTTTCACGGTTGTCCCGTTTGCTGTGATGAAGTCCCTTGTAGCCCAGATGGGTCTAAAGTCGTGTGCTATGCCATGCGAGTACCTGTAGTCCGTGTAGATGTTTGCAGTCTTGCCTTCTGCCATCTGGCAGGCCTTCGTCAGCGCTATCCGTTCTGCTTCCTGGGCTGACAGGCTAGGTGACAGACTTCTGGACCACAGGATTTCTTGATTGCTGGTCACTGCACTTCCTGTGTTGAAAACTTCTTCGGAGCCATCCAAGTATCCCCCTTGGGAGTGGGAGTAGAGTGGCCGGACTGAGGACTGTAGGTCTGGAGACGGTGACATTATGAGACAAAGGCAATAGAGGCGCCAAAAGATGCCTGGCGGTGGAGAGATTACTGTTGGTTGAGCTTGATTGAAGATTGCCAAGATGTCGTGTGGAGTGAGAGTTTCCAGTGGCTGTCCAAGAGTGATTTCAGCAACCTTGTCCAGGAGGGTGTGTGCTGCAGATACTGCCATCAGGCAGGGGGGTGCTCTTCTTGCAACTGGATCCAAGCGGGCTGAGAGGCAGCCTAAAAGTCTCTGTTTTCCCCCGTGAATCCGTGCCAGGACTCCAGTAGCATGACCTTCTTTCTTCCATCAGGTAGACGGAAAGACTTTTCATAGTCAGGTAGGCCTGGTATTGGCGCTGAGACTGTGGAGTTCTTCCAATCTCCTGAATGGGTTGAAGGCTGCGTCTGATAGAAGGAGCGGGGCTGCGTTGATGCAAGCGCACAGAGGCTGCATTAGGACTGAGGCATCAGGGATCCAGGTTCTGCAATATGACACTAGACCAGGGAAGGCCTGCAGCATTCTTGGAGTTGTTGGGGGAGCCGTCTTCTCCATAGTGGTCTCCCAGTCTTTTGACATGTGTTTCGTTTGGTGGGCAATACAGTGTCCCAGGGATGTAACTTGCTTCTGGCATCGCTGGACTTTGTTCTTCCAGACCTTGCGTTGCTGTTCTTCCAGGTAGAGTAGGAGAGACAAGGAATAGACTGTTCAGGTGTCGATGTCAACCACACAAAAGAGAAAGTCATCCACGTGTTCTTGAAGAGTGACTCTTGCATATTCTGCAATCCAGTTGACGAGGATGGAGGACATTGTCTTGGTGAAACTTGAAGGGCTTGTTTTGAGCACCTTGAGACAACACTGTCCATATGCACTGCACTGGTGCGTGAAAGCAGGCCTCCAGGTGGAGGGGAAACACTGAAGAAGGTACTGGCCAGGTTGATCACCGTGAATACCGTTGCGGTGACTGGGACTCTTGAGAGCAGAGTGTGATGGTTCAGCACTGTTGGGGTTTCAAATACCGTAGCCTCTTTCGCGGCCTCCAGGCCTTGCACCATTCTGAACTCAGTGGGGTTTACAGTCTTTTTCTTCACTGTGGAAAGCTGGGATTGATTCCGATGGGTGAGGCAGCCCAGTTTGGCCTTGTCCTTCAGTATGCGGCAGGGGACTCCCATCTGCTGGTGCAGAGCTGGCGGGAAAACAAGCCGTCTACTAGGATCCACATCATGAGAGATGACGACCAGCTGGCTTTCTTGTTCTCCACCAAGACAGTCACTGTGTTAGCACCTGCTCTGGTCACAGGGGGTCTTCTTGTTGGGACGTCTCCTTAAACGGCTGCTTTTTTCTCAGCACGGGCCATCAGTAGTTTCTTTTTCTCCAGCTTGGTCTCAGGTCAATATTTGTGCACAAGTTTGAAGAGCTGAGTGGCCTTTTGCCGGTCTAGGGCCTGGGTGAACTGGTTGATTGCAGGGGGCACCTCCTGGTGCTTGCAAAGATGAACCTCTGGCGTTAGAGCTGGATGAGGTGTTGCCATTCCATGAAGCGAGTAGAGTCCTTCTTGAGTTGAATATCCTGGCCAATGTCAAAGTTCTCAGGCCGTCTTCTTAGGCGAGTTCACTTAGACCTTCAGTTGGTCAGAGACATCTTGACTCTGGGTGATGGAGTGGCTTTTCTGGTACTATGTCCAGCACCTCCTGTGATAGGTCTGCAGTGTGGTTGTTTGAGGTTCCTGTTTCTTCTTGGGTCAGGGGTGAAGAAAGTGTCATGGTCCCATCTTCCTGGAACACTCTGGTCGCTTTCAGCTTCTGCAGTAGGTCCACTCCCAATAGGTTGAGGGTGCAGGTTTTTTACACAACAAACTGGGATATGATGGAGTGTTCTGGCTGAGTCCACACGCTCAGGGGCTTCATAATCTGGAAATATCTGACTTGACCATCAATTCCCATGCAGGAAAGCAGAAGATTCTGATAGGTAGGTGAGGTTGCGGAGTTCCACAAGAAATGATCTGACTACGCCATCCACTCTCAGGATATTGGTCCCACTGGTGGGGTTCCCTGTGGACTTGGTGTGCTCTTGTCCTATGCACGGGGTTCTTCACTGCTTTCTTTGTTTTCTCCTTGGCTTGCTTCTCTAGACAAAGTGGTGGGTCGTAGGGGTTCTCTGCAGCGGTTCCGGTAATGGCCAAGCTTGCCACAGTTGTAACACTTGACATTCCTTCTGTCCCGGCGGGACTCAATCCTTTTTGCTACTGTGAGCAGGGTATCCATTGCTATTGACGTGTACTCAGGCCTGGCTGCTACCAGTGGTTTCCTGATTGGTTCTCTCAGTCCATGCACAAAAGCCTGTGCCAACATCCGTCTGTGTGTCTGATCATGGGTAATGAGGCCCAAATCTTGAAACACTTGCATTACTCTGTCATGGAACTTCTCCACAGACTCTGTCTTGTCTTGACTCGTGACATGTAGGCTGAGAGTTTGTCCTGTCAGTCTGCTTTTGGCCCATTCTCTGAGTTGCTCAATTAGCTTTGGTCCTGTCTCCCAGGCATACGAATCTAACTCTGTTGGAAGCTTGAAGGGTTCTCTCATAATTGGCCAGAATGCATCACCTGCTTTTATTTCCATTTCGGTCCAGAGATCAGTCCAGGCTGCTGCATACGTTCGCTGGATCTGCTGCATTTTTTGGCAAAATGGCATGGGGTGTATCCCTGGGTCTGGCAGCATACTGATCACCTGGCTTGGGATGAAGGGCTCATAGGATGGTGCCTCTACCTGTCCCTGCTCTATTGGTGCTTGTGTGTTTTCTTCCCTAGTATTGGGCAGCATGTGTGACATTGCATCTTCATCTTCATCAGATAAGAAGTGACATGGTGTACTTGGTGCATACACTGGGTGAGATTTGGGCTTTAAAGTTGTCTTGCTGCATGGGGATTTCCCACTTCCTTGCTGAGGCTGCGGTGGATCAGTGACATGGTTCCATGCTAGCAGCCCTGTAGCTATACCACCCCCCTGTGAAGCCCTAGCTGTGGACTGTTGTGTCTGGGGGCTACATGTAGCGTTTTGTGTAGGGAGATCTGCACTTTCTTCTCCTGATATAATGACTGGCAATGTTTGTACTGTGCTTGGGATAGACAAGGTGCCCTGTGCTTGGAAACACTGAATACAGGGACACCACATTGCTTGGATTGGGCGTTGACCCAGTTGATAACGAAGTAGAAAAAAAAGAGGAAGAGAAGGGAGGTGTGAGGGAGGAGCGAGAGAAAGAGGAGGGGAGGGAGAGAAGAGTGAAAGGGGGGAAAGAGAGAAAGATGGAGGAGAGAGAGAGAAGAAAGATGGAGGGGGAGAAGTAGAAGAAGATGAAGAACAAGATTTGAGAGTTGGAGAGGAAGAGATAGAAGAAGAGGAAGATGAAGAAAATGGATGTGTCAGAGATGTGATGAGGGAAAAGAAGGAATGAGAGGGATGGCAGCGAGGAAAGAGGAGAAAAGTCTGAAGAAGAAGGAGAAAGGGACTGAGAGAAGAAAAGGAGAGGGTGTCCCCCCTGTGACTCTTGAGAGGGGATGGTTGAAACAAAAATGCCTTCTCCCTGTGGAGAGAGGCGGGGAGCGTTTTTCCCTGTACAAGGCTCCTTACTCAATGAGAGCCGCCTACACCTGTCCCGTGTCTCCACATGATGGACATGTGATGTGTGTGACTCTGAATTCTGCTCTTGTGACATGTCAGTGATCTTTTTCTCACAGATGATTTAACACCTTTTCAAACTTATTCACATAAAAAAAAAAAAAAATCACTTCCTGGTCCATTCAAATTAACTTGCTGTATCTTTTACACGATGCACCGCTGCTCTTTTATAGCAGATGGTAATCTATTAATAAACTTTCCCGTTACCTTTCAAATAACAAAAAACAAGAAAAAACATTTCATTATGCAGCGTAAAGGCTGCCTGTCTATTTGCTTCTCACGTACTCTGACATTCTATTCACATGCCTAGCCCTTCGATTCTTACGTACTGTGTCTATTCCAAAAACCTATTCAACAAAGGTGATTTAAAAATCTGAAAACTTCTGCACTCTGGTTCTGTTTGTTCTCGCCGAATGCCCGACGGGAGGGGCTACTCAGACCACTGCGTAGTTTGTGTCTGCTCTCTCCCTCAGCCTGTAATTCTCCTTATCTATGTGACCTTGTTCTAAAGCAAGCTTGTAGAAAAAAAAATTGCTGGAGAAATAAAACTCTTAGATAAATTGCTTAGAGAAAAAATCTCTCCAAAATCATTTAAAAATGTACTTAAAAGAAAAATTTAAAAAAACAAAAAGTTAGATTTAGTAAAAAAAAAAAAAAAACTCTAGAAAAAGAAAACAAACAAAAAAATAAATAAATAAATTCACCAAAAAGGGGAGAAAAGAAAAACCGTATTAATCATAAAACTCTGAAAAACAACCCTTGTTGCTAAAACAGCTAATTAAAAATCTCTGGAATGTCAGCTGGCTGCTTCCCCCCTCCCTTCCTTATATCTCTGCTTGCTGTCTCTATAGGCACTGAAATCACATATAAAAAAAAAAAAAAAAAAATTATTATTCCTCAGAATAGCAAAAAATTAATATAGTTCAGTCTGAATGCCTGATAATTCTCACGTTAAAACCTGTAGAAAAAAAACTAGCTTAAAAAAATAAAAATCAAAGCCAAGAAACAGAATGCCTGATAACGTGATTAGCAGAGGAGGGGGGGGTCAAAGGGGTTTTCTCGCTGCTGCAGCCAGCACACTGCTCTGAATGAGATACTGACAGAGCGCACGGAGATGTGATTTAAAGCGACAGTACCTGATACAGACAGTGAGACAGACACCCGGGAGAATACGAATCCCTCTTTTGATGATCTGTGACACATACAAGCTGCTCTGGTAACTGATAACGCACCAATTGCACTGAGCGCGGTGAAGCTCAAGGTTCTATCGCTCTGTACCGTACGCCCTGGCTGGTGCGCCGGTCACAGTAATCTGCAATAGCCTTCATCAAAATTCTCACTATCCACGTCTGATTTGACTGGGATGGCCTCCCGGTGCGTGGACGAATCCACGTCTGATTTGACTGGGATGGCCTCCCGGTGCGTGGACAATTATTGTGAGAACTTATCCAAACAAAGCTTCTGCCCTTCACGTCTGATTTGACTGGGATGGCCTCCCAGTGCGTGAAAGTTTACTGCAGAAACTTAACCGAACAAAGCCCTCGCTTCCACAACTGGATTTTTTGGGATAACTTCCCTCCAATGTGTGAAGAATATCTGCGTGGACTTATCCAAAACAAAGCTCCCGCCCTCCACGTCTGATTTGACTGGGATGGCCTCCCGGTGCGTGAAAGTTTACTGCGGGAACTTATGCAGCAATTGTCTTTTGCTATACAGCCCCCAGAAATCAGCAAGCAAAAACACAGTCACCGTTCCAACTTTCTCCCGGTTCACATAAAACATGAAACATATACAGCACAGCAGCAACCAACTCGGCTTATATCCCAGGGCTTTTGGATAAGGGTATGGACTTTTTACACAACCTGGGAATGCGGTGATGACCACGTCCGACCGGCTGGAAGTGTAGGCTAGGAATAGGCACAGGGAACATTCAGTAAGATGACAGAGTTTTCTTACCTTACTGATGGAGCTGCAGTCTCCATCCCGTGTGCCAAGGCCAGGGCCAACACCCCCGTCTCTCCGGTCGGCCGGGTCCTCGTGCGTTTCGTCCAATGCCCCGCGTGCAGGCGCCAACTGATATGGAAATTTAATTAGGATAAAAATATCCTTCTGTGTTTGCTGCTTGCCATGTCCAAATCTCTATATAATGTCTTTTTGAGCGCTCAGAACGAAATGAGGACTGTCCACAACGCAAGTGTCAGTATAACAGTTCGTCAAAGACATACATTTATTATTCATTCAAGGTTTTATACGTTTACAAAAAGGGGCTGGTTAGTCAATTAACATACAATTAAAAGCTGCTAGATTGTTGGCTGTTCTAGTGTAAATATGATAATTATGATAATCATGATTAAAAGAGCTGAAGTTGCAGAATTATTGTTTATATTCTTGTGACCTAGTTGTCTTGCATAACTATAATGTAAACAACAGATATCTAATAGGACTTTTTGTACTTCATGCATTTGTTCCTTTACGAAGGCCTTATGAAGGCCTTATGGAGGCCAGATTTCTTTAAAACGACTGATTATAGCTGGCCTAGAAATATGTGAGCACAAGGTTTTTTAGCAAGTGAGATCTATCTAACTGTGAACTGTGAATACATATATGTGAATATACTTTGAATATATGGAATACATATATATTTCCATGACAGCGCTGGCCACAGCTAGAGTTGGGGTTGAGGGTGCAGTGCTTGTCGTGAATGCATCACTTCATGCCTGTGTGGGAAGCCACAATACAACCACCTCCTCCACCTCCTCTGGGGAGTTACTCAGCTATGTACCTCTGGGTTCACACCAAGTGAGATCTGCAACCTCATCGGCATCCTTCTGTTCTCACATTCCTCCCCGATAGTCACTTTCCTCCTCTTCCTGCCCTGATACCACAGTACAGTCGGCGTGCTCCTCTGGTATCTGAGTCTCATCAGGATCACCTCAACCCCCAGTGGTTAATGTCTGGTGATGAGGGTCTGGATTCTGCTGGGACCCTACTTCGTCCGGCCACGGATCCAACATGAAAAAATTTTGGCCATCGGTGCAAATGTTTTCCTCCTCTGGATTCTGTGAATAATTGGAGCATACCACTGATGCCCATGGAATAAAACGTGTGAGCAGCTCTGCAGAATGGCCCATTTGGGATTCCCCACAGTCAGTTTAGCTTTTGGAAATTAGTGAAGTGGGGGAAACAATGGTGTTTGGGGTGCCACCTCTGAGGATTGTACTGTGTGTGATGTTAAGGTGGAGGATGAAGAGAAGAGGCCACTTGATGCAGTGCTTGTCATCCACTGGAGCATATGCTCTTTCTGTCAGTCATCTGTCACTAAATGAGCAATCACTATTTATTTTCTTAGATAGTGTGCCTGAACAACGCTCTTACACCTAACGATTTTGATGACCAAATTTGGCCTCCTAATTCCTCACTGCAACACAGTTTTATCCCAAACAATTTGGATTAGCAATTTGGGCCTCCTGGCTGCACTTCAATATTAGGCCTAATGATTTTTAAGTGGAAATCTGGCGTTCTGATTTCTCACTGAAACACAGTTTTATTACTAACGATTTGGATTAGCAAATGGAGCTCCTGACTGCAACACAGATTTTGTACACTCTAGTTAGATGCTGGAAGATAGATTTCACACAAAACAGGATCCTATGTAGCTAACTTACAAGTTCAGTTGCAGCACTATCAAGAGCGGCTTCTCTGCACTGAAACACTGAGAAAATGGCGCCAGCAAAACAAGATGTCCTCTTTTTATATGACCAGGGCCAATAACAGAAGACCTTGTATCATGATGTTGTGGATGGTTTCTGTGCCCTGATTGGCTGGCAGTATGTACTCACATTAAGTTATTAAAGTAGAAAAAAAAATTTACACTCCGCAGCATCTCTGACTTATACACAGCTCCTCCCCTCATCAAACACATCCTCCCTGTCTCCCCCACTCATCATACAGCCCCACTTAGTGGAAACGCGATGATTTATCCAACTGTGGCCGAATTTTGCCGACTGAGTAAAAATGGTCGTGAAATCAAGCATGAATCCGAATGTGCTATGTTCGTGCCGAATTTGAGATTGGTGAACGTTTTCCAAACAAGTTTGCTCATTTTTACTAATATCTTCTCTAAATTAGATCTCTGTGAGGCTTACAACTTGATTCATATTCATATGACCACCCAGTCACCAGGGGAATTATGCCCTGGTGGCGGGACCAAGTTTTAACAGTCATTCCATTCTGACAAGAGTCCCTTTAATATTGTAATGGGTAGGAGAAGCTTTGTCATTTTCTGTATTTTTTTGAATATGAGAAAATCACTGATGAAACACTGTTTCTATAAACTGACACTGACAAACACTGATGAAAATCTGATGTAAAACACTAAGTAAAAGCTGTCCATATTTTTATATATGAGAAAAAGGACTGACATCTAAATGAGGCATTAGAGAAAGAGAAGGATTTAATAAATGAATAAAATGTAAGTTATACCTTCCCTACACATGATATACAGAAACGTCATAATTCAAGTGCCATGCTTATATACAGGCTCAGGAACTGATCCTGCATCTTTTCCAGCAGATGATGACTGTATTGTTCATCCATCATCTGCAAGTAACAGCTGTTAACGTGCTTGTCATGGGGTTACCGCAACAGAGAGGAGCTAGAAGACTGCAGTGTCTGATTGCTCCTACTCCTGTGTTGAAAAGAAGCACTTCACCTTTTTAAATGGTGTTCATTTCTTTTGGCAGAACAGGGGTTAATCGGCCATGTTGGGAGCTCTGGGAGTCTGAGCTCTCAGCTGAGCTCGGTTAGCCACTCCTATCCCCTATATAATCTGGGTACTGTTTGAAACACATTGTCAGAGCTAGCTTATGCTGCATGGCATGGATATAGCAAATGGTGAAAACACAAGGAGCTAATAGGATAAGACAAAATCATTGTACCACTGATTAAATGTCATTGTCATAAAAAGCATACCCTAAAGGTACTGCCACACTAAACAATCCCGCTAGCGATCACGATAACGACGCATACTAATGCGATCGCTAGCGGGATTGTTTTTATATTGCTGATAGCGGCTTAACTTAGCGATGTCGTTAGGACGCTATCGCGGTTAGCGATCTCCTTAACGACTTTAGCGGTACAAAAGTACCGCTAAATCGCTAAGAAAAGGTGCTACACTCAGCGATATATACTTACCAGCGGGGGCGCCGACGATAAAATAGGGTCCGGAACGATGTCAGCGACGAGCGAGATCACAGCAGGATCTCAGCAGGGGCCACGTCGACTGGTAGATGCCGCACACAACAACATCGCTAACGGGATCGCTAAATAGTGATGTTTTTTAGCGATCCCGTTAGCGATGTTGTTTAGTGTGGCATACCCTTTAGCTCAAATAGCTGGACAATGCAGGACTCACTGCACATCAAACTGAACAAACCACACCAAAAAAACGCAATGAATAGTCCAAAAGTAACAAAAAATAGAAAAATCTTTATTGAATAACAAAGGTCATTAACACACAGGGCTAAAAGCGGCAGACACAATCCACATACACCATAGCGGCGGTAAAGACAAGCGAAAAATGCTGGGATATGTTAAAGGTGAGTATACAAACCCTGGCAAAAATTATGGAATCACCGGCCTTGGAGGATGTTCATTCAGTTGTTTTATTTTGTTGAAAAAAAAACAGATCACAGACATGGCACAAAACTGAAGTCATTTCAAATGGCAACTTTCTGGCTTTAAGAAACACTAAAAGAAATCAAGAACAAATAATGTGGTAGTCAGTAATGGTTATTTTTCTAACCTAGCATAGAGAAAAAATTATGGAATCACTCAATTCTGAGGGAAAAAATTATGGAATCATGAAAAACAAACAAACAAAAAAACACTCCAACACATCACTAGTATTTTGTTGCACCACCTCTGGCTTTTACAACAGCTTGCAGTCTCTGAAGCATGGACTATACGAGTGTCAAACAGTACTCTTCATCAATCTGGCTCCAATGTTCTCTGATTGCTGTTGTCAGATCAGCTTTGCAGGTTGGAGCCTTGTCATGGACCATTTTCTTCAACTTCTACCAAAGATTTTCAATTGGATTGAGATCCGGACTATTAGCAGGCCATGACATTGACCTTATGTGTCTTTTTTCAAGGAATGTTTTCACAGTTTTTGCTCTATGGCACGATGCATTATCATCTTGAAAAATGATTTCATCATCCCCAAACATCCTTTCAATTGATGAGATAAAAAAAGTGTCCAAAATATCAACATAAACTTGTGCATTTATTGAAGATGTAATGACAGCCATCTCCCCAGTGCCTTTACCTGACATGCTGCCCAATATCATCAATGACTGTGGAAATTTGCATGTTCTCTTCAGGCAGTCATCTTTATAAATCTCATTGGAACGGCACCAAACAAAAGATCCAGCATCATTACCTGTCACGCTGTATAGCAGATATATATATATATGTGATGACAGTAATCTATATCAAAAGGGCAACATACAATATAACATGCGCATAGATATATGATAACATAGAATTACCTGACAGAAAGTCCAGTGGGTTAATACGGAATCCGTTATACGCTGTCTCCGGCTAGAGGGTGACCGGGGTCTATGCTGACCCTAAACTGGGGTCCTAACTAATCCCTCTACCTGGAGGTACTGTTAAAGGTACAGAGGTCCAGGCCACCAGCGTAAACCCTGTCTCCTATCAATCCCTGCCAACTGTAATCTAGTCCTAAGAAGGACCCTGATTACCACCAAAGGGAATGAACAGGTAACGGTTAATGAACAGAAAGACATACAAGAAAGACAAGAAATAAAGTAAATAAAGTCTTACATACAACACTCACACACAGTAGGAACACCTAAGGTCTCAGAGATAAACTATAAGCTATAAGAGTAAAAACAACTAAGGAGCTCTTAGCTTAAGTATTCTCAGAACCGATCCAGTCTGCTAGACTACATAAAGGCTTTCACCGGCATCTAACAAGCAGACTGGCAGGTATATGAAGGAATCTAATTAGAACATAATCAAAAGCAGCCGGGCGAGGCTGGACCTAGTCTTAGCAAAGAGCTAGGTAAAATTAACTCCCTCATTACCAAACACAAAGAAACAGCAACTCAGCT
Organism: Oophaga sylvatica; assembly: GCA_033576555.1. NCBI lineage: Eukaryota > Metazoa > Chordata > Amphibia > Anura > Dendrobatidae > Oophaga > Oophaga sylvatica. The sequence continues at coordinate 101,075,342 of JARQOD010000002.1, read as the reverse complement.
GTGAGAAGTCAGAGTGTGTAATCGCGACGATCCTTGTGGCGATACACCCATGACAGTACCCCCCCCTCTACGAGGGGACTCCGGACCCTCAGGGCCAGGTCTGCCCGGGTGAGTTGTGTGAAAGGTCCGAACCAATCGATCTGCGTTAACATCAGACGCAGGGACCCACGTCCTCTCCACAGGACCATACCCCCTCCAATGAACCAAGTACTGAAGGGATCGGCGACTGAGACGTGAGTCAATGATTTTCGACCCATGAAATTCCACGTTATCATTGACCACCACTGAAGGCGGAGGTAGAGGTGATGGTATGACTGGTGCCACATACTTTTTAAGTAATGACTTGTGAAACACATTATGAATTTTAAACGTAAGAGGGAGGTCCAGACGAAATGCCACAGGATTAATTATGGAACTGATCCTGTACGGCCCGATGAATCTGGGACCCAACCTCCAGGAGGAAACTTTAAGTTTTATATTCCTGGTAGACAACCAAACTAGATCGTTCACCTTCAGATCTAGACCAGAAACTCTCCCCCTATCAGCCATCCGTTTGTAACGGTTCCCCGTAACCTTCAGTCTTAACCGATCTGGAACTATCAGTCTCCCTGGAAGTCCCACCGGGGCGTCCCCCTGAGCCCCCAATACCTCCCCCTCAAGCTCAGAGCATACAGCTGACACTACAACTCCCTCCTGAGGAATAGGAACCGGATCATCCGTCTTCCCGGCCCCTGGGAAAGTACGAGATAAGGCATCAGGAAGCAACTTTATTGAGCAGTCAAATGCGCGATGAGGAGGTAACTCTTTACACCCCTCCTCTGAGAACATCTCCCCAAAGTCCTCCAGAAAAGGAGACAAAGTCCTAGGCACAACCGCACCGATGACCGTGCTCATGCAGTTATTCCTGCAAAATTCACCCCACTGGCTTATCTTTCCGGATTGCCAATCAATCACTGGGTTATGTTTAGCCAACCAAGGAAGTCCCAACACAATAGGAGTAGGTAGACCCTCCAACACATAACAAGACAATTGCTCTTTATGTCTTGCCCCTACTCGAAGATCTATGTTATGAACAGCTTGTACCAAGCTACCTTGACCGAGAGGTCTAGAATCAATAGAGACTATAGGGACCGGTTTGGCCAATACACTCAGTTGCATACCATGCACCTGGGCAAACCGAGCGTCCACCAGATTAGCCCCGGACCCACTATCAAGAAAAACAGAAATCCTCTCAGTTCTAGTACCAATCACCACCTCCGCAGGCACGAGAAACTGAGAGGGATTTGGGGACGAAATACACACTCCCAGGTTAACTCCTTTGCTCAAAGAGGCCCGGGATGGACACCCCCCAACAAAATGTCCCTCTCTCCCGCAAAAGAAACACCTTCTAGTCTTGCGGTGCACCGCCGATTCCCTCCTACAAAAAGATGTCCCTCCCAACTGCATGGGTTCCTCAGAACAGACCAGGGGAACCTCAGTATAAGGGACTTTAGTAGTAGGTGGAGTCATCACGGGAGGCGGAGTTACCTCGCGTCTTCCCCGAATTCGTCTATCCATGCGAATAGCGAGGGCCATAGCAGCCTCCAGTGATGGAGGAGAATCATACTGAGCCAACACATCTTTTAATTTGTCAGACAACCCTTGACAAAACTGGCTCCTAAGAGCTGGGTCATTCCACTGAGTATCTGTTGCCCATCTACGGAACTCAGAAGAATATTCCTCCGCTGGACGATTTCCTTGCCGTATTTTACGTAACTTTGTTTCAGCAAGGGAAACTCGATCCGGATCATCATATACCAGACCCAGGGCAGTAAAAAATTGATCCACTGACTGGAGATCTGGGGAGCCTGGAGGAATAGAGAACGCCCAAGATTGAGGGTCCCCTTGTAAGAGCGAGATAACAATTCCCACCCTCTGCTCTTCACTCCCAGATGACCGAGGCCGCAGCCGAAAGTACAATTTACATGCCTCCCGGAAAGTAAAAAATTTGTCCCGCCCACCAGTGAACCTGTCCGGGAGAGCAACCTTAGGTTCAGATCTGGTTTGCTCCGGGGGGAACAAAACCTTGGACTTAATGTCTGCAAACTCCATGGACAACCCCTGCAACTGCCGGGCCAGCTGGGCTACTGGATCCATGACAGCTGGAGAGAATCTTTAGTATGGCCGGTGAAAATGTCACGCTGTATAGCAGATATATATATATGTGATGACAGTAATCTATATCAAAAGGGCAACATAAATATAACATGCGCATAGATATATGATAACATAGAATTACCTGACAGAAAGTCCAGTGGGTTAATACGGAATCCGTTTATACGCTGTCTCCGGCTAGAGGGTGACCGGGGTCTATGCTGACCCTAAACTGGGGTCCTAACTAATCCCTCTACCTGGAGGTACTGTTAAAGGTACAGAGGTCCAGGCCACCAGCGTAAACCCTGTTCCTATCAATCCCTGCCAACTGTAATCTAGTCCTAAGAAGGACCCTGATTACCACCAAAGGGAATGAACAGGTAACGGTTAATGAACAGAAAGACATACAAGAAAGACAAGAAATAAAGTAAATAAAGTCTTACATACAACACTCACACACAGTAGGAACACCTAAGGTCTCAGAGATAAACTATAAGCTATAAGAGTAAAAACAACTAAGGAGCTCTTAGCTTAAGTATTCTCAGAACGATCCAGTCTGCTAGACTACATAAAGGCTTTCACCGGCATCTAACAAGCAGACTGGCAGGTATATGAAGGAATCTAATTAGAACATAATCAAAAGCAGCCGGGCGAGGCTGGACCTAGTCTTAGCAAAGAGCTAGGTAAAATTAACTCCCTCATTACCAAACACAAAGAAACAGCAACTCAGCTGTGAGAAGTCAGAGTGTGTAATCGCGACGATCCTTGTGGCGATACACCCATGACATTACCTTGCCCAATGCAGATTTGCGATTGATCACTGATGATGACTTTCATCCAGTCATCCACAGTCCATGATTGCTTCTCCTTAGCCCTTTGTAACCTTGTTTTTAATGTTTAGGTGTTAATGATGGCTTTCGTGTAGCTTTTCTGTATGTAAATCCCATTTCCTTTAGGCGGTTTCTTACAGTTCGGTCACAGAAGTTGACTCCAGTTTCCACCCATTCGTTCCTCATTTGTTTTGTTGTGCATTGCCTGTTTTGGAGACATATTGCTTTAAGATTCCGTTCTTGATGCTTTGATGTCTTCCTTGGTCTACCAGTATGTTTGCCTTTAACAACCTTCCCATGTTGTTTGTATTTGGTCCAGATTTTAGACACAGCTGACTGTGAAAAACCAACTTCTTTTGCAACATTCCGTGATGATTTACTCTCTTTTAAGAGTTTGATAATCCTTTCCTTTGTTTCATGGAGCCATGATTCATGTCATTCCACTTGGTGCAACAGCTCTCCAAGGTGTGATCACTCCTTTTTAGATGCAGATGAACAAGCAGATCTAATTTGATGCAGGTATTAGTGTTGGGAATGACAATTTACAGGGTGATTCCATAATTTTTTCCCTCAGAATTGAGTGATTCCATAATTTTTCCCCTATGCTTGGTTAAAAAAATAACATTACTGACTACCACATTATTTGTTCTTGATTTCTTTTAGTGTTTCTTAAAGCCAGAAAGTTGCCATTTGAAATGACTTCCGTTTTGTGCCATGTCTGTGATCTGTTTTTTTCAACAAAATAAAACAACTGAATGAACATCCTCAAAGGCCGGTGATTCCATAATTTTTGCCAGGGGTTGTATGTATATATAGATAGAAAACAGCATAGCAAGAATTTATAGTCTCCAAAGTCAGAAATAGCTTCACGTGATTCAAAACACCGCAGCCACGCCACCCTCCACTATACCGCCATGACAGCTGGCGCCGAAACACATGGGGCCCCATGTGATCGGACGCCAGACACACAGCAGAAGTGGAGGGGACGAGACGGAAGCCAGAAGAGGCGCATGTGCGGATAAGTCATATTGGTTAGGGGCAATGAATTGGGCACCAATAGATTGCATAGCAAATGTATTTAAAAATATATAGCGTGCCATACTAGCATATGGAAGTATACGCTATAGTTTGACTTGGAGGAGAGGTGTTTTGGTGCATACTTAAGAAGAAATTTGGAGGAGTTATCTGTGATTGTTGCGTTGGTTTGTAAGTGTGATAATTCCCTTCCCTCCTTTTATTTTTTTCTCCATCCTCCACTCCCTGGTGCATTACTCTGTTACATGTGAGTGAATATTTGTATGCCTAGTATTTTCAGTTACCCCTTGTTTGTTGGGTTGGTGTACTGTGTTGCACGGCAGTTCCCCTCTTCCTTGTGTGAGGGAAGGGAACAGACGGAGGGCTGATTCAGGAGATAAGGCAAGTGTGGAGGCCCCAGCATCTTTACCTTCAGAAGTGTCCCGGGGAATAGGACAAGCTAGGTCATCCCCTAGTGTTAGGGACAGAGAAGGAGCCCCAGGTCCCAGGTCACCAGACAACTGAGTCGTGACATTGTTAAATGTTGCCGTAAATCTGTAACAGTGACATTTAAAGTGCACGGCCCATGGGGTGGACTCTTCCAACTCTCCATTGTAGCCCCCCAATGAATGGCAGATGATGGCTGTGTAATGGAGCCATCATCTGCATCTCATAGTTATTAACCTGTTAAATACGGTGTTCAATCTGTGACAGGGAATATACAGCGCACAGATCCAGAGAGCACACTGTCCTAACCGCCAATTACTGCCTCTGCGACATGATTGTAGGCGGTGATGGGTTGCCAGGATAGCCAGGGGTTTGTTGAAGGCCTCCATGCCTGTCCATGCATTTTCCAAGTCTGAAAAATATACAATTGACACTTTGCAATTAATACTGTTAAGAAAAAGAATATAAATGCCAAAACAGTGGTTTTCCAGCTGCTGCAACACCAGAAGAAAAGTGCAATGAAAGGCGATCAAAACTTCTTATCAACCCCAAAATGGTATCAATAAAAATGTCAACTCAGGGACCTAAAATCAACCCCTCACTAAGGGTACTGCCACACTAAACAATCCCGCTAGCGATCTCGTTAGCGTTGCATACTAATGAGATCGCTAGCGGGATTGTTTCTATATCGCTAAATGCTGCCGCATTTAGCGATATAGTTAACGACGCTATCGCCGTTAGCGATCTTCTTAACGACTTTAGCGGTACAAAAGTACCGCTAAATCGCTAAGAAAAGGTGCCACACAGCGATAAGATACTTACCCAGCGGGAGCGCCAGCGATGAAATAGGGTCCGGAGCGATTCCAGCGACGAGCGAGATCACAGCAGGAAGCTCGTCGCTGGAAGCTGCCGCACTGAACAATATCGCTAACGGGATCGCTAAATAGTGACGTTTTTTAGCGATCCCGTTAGCGATATTGTTTAGTGTGGCATACCCTTTAGTCCCATTAATTGAAAATGTAAATCCCTTTAAATCAGACATTTCAGAAGCATATACTCCTCTGCAAATCTTTTAATTGATTTATTATGCCCAGTACAATTGTTGTAATTCATGAATTGACTATCCCTGTTTATAAGCATGCATAGGGTCATACATCTTCCATTGTGTTGTATTCCTCTTGGGATTGTCTGTTTTCACAGCACGGACAAGAAGTATTCAGTGCACTATTCAGAGAAGGTAGCACTGTGCATTTTCACAGACCCCAGTCAGATGCCTCTCATTGAGCCAAGCCAGATCTTACACTTTGAGCTGAAAAGGTGCAGTACCCCGAAACACAGTGTTTGTAAATTTACATTTTGGCTTTGGCTTTTATCCTAAGTCATGTGACAAGACTCATTAAAGGGTCAATATTGACTTTTAGGATTGCTACTTCCAATAGGTGGCACTAGAGTTCTAGAGTTCTCTGTGAATAGACAATTTACATAATTCTCAGAGGAGTATTGCAAGGCCTAAAAGTCTCCTCAACTTGGCATGTCAGGCTTGACATGTCACTCCCTGCAAGGAGAAACTTTACATTTTGGTTTTGGTATTTATCTGATTCTAAAGTCATGTGGCAAGGCTCATTAAAGGATCAATATTGACTTTTAGGATTGCTAGAGTTCTAGTCCTCTTCCTCTCTGAAGAGACAATTTGCACAGAGAATGATGGCAGCCAGGTATAAATAATACTTGGGTGCAATTGCTTCCTACTCTGATGTGATCTCGCCTATTGTAAAGCTTCTGTTACCTGACTTCCCGCTGACTTATCAGTGGAAAACAGTGCAGGCATACTGCATTGTTGAATGTATGAATAAGCACAGGCTGATATACCAATTAACATCAGATATATTGCCAGTGTTTACAGCATGCTCCCAGTGGGGCACATTACACAATTAACAATGATACTGGGGGAGTTTTAAAGCGATGGGGGTGTAGATTGTGTGCCGGTACTGCCGCACTGTGCCAAGTGTAATTGCTGCTTCTCCACTTTGCATAGAGATTCCATATCCTCTTTATATCCCTGTGCTGAACACCCTGTGGAGTGTCGTCTGTAGATTCATTAACTGGAGTAAGGATGTAAAAAGCAGAAGAGTGTAACATTTTAATTAGCCCTGAACAATAAACAGGCTTAATGAGCAGCATGAAAGTTCCCATGTGAACTCTGAGTGGTCTTAAGGAAGGGAGGGCCCATTACACCCTCAGCCAATTTCATGCTGACTCTATGCCCTACGATCCTCATTATTGGATAAATATGTGGACACCTCAAGTCGGAGTTTGTTTGTTTATTGCTCCCACTTCCTTGCAGACAATCCTAAAGACAATGAACTACTGTAAAAAGAGCAAACTTCAAAGGCAGGGCACATCTAAGACACTGGTCACATGTAGAGGTTCACTTCAACGGCCCACCTGGCAACTACCAGGCTTCTAAACTGCACTCATCTTTCACTCATGCAGTCTCTTCAATTCACACGTAGACTTTATGTGCTCCTTATTACCCATTAGATGCCATAAAGCTATGCCATGTATTCAGCCTTGGCTTGTAAGGTACATCTGGAAAACTTTGTAAATAACACATATACAGTATGTATTTAATGAGCTTACTGCATCTGCTGATTAACATGCATGTCCCCTATATATGATCACCAGTAGTGTTGAGCGATACGATACCGCAAGTATCGGGTATCGGCCGATATTGGCTCTATCGGCCTTTCGATACTTAGTTCCGATATTTTCGTCATATCGGATACCGGAATCGGGATTGTCACTGTCACTGTCAGTGTCCGTCGGTCGGGTCTGTCAGGAGTCAGCGGCACTTACCTGGCAGAAGATCTCCGGCGGTCACGGGCTGGACTGCTTCATGGCCGCCATCATCTTTCCCCGGCGGTCACATGCAGTTTCTCGCGATAACTGCAGTGACTGCTGGGTAATCCCGGCCGTAAAGCAGTCAGTCCGATGACGTCACCGCCGGGGAAGCAGGTAATCAGCTGTGCTGATTACCTGCTCTGCCTGTCATTGCGATGTAGCAGAGCTGGATCGTCGTGGGACTGTCGTTACTATGGACTGCGTCGGACAGGTGGTATACTGTTGGTTTGTTTTTTTTCTTTTTTTACAGGAGATCGATGGCGTCGCAGGAATGAGTGTATAATAAAATTAATGAAAACTGTGTTGTCTCTTTTATTTCATTAAAAGACTTTTTTCTTGCTTTGTCTTTTTTTTATACATTTATTAACTTTGGGATTAATAATGGATCGGTGTCTTATTGACACCTCTCCATTATTAACCGGGCTTATTGTCACCGTGCAATCAACGGTGACATTAACCCCTTATTACCCCACTTGCCACCGCTACAGGGCAGTGGGAAGAGCCGGGTAAAGTGCCACAATTGGCACATCTTTTGATGCGCCAAATGTGGGGCTGCTGTAGCCTGGTATTATCAGGCTGTTGAGGGCCAAAATCCATGGGCCTTGACAGTCTTTAATACCAGGCCGCAGCAGTCTGCATTTTACTTGGCTGGTTAACAAAAATAGGGGGACCCCTACGCCGTTTTTTTTTCAAGGGGATCCCCTATTTTTGTTAACCAGCCAAGCTAAGCAGACTGCTGTGGCCTGGTATTATCAGGCTTGCAAGGTCCATGGATATTGGATCCTTACCAGCCTGAAAAACTAGGCCTCAGCGGTCTGCTTCATCTGGCTGGTTAACAAAAATAGGGGGGACCCCACGCCAATTTTTTTCGAGGGGATCCCCTATTTTTGTTAATCAGCCAAGATATGCAGACTGCTGTGGCCTGGTATTATCAGGCTGGCAAGGTCCATGGATCTTGGCTCCTTAACAGCCTGAAAATCCAGGCCTCAGCGGTCTGCTTCATCTGGCTGGTTAACAAAAATAGGGGGGACCCCACGCCAATTTTTTTCGAGGGGATCCCCTATTTTTGTTAATCAGCCAAGATATGCAGACTGCTGTGGCCTGGTATTAGGCTGGCAAGGTCCATGGATCTTGGCTACTTAACAGCCTGAAAATCCAGGCCTCAGCGGTCTGCTTCATCTGGCTGGTTAACAAAAATAGGGGGGACCCGACGCCATTTTTTATTCGAAGGGAACCCCTATTTTTGTTAATCAGTTCCCTCTGACGTCACTGATTGTGTCCCTGGCTGACCTGAAGTGAAAGTGGAAAGCAATCAATTAAGCTTTCCACTTCCTCTCCTGTCAGCCAGGAGAGGAGCTCATTCATTTGGGGGTTTACTGTGAGGCTGCAGCATTAGCTGCGGTCCCTGCAGTAAACATTAACCCTTTCTGAAGGATTACACCGTGGGACCTGACTGTGCATGGGATAGGTAAGAATAATTTTGCTTTTTTATTTTATTTTTATTACAGGAAATGGTTTTTGCAGTCAAATAAAAGATGGTCAAAAACATGTGTCTTTATTTCATTAAAATGATTTTTACTTAAAGTGTGTGTGTTTTATTTTTATTTCATGCAATAGGATTAATAATTGATAGTTGTCTAATTGACAGCTCTCAATTATTAACCTGGCTTAAGGTCACCTTTCAATTGCAATGTGGCTTTAACCCCATATTAACCCATTCGCCACCGCTACAGGGCAATGGGAATAGACGGGCAAAGTGCCAGAAAGGGTGAATCTAATTATAGATTTGTCTTTTCGGGGGTGTCTGGGGGCAGATGTTAGTAGCCAGGGGGGGCAAAAATAATGGTCCCTCTCTGGGCTATTATTATCTGCCCCCATTCGCTGGCTTTGTCTGTCTGGTTGCGAAAATAGGGCGGGAGCCCAGCATTTTTTTTAAACAATTTTACACCTCATATATATATATATATATATATATATATATATATATATACATGTCATTGAATTTGTGACACATATATATATATATTTATATTTATAGTTCATACGCTTCTACATAGTATAATAGCCGCTAATTCAATTGACGGCTTTTGTGAAAATGCAGAACCCGACATGAAATGACACTTGGTGTACATAGGGTTAACCATGTCTTTTCATGTCCTTTCATGTCCTTTGCTATCTGATTTACATCAGTCTATGTGTGCAAAATTTCACACCTGTAGGGGTTAATTAAAGGTGTAAATTCGTAGCAAAAAAGTCCGTTTTTTTACAACGAATTTACACCTTTAATTAACCCCTACAGGTGTGAAATTTTGCACACATAGACTGATGTAATTGTTTGTGCAAATCAGATTGCAAACGACATGAAAAGACATGGTTAACCCTATGTACACCAAGTGTCATTTCATGTCGGGTGCTTCTGTCTTTTCACAGAAGCCGGCTTTACCCGGCAATTGAATCAGAGGATATTTTACTATGTAGAAGTGTATAAACTATACATATATGTATATATATATGTCACAATGACATGTATATATATATATATATATATATATATATGTATTCTATGTGTGTATATTTAGTGTTTACAAGGAAATAAAGGTTTTTTTAGTTGCGATATTTTGTTCCCATAGACTTACATGGGACTTCCGGTATCGGAATCGGATATCGCCGATATTTAGTGATATCGGCGATACCATTCCGATCTGATATTTTTAGATATCGAGCAGTATCGCTCAACACTAATCACCAGTAAATACAAGGTCATGAGTTGTCCAATATTAACAATTTGTTAAAGTTCATCTACCTCCTCTCCGGTGCAGTGGTCATGTTGATATTTGTGACATCATCACAGGGCCAGCTGTGCTAGAATAGTGGTGGACTTGCCAGGTGAGTATTGGGTTTTGTTTCACCTTTCTCTTTTTTTGCACCTTTCTGTGCCCTGCAACTAGTTGCTGTTTATTTAATACTGGGCGATCATTTTAATATATATATATATATATATATATATATACAAACACACATGGTCAAAATTGTTGGTACCCCTTTTTTAATGACAGAAAAACCCACAATGGTGATGGAAATAACTTGAATCTGACAAAAGTAATAATAAATCAAAAATCTATGAAAATGAACAAATGAAAGTCAGACATCGCTTTTCAATCATGCTTCCACATAATTTAAAAAAAAAGAAAACTCATGAAATAGCCTGGACAGAAATGATGGTACCCCTGAAAATAATGTGACAAAAGGGACATGTTAAATGAAGGTGTGTCCACTAATTAGCATCACAGGTGTCTACAATTTTGGAATCAGTGAGTAGGTCTGTATACAGGGCTACAGATACTCACTGTGCTGTTTGGTGATATTGTGTCACAGTCAGCATGGACCATAGGAAGCAAAAGAAAGAGTTGTCTCAGGAGATTAGAAAGAAAATTATAGACAAACATATTAAAGGTAAAAGTTATAAGACCATCTCCAAGCAGCTTGATGTTCCTGTGACTACAGTTGCACATATTATTCAGAAATTTAAGCTCCATGGGACTGTAGCCAACCTCCCTGGACGTGGCCGTGGCCGCAGGAGAACAATTGATGACAAATCAAAGAGACAGATAATACAAATGGTAACAAAAGAGCCCAGAAAAACTTCTAAACAGATTAAAGGTGAACTTCAAGCTCAAGGAATATCAGTGTCAGATTGCACCATCCGTCGTATGATTTCATGGGAGACGACCAAGGAGGACACCATTGTTGAAAAAAAATCAGCAAAAAGCCAGACTGGAATTTGCCAAACTACATGTTGACAAGCCACAAAGCTACTGGGAGAATGTCCTATAGACAGATGAGACAAAAGTGGAACTTTTTGGCAAGGCACATCAGCTCTATGTTCACAGACGGAAAAATGAAGCAAATCAAGAAAAGAACACTGTCCCTACTGTGAAACATGGAGGAGGCTCTGTTATGTTTTGGGGCTGCTTAGCTGCATCTGGCACAGGGTGTCTAGAATCTGTTCAGGGTACAATGAATACTCAAGACTAACAATTGATTCCAGAGAGAAACGTGCTGCCCAGTGTCAGAAAGCTTAGTCTCAATGGCAGGTCATGGGTCTTGCAACAGGATAGTGACCCAAAACACACAGCTAAAACACCCAAGAATGGCTAAGAGGAAAACATTGGACTATTCTGAAGTGGCCTTCTATGAGCCCTGACCTAAATCCTATTGAGCATCTTTGGAAAGAGCTGAAACATGCCATCTGGAAAAGGCAACCTTCAAACACGTGACAACTCGAGCAGTTTGCTCATGAGGAGTGGGCCAAAATACCTGTCGAGAGGTGCAGAAGTCTCATCGACAGTTACAGGAATCGTTTGATTGCAGTGATTGCCTCAAAAGGTTGTGCAACAAAATATTAAGTTAAGGGTACCATCATTTCTGTCCAGGTCTATTTCATGAGTTTTATTTTTTTTTAAATTCTGTGGAAGCATGGTTGAAAAGCAATGTCTGACTTGCATTTGTTCATTTTCATAGATTTTTGATTTATTATTACTTTTGTCAGATTCAAGTTATTTCTGTCACCATTGTGGGTTTTTCCGTCATTAAACGAGGGGTACCAACAATTTTGACTACGTGTGTGTATATACAGTGGGTACGGAAAGTATTTAGACCCCTTTAAAATTTTCACTTTTTGTTTCATTGCAGCCATTTGGTAAATTAAAAAAAGTTCATTTTTTTTCTCATTAACCCCTTCACCCCCAAGGGTGGTTTGCACGTTAATGACCGGGACAATTTTTACAATTCTGACCACTGTCTCTTTATGAGGTTATAACTCCGGAACGCTTCAACGGATCTTCGCGATTCTGAGATTGTTTTCTCGTGACATATTGTACTTCATGTTAGTGGTAAAATTTCTTCCATATAACTTGCGTTTATTTTTGAAAAATACGCAAATATGGCGAAAATTTTGAAAATTTAGCAATTTTCAAACTTTGAATTTTTATTCCCTTAAAACAGAGAAATATGTAACACAAAATAGTTAAGAAATAACATTTCCCACATGTCTACTTTACATCAGCACAATTTTGGAATCAAAATTTTTTTTTGTTAGGAAGTTATAAGGGTTAAAAGTTGACCAGCGATTTCTCATTTTTACAACAAAATTTACAAAGCCATTTTTTTTAGGGACCACCTCACATTTGAAGTCACTTTGAGGGGTCTACATGACAGAAAATACCCAAAAGTGACACCATTCTAAAAACTGCACCCCTCAAGGTACTCAAAACCACATTCAAGAAGTTTATTAACCCTTCAGGTGCTTCACAGGAACTAAAGCAACGTGGAAGGAAAAAATGAATATTTAACTTTTTAGCCACAAAAATGATCTTTTACAAACTTTTTTTTTATTTTCACAAGGGTAAAAGGAGAAAATGGACAGATAAGGTTGTTATGCAATTTCTCCTGAGTACGCCAATACCCCATATGTGGGGGAAAACCACTGTTTGGGCACACGGCAGAGCTCGTAAGGGAAGGAGCGCCGTTTGACTTTTTCAAACTAAAATTGGCTGGAGTTGAGATTGGACGCCATGTCGCGCTTGGAGAACCTCTGATGCGCCTAAACAGTGGAAACCCCCCACAAGTGACACCATTTTGGAAACTAGACCCCCTAAGGTACTTATCTAGATCTGTTGTGAGCACTTTGAACCCCCAAGTGTTTCACAAAAGTTTATAATGCCTGGGTGTGAAAAAAAAAAAAAAAAATTCCACAAAAATGATTTTTTAGTCCTAAATTTTTGAATTTTCCCAAGGAAATTGGACCCCAAAAGTTGTTGTCCAATTTGTCCTGAGTACGCTGATACCCCATATGTGGGGGTGGAAAACTGTTTGGGCGCACGGCAGGGCTTGGAAAGGAAGTAGTAACGTTTTGGAATGCAGACGTTGATGGGGGTCATGTTCCGTTTGCAGTGCCCCAGATGAGCCTAAACAGTGGAAATCCCCCACAAGTGACCCCATTTGGAAACTAGACCCCCTAAGGAACTTATCTAGATCTTTGGTGAGCACTTTGAACCCCCAAGTGCTTCACACAAGTTTATAATGCCCGGGCATGAAAATAAAAAATCCTATTTTTTTCCCACAAAAATTATCTTTTAGTCACTAATTTTTTATTTTCCCAAGGGTATCAGGAAAAAATTGGACCACATAAGTTGTTGTCCAATTTGTCCTGAGTACGCTGATGCCCCATATGTGGGGGGAAACCACTGTTTGGGCGCACGGCAGAGCTCGGAAGGGAAGGAGCACCATTTGACTTTTTCCAACCAAAATTGGCTGGAATTGAGATTGGATGCCATGTTGCATTTGGAGAGCCCCTGATGTGCCTAAACAGTGGAAACCCCCCACAAATGACCCCATTTGGGAAACTAGACCCCCTAAGGAACTTATCTAGCTCTTTGGTGAGCAATTTGAACCTCAAGTGCTTCACACAAGTTTATAACGTAGAGCCGTAAAATTTAAAAATCATATTTTTTCCACAAAAATGATCTTTTCACCCGAATTTTTATTTTTCCAAGGGTAACAAGACTCCAAAAGTTATTGTGCAATTTGTCCTGAGTACACTGATACCCCATATGTGGGGGTATACCACTGTTTGGGTGCATGGCAGAGTTTGGAAGGGAAGGAGCGCCATCTCACTTTTTCAACGCAGAATTGGCTGGACGCCATGTCGTGTTTGGAGAGCTCCTGATCTGCCTAAACAGTGGAAACCCCCCACAAATGACACCATTTTGGAAACTAGACCCCTCAAGGAACTTATCTAGATGTGTGGTGAGAACTTTGAACCCCCAGGTGTTTCACTAAAGTTTATAACGTACAGCCTTAAAATAAAAAATCCTTTTTTTTTTTTACAAAAATGATTTTTTCGCCCCCAATATTTTATTTTCACAAGGGTAACAGAAGAAATTGGAACCCAAAAGTTGTTGTCCAATTTGTCCTGAGTACGCTGATACCAATATGTAGGAGAAAACTACTGTATGGGTGCACGTCAGGGCTCGGAAGGGAAGTAGTGACGTTTTGGATTGCAGACTTTGATGGAATGGTCTGGGGGCGTTATGTCGCATTTGGAGAGCCCCTGATACGCCTAAACATGTGGAAACCCCCACAAGTGACCCCATTTTGGAAAATAGACCCACAAGGAACTTATCTAGATGTGTGTGGCACTTTGAACCCCGAAAGTGCTTCACAGAAGTTTATAACGCACAGCCGTAAAAATAAAAATCCTTTTTTTTTTTACAAAAATGATTTTTTCGCCCCCAATATTTTATTTTCACAAGGGTAACAGGAGAATTGGCCCCCAAAAGTTGTTGTCCAATTGTCCTGAGTACGCTGATACCCAATATGGGGGAGAAAATACTGTATGGGCGCATGTCAGGGCTCGGAAAGGGAGTAGTGACGTTTTGGATTTGCAGATTTGAGAATGGTCTGGGGCGTCATGTCGCATTTGGAGAGCCCCTGATGCGCCTAAACAGTGGAACCCCCCACAAGTGACCCCATTTTGGAAAATAGACCTCACAAGGAACTTACCTAGATGTGTGGTGAGCACTTTGAACCCGAAGTGCTTCACAGAAGTTTATAACGCACAGCCGTAAAAATAAAAAATCCTTTTTTTTTTTTACAAAAATGATTTTTTCCCCCAATATTTTATTTTCACAAGGGCAACAGGAGAAATTGGACCCCAAAAGTTGTTGTCCAATTTGTCCTGAGTACGCTGATACCAATATGTGGGAGAAAACTACTGTATGGCGCATGTCAGGGCTCGGAAAGGGAAGTAGTGACGTTTTGGATTGCAGACTTTGATGGAATGGTCTGGGGCGTCATGTCGCATTTGGAGAGCCCCTGATGCGCCTAAACAGTGGAAATCCCAACAAGTGACCCCATTTGGAAAATAGACCCCACAAGGACTTATTTAGATGTGTGGTGAGCGCTATGAACCCCCAAGTGCTTCAAGAAGTTTATAATGTACAGCCGTTAAAACAAAAAAACTTATTTTTTTACAAAAATAATATTTTCGCCCCCAGTTTTTATTTTTCCCAAGGGTAACAGAAGAAATAGGACAAATTTCACAATAACTCTTGGGGTCCAGAGTACGCTGATACCCCATATGTGGGGATAAACTACTGTTTGGACGCATGGCAGAGCTCAGAAGTGAAGGAACACCGTTTGACTTTTTCAACGCAAAATTTGGGCTGGAATGGGATCAGACGCCATGTCACATTTGGAGAGCCCCTGATGTGCCTAAACAGGGGAAAAACCCCCTATCTAACTCCAACCCTAACCCCAACACACCCTAACCCTAAGTCCCAACCCTAATCCAACCCTAACCCAAATCCTAACTCTAACCCTAATCCTAACTTTAGCGCCAACCCTAACCCAAACTTAGCCAAAACCCCTAACCCTAACCCTAATGGGAAATGGAAATAAATACATTTTTTTTATTTTATTATTTTCCCCTAACTAAGGGGGGTGATAAAGGGGGTTTGATTACTATTTATAGCGGTTTTTTATGATTGGCAGCTGTCACGCTAAAAGACGCTTTTATTGCAAAAAGTAGTTTTTTTGCATCGCCACATTTTGAGAGGCTATAATTTTTGCATATTTTGGCCCACAATGTCATGTGAGGTCTTAATTTTTGCGGACGAGGTGACGCTTTTATTGGTACCATTTTTGAGCACGTGACATTTTTTGATCGCTTTTTATTTCGATTTTTGGGAGGTTAGAATGAAAAAAAAATCAGCATTCATGAATTTCTTTGGGTGAGGCGTTTTATTGTTCCGCGTTGTGTAAAATCGATAAAGCAATTTTATTCTTCGGGTCAGTACGATTATGGCGATACCTCATTTATATAATTTTTTTATGTTTTGGCGCTTTTATAGAATAAAAAACAATTTTATATAAAAAATAATTATTTTGCATCGCTTTATTCTGCAGCTTAACTTTTTTATTTTTTTGCTGATGATGCTGGGGTGATGGCTCGTTTTTTGCGGGACAAAATGACGTTTTCAGCGGTACCATGTTTATTTATATCCGTCTTTTTGATCGCGTGTTATTCCACTTTTTGTTCAGCAGTATAATGATAAAGCACTGTTTTTTTTGCTTCGTTTTTTTTTTTTATTTTTTAAGGGGTTACAAAGGGGTTAACTAGTGGGACAGTTTTATAGGGGGGGTCGTTACGGACGCGGCGATCCATATATGTGTACTTTTATTGTTTTATTTTTTTTATTTACAATAAGTAATGAAATTTTATTGGGGAATATTTTTTTTTTTTTTTTTTTTTTTTTGGATTTTTTTTACACATGTTTATTTTTACTTTTTTTTTACTTTTTTACTTTGTCCCAGGGTGGGACATCACTGTATTTCATCAGATCGCTGGTGTGACAGTGTGCACAGCACTCTGTCCACACCAGCGATGTGACAGGCAGTGCAGACGCTTCCTCATGCTGCTCTCGGCAGGCACTGAGGAAGCCGCCTCCCTCCAGGGACCCAGCGCCATCTTGGATCCGGGTCCTGGGAGGAGGAAGCCCTCAGAGCAGCGCGATCACATCGCGCTGGTCTAGGGTCTCAGGGGGCGCGCAGGGAGCCCCCTGCCCTGCGCGATCCTCCCCTGTGCCCCCAGTAACCGCGATCATGTTTGATCCGGTGTGCAAGGGGTTAATGTCCGGGGAGCGGTCCGTGACCGCTTGACCACGGGCACGGGTGTCAGCTGTGATAATAAACTTGACACCCGCGGCGATTAGCTGCGTCCCTGGAGGCAGCTAATCGCCTATGCGTATATCCCGTCCATGGTCAGAATGGACGGGTTTTATGGACGGATGTAGTCTAAAGTAGAGAGGGGTTAAGTACAGTTGCACCCCCCTTGAGAAAAAAAACAGAAATGTAAAATTTTTTCAAATTTATTAAAAAAAATAAACTGGGGAAAAATCACATGATATAAAAATAATAATAATTTATTTCTATAGCGCCAACATTTTCCGCAGACTTTACATTATAGGGGGACTTGTACAGACAATAGAATTACAGTAACAATAACACAGATCAAAGTAGAACAAAGAGGAAGAGGGCCCTGCTACAAGCTAAACTTGAGGAAAAAGGGGAGAATGAAAGGTAAATGATAACAATTGTTTCAAATTTTTCGGCCACCATAGTGTAAGAAACGGGTTGTCATGTAATTTGTATGAACCAGTTAAAGCCCAAAGTATGTAACAGTACGACACAGAGGGCATTAAATGCATAAAGCGGGAGAGAACATAAACAAGGTACCTGATTAGGTAAAGAGGGTTGTTGTTAATGCGTGAGGAGGAGGCCTTCTGAACAAATGCGTTTTTAGGGCACGCTTAAACTGTTTGGGGGTTGGGGTTAACGTATTTACCTGGGTAGTTTCAAAGAATTACGTGAAAAAATTTGGAGACGGGGGTGAGAGGTTCTGATTATTGAGGATGCTACCTCAGGCACTTGCAGAATGGAGGGCACGGGTAGATGAGATGGGTGAGGGAAGAGATGTAGGGTGGTGTGACCCATGGAGTGTTTTGTGGGTGAGGGTAATAAGTTTTATGGATTCTGTAGTGGATGGGAACCAGTGTAATGTTGGACAAGGTAGAGGCTCGGTATAACGAGTGGGAGGAATATTCCTGAGGCAGCATTCAAGACAGATGGAGAGGGGGAGTTTGGTAAGAGGGGGACCTTTTGTGAGAGTTACATGCCAGACGAGAATGAATAAGAAAACAGTAAGGTTTTTTGGAGTCGAAAGTAAGAAAAGGTCGAATTCTAGAGATTTTTTGAGGTGCAGATAACAAGAGCGAGCCAGTGATTGGATGTGGGGGGTGAATG
>JARQOD010000002.1:101027160-101057054 GCA_033576555.1 Oophaga sylvatica | reverse complement strand
AAATTGAATTTCGGTCCTATGGAATTCACACTTTTCAAGTTTGATGTAAAGATGATTTTGTCTTAGACGTTCCAAGACCATTCTCACATGTCCATGATGTTCCTCTGTGGAGTTAGAAAAAATTAGAATATCATCCAAATAAATTACCACGAATGTATCTAGGAGATCCCTGAAGATGTCATTCACCAAGTGTTGGAAAGTGGCTGGGGCGGTACTCAGACCAAAAGGCATAACTAGATATTCAAAGTGTCCATAGCGTGACCTGAATGCAGTCTTCCATTCATCCCCAGGTCTAATACGGACTAAGTTATAGGCCCCACGAAGATCTAGTTTAGAAAAAATTTTGGCATGTCGCACTCTCTCCAATAACTCAGGGATTAAAGGCAATGGATAACGGTTTCTAATAGTAACCTTATTGAGTTCCCTATAGTCTACGCATGGTCTCAGAGATCCATCTTTCTTCTTTACAAAGAAGATGGGTGCACCTGCAGGAGATGAAGAGGGGCGTATGAAGCCCTTGGCTAGATTTTCATCTATGTAATCCTTTAAAGCCTTTAGCTCGGGCCCCGCCAGGGGGTAGATCTTACCAAAAGGTATCTCTGCTCCAGGCAATAATTCAATTGGACAATCATATGGACGGTGAGGAGGAAGCTGGTCAGCGTTCTTCTTGTCACATAAATCCACATAGTCCTGGTATACAGCTGGTAGTTCAGGGACTGACATGATTCCTTTAGGAACAGAGCAAGCTGAAACTTTTGGACTCATCTGTTTCTCTGGAAAGTGTAATTCCTTGGTCTCCCAGTTAATGGTAGGATTCTGAGCCTGCAGCCATGGTAGCCCTAGAATAATGGGAAAGTGGGGAGAAGAGATAAGCATAAAGGACAGTTTCTCTTGATGATCTTTACCCATAAGAACCCTCAAAGGCTCTGTTTCCTGATCCACTGGTCCAGAGGTCAGCAGGGAGCCATCCACAGTTTCCATCTGTACTGGAGTAGCCTTCTTCACTGAACGTATTCCCTGTTTCAGAGCAAAGGAGACATCCATAAAATTTCCACTTGCCCCTGAGTCGATCATAGCAGAGCTAGACACCCAAGCTGAGTCAACCCAGAGTTTGATGGAAAGAAAGCAATGAGAATTGTTTTTCTTACAACTCAGCTGGGACACCGCTGAGGAAACTTGAAAAATGGCAGCGTTTACACAGTCAACGTCCTCAGAGGTAACGGAGTTTAAGTCCGAGAAATCAAGATCTGTTGCTGCAGATCTCTCTGGAGCCTGAGGCTCGGACCTGACAGATCCCCTCTCGCAACACTCACAATGAATGAGTGCTGCAGTAGTCTTACGAGAACGGCTGGGGCAGTT
Source organism: Oophaga sylvatica (assembly GCA_033576555.1). NCBI lineage: Eukaryota > Metazoa > Chordata > Amphibia > Anura > Dendrobatidae > Oophaga > Oophaga sylvatica. The sequence goes on along the minus strand of JARQOD010000002.1, from coordinate 101,055,695 downwards.
TATAATGAAGTGCCCTGACTTACCACAATAGAAACATAGATTCTCCTTAAAACGATGTTCCTTGCGTGCATCACTAACCCGTCGTTGTAAAGAGTCTACCTGCATGGGTTCAGGTTCAGGTTCCCGTGTAATCCTACTCAAAGGTTCCTTAGCTGGAGAGGAAGGTAGGAAAAGGTTAGTACGATTGCTTTCGAACCATCTCTCTTGCCTGCGTTCAGTCAGACGAGTATCAATACGGATGCAGTAGTTAATAAAGTCACCTAACGCAGTGGGAGGGTCGGCACGAGCAAGTTCATCCTTAATCAGTGGAGATAACCCCTTTCGAAAAATAGATTTTTTGGCGGAACTGTCCCAGGTGGTATCAAGGGCCCATCTCCTGAAATCCAAGGCATATTCAGCTACCGAGTGCTTACCTTGGCGCAAAGCTAACATGGCTGCTTCAGCTGTTGCACCTCGATTGGGGTCATCAAACACCTGCCCCATGGCTGAAATAAAATCATCAAGGTGATTCAAACAATCATCCTCAGTCTCAATCAGAGGGTTTGCCCACATTAAAGCCTTGTTGGTAAGCAACATAATTATAGTAAGCACCTTAGATCGTTCAGTGGGAAATTGTGAAGCATGTGCAGAAAAAAAAAGATTGCATTGATTAATAAATCCCTTGAATTTCTCACGTTCACCGCCAAAACGAAAAGGGGGCAACTTGGGAATCCCAGCACTCGGGGCTACGGCAGGAGCCTGGACTCGCCCCTCTAGAACCTCAATCCTGGCTCGCAAATCCTGGGTAGTCTGTCCAACCACTTGCAAATTGTGATTATTGAGGTCCTGTAGATTTGTAAAACGGGTCTTTATATTCTGCAAATCTGCAAGGATATTATCAGTCACTCCGCAAAGTTCCTTTATGCGGGCCTCCATTTTCCAGATCTTTTAAGACAGGATTACTGGAAGAAGAGGAGAGAAAAAAAAAACAATAGTGTTCACCTGTGGCAACACTGCAGAGGAAAAAAAAATTAAGGGAACTGCTCACCTGGAATGGTTGTGAGAAGTCACAACCACTATCATCACAGAAAGTTTCAACCAGACATCTGATATCCAGAGTTACAGCAGACAAAAAAGAGAAAAGAAAGGAAAAAAAAAAAAACAATAGTGTTTACCTGTGGTAACACTGCAAAAAGAAAAAACTTAAGGGAATTGCTCACCTGGAATGGTTGTGAGAAGTCACAACCACTGTCATCACAGAAAGTACAACCGGACGTCTGATATCCACAGTACAGCAGACACAGCCTTCCAGACCCAGCAGACACTAACGTTTTGGCTTCAGAATCTTGTAATGTATGTAGTACAGTTAATATAGCGTCTTGTGCTTGGGTGCGATGAAAACACAGGAGTCACAGGTTTGATATAGAAAAGTCCTGTATTACTTCATACAAGTTGGCAGAAATAGTCACACAGTTTGCAGACACAGAAACAGGAGACACAGCAGGCCAGAGTAATCCAAGCTCAGCAGTCACTCTCCAATACAGATTCAGGATCTTCTTCTCTGTTACCGTAAGTCCATGCAAACGTGGGTCTTTCAAAGAGCAGGGTTCAGAGTCCACAAGTGCTTCAGAGTTCCTCAGTAGGAATAGCTGGAGTACAAGGTCCAAGGCTTACAGGAGTCAAGTCACAGGTTCACTGCAGGCTAGATTCTGAAGCACTGATTGCTCAGCTGTGGCTGCTTAAGAAGCAAAGGAGAGAATCAGGGCGGGAACATGCAAGCTGGAAACTCCATTTTGACTGAGGGCAAGATAGCTGCAGCAAGACAGAAAGTAAAATGGCTGACGAACAAACTGAGTTTCAGGAATATATACATAGAACCTTACAGCGCCCTCTACAACATATTGCTAAGAAATGGGTGGAGCGGCTGGAAGCAACCTCACCCTGGAATGAGTGGGGTCCAGAAGAAAACCCCGTGTGTAACTGCGCGGCACCATTACAAGACACGGAGCCGACAACGATGCACCACTCCTGTACCTGACACTTGCGGGGAGTAGACCGCGTAGAGTGGAAATGGTGGCAAGAGGAGAAAAGGACCCGATCCAGATGACAGTGAGCAGATGCTGCTATGATGAACCCGTTACCTGCAGAGTAAAGTCGCCGGCGGCTGCTAGAGACAGAGCAGCGTCCTTGGGAGCGGGAGCCACGTGTTGCGGAGCTGGAGCACCCACGTAATCTGGAGTGGGAATGCCAACGCCATGAGTCGTGTCGCCAATGGGAGATGGTACCTTCTCAGTGGGAGCCGGAGCCCCTCCGTGCGGAGCCAGATTCTCGTCAGCCATCGGAGCCGGAACATCACGGCCGGGAACCACTACATCGGGAGCCAGAACCAAGTCGTCGAGAGCTGGAGGCCGGTGGATCGGAAAAGGTGACCACCTAAGTGGAGCCTACACTGGAAATGAAGGCCAGGCCGGTGCTCAAGCCTTGGTGTACAGAGTACACAGCGGCGTCCGCGGAGAGAACCAACGGTCACGGGACGGGCGCGGCCGGAATACCAAGAACAGTAGTGGTGAGTACACCTCAGCCCTTGACCCCCGAGGGCTGGTCCTTGCTGCGTCCCCGTACTCCGCCAACCCGGACTATACCTCAGCTGCCTGTCCCGGAGAGCAAGACGTTGCATAGTGATCTGGTGCCCCTCGATTTGTCCCGTGGCCATAATGACCGGTGGGCTGGGCCCACATCTGGGGCAGGCTCGGCAGTAGATGCCCGCATTTTCACCGGGCTGAAGAGGACCAGTTTCGCTCCCATGACAGTCTGCCTGTATAGCAGGTGTTATTAACAGAAAAAGCAGCGAGAGAAGGAGATATGGGCCAAGCTGCGGAGATACAGAGAAGGCACTATGGCTGGGCGCTGCACTCGAGGGCAGCTAGTTCATACTAAAGTTGACCAGGGGTATGGCTTTATGCGGGAAGCCGGTACAAATGACAAACTTTATGTCAAAGCTGCCTCTGTAAAGTAAGGGGAGACCTTTAGTGGACGGAGACTGGGTCTCATTCTTTAAGGAGTACTGTCCCAGGGGTTACTTTGCAATGGCAGTGATTCTGTGCTCAGAGAATGTCAGCCCTGAACTGTATGCGGGCCCGGAACAAGGACAATCGGTTCCCTACCCTCAGTCACCTATCGGTTAAATTCAGCCCCTGCCACATCACGGCAGTCCTCGACGCCTGCGGCTGCAGGAGCGTCATTAACCCGAATTTGGGCAAGGAGTCCGGAAGAGGACAAAGCGGCACGGGATGCATGCCATTGAACTGTAAAACTTGCTAAAAAAAAATATGGAAAGTTGTGCTCGTTGCATCGTTGCCCCCTAAATAGCACACGGGACAGTTCCGCGTCCCTGCAGGTGAAAGAGCCCTGGTAACACTCCCAGAGCAGGGAGTAATGCAACCGATACAGCCAGGAAAGAATGTTTATTTTGACATTAAGTTTTGTTGCGCCTGTTGCACCCTTTCTGCTGGATAGCAGAACTTTGCCTTTGTGGAAGTAACGGGTTCTTGGACTAGTGGACAGGGTGCGGCTGCAGCAACAGACTGTTCTATGACCTGGCAGCGCTCACATAGCACACAGGACCATGCCATACATAAAGGGAGGGGGACGTCTCCCCAAAGGAACTGTTGACCTTACGGAAAGGTCATTTCACTGTAAATACGTAGGATTCTGATAGACGGGTGCGAACCGTTTGATTTATGTACTTGCGGTGCTGAAGGAAGAATTGCACCTAGGCACTTGTTAAAGGTGTCGTGGAAAAATTAACATTTGCTTTTCTACAATGGACTGTGAGCCAGGCACCTCTTAAGAGAGATAGGACTCTAATGTGTTATAAAAAAAGGAGACTTCTGCTACCTCATTTGATCTCCCTGCATGGAGCATTTTATGTAAATAATAAAGTATTTAGGTAAATGGACAGGGACGTCCATTGTTAAAGGGAGGGGGAATGTAAGGGGGTGCCACGCCTCCACCCCTTAACATAGAGTAATATAAATAATTATATAGATGTTATGTTGTTATATATATATATGTCCATGCTTCTCTCTTTAAGGGTACTAATGTTGTGCTTTATGGTATATGTATATTGTAAAGTGTAGATAGGGCAAGTGTAGTACCCTAAATCGTCCACTAGATGGGAACACACTAGCACACAGTAGTGTGCATAGTTAACAATAGAACAGGCACAAAAAAACAAATATCCAAAAATGAAATAAAAAATCTTTTTGCAAAAATGCATGAAGGTAGTAATAATCATAAGGGTATTTAGTAAACATAATTTTGATCAAAATAATGTACAAGCCATCCCGCCACGTCAAGGCAACCCTCTGTGGGACAGTCCTACTCTAATATTGAAAACCTTTCCACTTGTCAAGTGACTTAAATGTGAACAAGGGCAGAGGGACTGAACCCACCAGTTGAAGCTCTGGCCAGACAGGATGGATTTTCTCAACTCAGAAAACAGGGCGGTCACACCCTTATATGCACGGAATGCACTATGAACTACATAGAAAACTAGATCTGAACTGAAAAAGTAAGTTAATGTGTATGCAAAATGTAAATGCATATTAACACATGACCATTACACAAAAAAACAGGCACAAAAAAACAAATATCCAAAAATGAAATAAAAAATCTTTTTGCAAAAATGCATGAAGGTAGTAATAATCATAAGGGTATTTAGTAAACATAATTTTGATCAAAATAATGTACAAGCCATCCCGCCACGTCAAGGCAACCTCTGTGGGACAGTCCTACTCTAATATTGAAAACCTTTCCACTTGTCAAGTGACTTAAATGTGAACAAGGGCAGAGGGACTGAACCACCAGTTGAAGCTCTGGCCAGACAGGATGGATTTTCTCAACTCAGAAAACAGGGCGGTCACACCCTTATATGCACGGAATGCACTATGAACTACATAGAAAACTAGATCTGAACTGAAAAAGTAAGTTAATGTGTATGCAAAATGTAAATGCATATTAACACATGACCATTACACAAAAAAAACAGGCACAAAAAAACAAATATCCAAAAATGAAATAAAAAATCTTTTTGCAAAAATGCATGAAGGTAGTAATAATCATAAGGGTATTTAGTAAACATAATTTTGATCAAAATAATGTACAAGCCATCCCGCCACGTCAAGGCAACCCTCTGTGGGACAGTCCTACTCTAATATTGAAAACCTTTCCACTTGTCAAGTGACTTAAATGAACAAGGGCAGAGGGACTGAACCCACCAGTTGAAGCTCTGGCCAGACAGGATGGATTTTCTCAACTCAGAAAACAGGGCGGTCACACCCTTATATGCACGGAATGCACTATGAACTACATAGAAAACTAGATCTGAACTGAAAAAGTAAGTTAATGTGTATGCAAAATGTAAATGCATATTAACACATGACCATTACACAAAAAAACAGGCACAAAAAAACAAATATCCAAAAATGAAATAAAAAATCTTTTTGCAAAAATGCATGAAGGTAGTAATAATCATAAGGGTATTTAGTAAACATAATTTTGATCAAAATAATGTACAAGCCATCCCGCCACGTCAAGGCAACCCTCTGTGGGACAGTCCTACTCTAATATTGAAAACCTTTCCACTTGTCAAGTGACTTAAATGTGAACAAGGGCAGAGGGACTGAACCCACCAGTTGAAGCTCTGGCCAGACAGGATGGATTTTCTCAACTCAGAAAACAGGGCGGTCACACCCTTATATGCACGGAATGCACTATGAACTACATAGAAAACTAGATCTGAACTGAAAAAGTAAGTTAATGTGTATGCAAAATGTAAATGCATATTAACACATGACCATTACACAAAAAAACAGGCACAAAAAAACAAATATCCAAAAATGAAATAAAAAATCTTTTTGCAAAAATGCATGAAGGTAGTAATAATCATAAGGGTATTTAGTAAACATAATTTTGATCAAAATAATGTACAAGCCATCCCGCCACGTCAAGGCAACCCTCTGTGGGACAGTCCTACTCTAATATTGAAAACCTTTCCACTTGTCAAGTGACTTAAATGTGAACAAGGGCAGAGGGACTGAACCCACCAGTTGAAGCTCTGGCCAGACAGGATGGATTTTCTCAACTCAGAAAACAGGGCGGTCACACCCTTATATGCACGGAATGCACTATGAACTACATAGAAAACTAGATCTGAACTGAAAAAGTAAGTTAATGTGTATGCAAAATGTAAATGCATATTAACACATGACCATTACACAAAAAAACAGGCACAAAAAAAACAAATATCCAAAAATGAAATAAAAAATCTTTTTGCAAAAATGCATGAAGGTAGTAATAATCATAAGGGTATTTAGTAAACATAATTTTGATCAAAATAATGTACAAGCCATCCCGCCACGTCAAGGCAACCCTCTGTGGGACAGTCCTACTCTAATATTGAAAACCTTCCACTTGTCAAGTGACTTAAATGTGAACAAGGGCAGAGGGACTGAACCCACCAGTTGAAGCTCTGGCCAGACAGGATGGATTTTCTCAACTCAGAAAACAGGGCGGTCACACCCTTATATGCACGGAATGCACTATGAACTACATAGAAAACTAGATCTGAACTGAAAAAGTAAGTTAATGTGTATGCAAAATGTAAATGCATATTAACACATGACCATTACACAAAAAAAACAGGCACAAAAAAACAAATATCCAAAAATGAAATAAAAAATCTTTTTGCAAAAATGCATGAAGGTAGTAATAATCATAAGGGTATTTAGTAAACATAATTTTGATCAAAATAATGTACAAGCCATCCCGCCACGTCAAGGCAACCCTCTGTGGGACAGTCCTACTCTAATATTGAAAACCTTTCCACTTGTCAAGTGACTTAAATGTGAACAAGGGCAGAGGGACTGAACCCACCAGTTGAAGCTCTGGCCAGACAGGATGGATTTTCTCAACTCAGAAAACAGGGCGGTCACACCCTTATATGCACGGAATGCACTATGAACTACATAGAAAACTAGATCTGAACTGAAAAAGTAAGTTAATGTGTATGCAAAATGTAAATGCATATTAACACATGACCATTACACAAAAAAACAGGCACAAAAAAACAAATATCCAAAAATGAAATAAAAAATCTTTTTGCAAAAATGCATGAAGGTAGTAATAATCATAAGGGTATTTAGTAAACATAATTTTGATCAAAATAATGTACAAGCCATCCCGCCACATCAAGGCAACCCTCTGTGGGACAGTCCTACTCTAATATTGAAAACCTTTCCACTTGTCAAGTGACTTAAATGTGAACAAGGGCAGAGGGACTGAACCCACCAGTTGAAGCTCTGGCCAGACAGGATGGATTTTCTCAACTCAGAAAACAGGGCGGTCACACCCTTATATGCACGGAATGCACTATGAACTACATAGAAAACTAGATCTGAACTGAAAAAGTAAGTTAATGTGTATGCAAAATGTAAATGCATATTAACACATGACCATTACACAAAAAAACAGGCACAAAAAAACAAATATCCAAAAATGAAATAAAAAATCTTTTTGCAAAAATGCATGAAGGTAGTAATAATCATAAGGGTATTTAGTAAACATAATTTTGATCAAAATAATGTACAAGCCATCCCGCCACGTCAAGGCAACCCTCTGTGGGACAGTCCTACTCTAATATTGAAAACCTTTCCACTTGTCAAGTGACTTAAATGTGAACAAGGGCAGAGGGACTGAACCCACCAGTTGAAGCTCTGGCCAGACAGGATGGATTTTCTCAACTCAGAAAACAGGGCGGTCACACCCTTATATGCACGGAATGCACTATGAACTACATAGAAAACTAGATCTGAACTGAAAAAGTAAGTTAATGTGTATGCAAAATGTAAATGCATATTAACACATGACCATTACACAAAAAACAGGCACAAAAAACAAATATCCAAAAATGAAATAAAAAATCTTTTTGCAAAAATGCATGAAGGTAGTAATAATCATAAGGGTATTTAGTAAACATAATTTTGATCAAAATAATGTACAAGCCATCCCGCCACGTCAAGGCAACCCTCTGTGGGACAGTCCTACTCTAATATTGAAAACCTTTCCACTTGTCAAGTGACTTAAATGTGAACAAGGGCAGAGGGACTGAACCCACCAGTTGAAGCTCTGGCCAGACAGGATGGATTTTCTCAACTCAGAAAACAGGGCGGTCACACCCTTATATGCACGGAATGCACTATGAACTACATAGAAAACTAGATCTGAACTGAAAAAGTAAGTTAATGTGTATGCAAAATGTAAATGCATATTAACACATGACCATTACACAAAAAAACAGGCACAAAAAAAACAAATATCCAAAAATGAAATAAAAAATCTTTTTGCAAAAATGCATGAAGGTAGTAATAATCATAAGGGTATTTAGTAAACATAATTTTGATCAAAATAATGTACAAGCCATCCCGCCACGTCAAGGCAACCCTCTGTGGGACAGTCCTACTCTAATATTGAAAACCTTTCCACTTGTCAAGTGACTTAAATGTGAACAAGGGCAGAGGGACTGAACCCACCAGTTGAAGCTCTGGCCAGACAGGATGGATTTTCTCAACTCAGAAAACAGGGCGGTCACACCCTTATATGCACGGAATGCACTATGAACTACATAGAAAACTAGATCTGAACTGAAAAAGTAAGTTAATGTGTATGCAAAATGTAAATGCATATTAACACATGACCATTACACAAAAAAAACAGGCACAAAAAAACAAATATCCAAAAATGAAATAAAAAATCTTTTTGCAAAAATGCATGAAGGTAGTAATAATCATAAGGGTATTTAGTAAACATAATTTTGATCAAAATAATGTACAAGCCATCCCGCCACGTCAAGGCAACCCTCTGTGGGACAGTCCTACTCTAATATTGAAAACCTTTCCACTTGTCAAGTGACTTAAATGTGAACAAGGGCAGAGGGACTGAACCCACCAGTTGAAGCTCTGGCCAGACAGGATGGATTTTCTCAACTCAGAAAACAGGGCGGTCACACCCTTATATGCACGGAATGCACTATGAACTACATAGAAAACTAGATCTGAACTGAAAAAGTAAGTTAATGTGTATGCAAAATGTAAATGCATATTAACACATGACCATTACACAAAAAAACAGGCACAAAAAAACAAATATCCAAAAATGAAATAAAAAATCTTTTTGCAAAAATGCATGAAGGTAGTAATAATCATAAGGGTATTTAGTAAACATAATTTTGATCAAAATAATGTACAAGCCATCCCGCCACATCAAGGCAACCCTCTGTGGGACAGTCCTACTCTAATATTGAAAACCTTTCCACTTGTCAAGTGACTTAAATGTGAACAAGGGCAGAGGGACTGAACCCACCAGTTGAAGCTCTGGCCAGACAGGATGGATTTTCTCAACTCAGAAAACAGGGCGGTCACACCCTTATATGCACGGAATGCACTATGAACTACATAGAAAACTAGATCTGAACTGAAAAAGTAAGTTAATGTGTATGCAAAATGTAAATGCATATTAACACATGACCATTACACAAAAAAACAGGCACAAAAAAACAAATATCCAAAAATGAAATAAAAAATCTTTTTGCAAAAATGCATGAAGGTAGTAATAATCATAAGGGTATTTAGTAAACATAATTTTGATCAAAATAATGTACAAGCCATCCCGCCACGTCAAGGCAACCCTCTGTGGGACAGTCCTACTCTAATATTGAAAACCTTTCCACTTGTCAAGTGACTTAAATGTGAACAATATTAACACATGACCATTACACAAAAAAACAGGCACAAAAAAACAAATATCCAAAAATGAAATAAAAAATTGTTCACATTTAAGTCACTTGACAAGTGGAAAGGTTTTCAATATTAGAGTAGGACTGTCCCACAGAGGGTTGCCTTGACGTGGCGGGATGGCTTGTACATTATTTTGATCAAAATTATGTTTACTAAATACCCTTATGATTATTACTACCTTCATGCATTTTTGCAAAAAGATTTTTTATTTCATTTTTGGATATTTGTTTTTTTGTGCCTGTTTTTTTGTGTAATGGTCATGTGTTAATATGCATTTACATTTTGCATACACATTAACTTACTTTTTCAGTTCAGATCTAGTTTTCTATGTAGTTCATAGTGCATTCCGTGCATATAAGGGTGTGACCGCCCTGTTTTCTGAGTTGAGAAAATCCATCCTGTCTGGCCAGAGCTTCAACTGGTGGGTTCAGTCCCTCTGCCCTTGTTCACATTTAAGTCACTTGACAAGTGGAAAGGTTTTCAATATTAGAGTAGGACTGTCCCACAGAGGGTTGCCTTGACGTGGCGGGATGGCTTGTACATTATTTTGATCAAAATTATGTTTACTAAATACCCTTATGATTATTACTACCTTCATGCATTTTTGCAAAAAGATTTTTTATTTCATTTTTGGATATTTGTTTTTTGTGCCTGTTTTTTTGTGTAATGGTCATGTGTTAATATGCATTTACATTTTGCATAGTTAACAATAGGAGGAGTTTACTGTGGTTAAGACAGGAGGACTTCCTGATCAGGTTCAGCTAGGGCCAGGGCGCCCATAGAGCTCAGGTGGGCTTAAGGCCCGGGCAGCACGGCAACCCACAACGTATAGAAGCAAAGTGCCCAGTCATCCAGAGTCCCCAGTGTGGGACAGAGGTACAGCTGAAGCAGCAGTGTGACCGTAGTGTGGAGCAGAAAACAGAGGAAAGGTCCTAAGCAATACAAGGGACACAGGTCGCTCATCATGTGGCAAGTTATTGCATGGGCCGATGCCCTTAGATCCGGGATGAAATGGGCAAGGGAACCCCAATCATAGTGAGTCTGGACAGGTAGGACGCTGTGTTACCGAAGGAGGCGGTAAGACCCAGTAATGTACTGAAGGACGTAGCGAAGAGGGCAGAGGAAGTGAGCAATGAGAACTGTATGGAATCCTATGCCGATGTTGTTACTGATAAGGATGTGCTGCGAAATGAAACATGTAAAGTTCTATGTTATAAGTTTGAATTGGACTCTGTCTCTTATTGCACAACAAAGCAAGCGGCGGAGCTGCGGCAAGCCCGATGGGACCCAGACGGTGCAGAAGGTGTAGCAGAAGGTAAGCTGACAATGGGACAGTGTTTTCATGTGACAGAAGACCAGAGCCCGAAGAGCATATACTCTCAGCCACGACTACAGCCCTGGCCCTCCCTCACACAATCGTGGGAGAAGAGCCTTGGTGAGAAAGGTAAAGAAGAACCCCAAGATCACAGATGCAGTATGGAGATGGGAGAAAGTTCCACAAAGTCAACTATCACTGCAGCCCTCCGCGAGTTGGGCCTTTATGGCAGAGCGGCCCGACGGAAGCCTCTCCTCAGTGCCAGACATATGAAAGCCCGCATAAAGTTTGCTAAAAGAAAACATGAAGGACTCCCAGACTATGAGAAATAAGATTCTCTGGTCTGATGAGACGAAGATAGAACTTTTTGGCGATAATTCTAAATGGTATGTGTGGAGAAAACCAGGCACTGCTCATCACCTGCCCAATACACTACCAACAGTGAAACATGGTGGTGGCAGCATCATGCTATGGGGGTGTTTTTCAGCTGCAGGGATAGGACGACTGGTTGCAATTGAAGGAAACATGAATGCGGCCAAGTACAGAGATATTCTGGATGAAAACCTCTTCCAGAGTGCTCTGGACCTCAGACTTGGCCAAAGGTTCACCTTCCAACAAGATAATGACCTAAGCACACAGCTAAAATAACAAAAGAGTGGCTTCAGAACAACTCTGACCATTCTTGACTGGCCCAGCCAGAGCCCTGACCTAAACCCAATTGAGCATCTCTGGAGAGACCTGAAAATGGCTGTCCACCAACGTTCACCATCCAACCTGACGGAACTGGAGAGGATCTGCAAGGAAGAATGGCAGAGGATCCCCAAATCCAGGTGTGAAAAACTTGTTGCATCATTCCCAAGAAGACTCATGGCTGTACTAGCTCAAAAGGGTGCTTCTACTCAATACTGAGCAATGGGTCTGAATGCTTATGACCATGTGATATTTCAGTTTTTCTTTTTTAATAAATTTGCAAAAATTTCTACATTTCTGTTTTTTTCAGTCAAGATGGAGTGCAGAGTGTAAATTAATGAGAAAAAATTAACTTTTTTGAATTTACCAAATGGCTGCAATGAAACAAAGAGTGAAAAATTTTATATATATATATTATTATATATACAGTACAGACCAAAAGTTTGGACACACCTTCTCATTCAAAGATTTTTCTGTATTTTCATGACTGTGAAAATTGTAGAATCACACTGAAGGCATCAAAACTATGAATTAACACATGGAATTATACATTACACTTTACAAAAAAGTGTGAAACAACTGAAAATATGTCTTATATTCTAGGATCTTCAAAGCAGCTACCTTTTGCTTTGATTACTGCTTTGCATGCAGAAAAGGTGAACTGATGGACTCTACATGCCTGGTTCCCACCGTGAAGCATGGAGGAGGAGGTGTGATGGTGTGGGGTGCTTTGCTGGTGACACTGTTGGGGATTTATTCAAAATTGAAGGCATACTGAACCAGCATGGCTACCACAGCATCTTGCAGCAGCATGCTGTTCCATCCGGTTTGCGTTTAGTTGGACCATCATTTATTTTTCAACAGGACAATGACCCCAAGCACACCTCCAGGCTGTGTAAGGGCTATATGACCAAGTAGGAGAGTGTTGGGGTGCTATGCCAGATGACCTAGCCTCCACAGTCACCAGACCTGAACCCAATCGAGATGGTTTGGGGTGAGCTGGACCGCTCACTGCTTCAATTTTGAATAAATCCCCAACAGTGTCACCAGAAAAGCACCCCCGCACCATCACACCACCTCCTCCATGCTTCACGGTGGGAACTAGGCATGTAGAGTCCATCCGTTCACCTTTTCTGCGTGCAAAGCAGTAATCAAAGCAAAAGGTGGCTACTTTGAAGAACCTAGAATATAAGACATATTTTCAGTTGTTTCACACTTTTTTGTAAAGTGTAATGTATAATTCCACATGTGTTAATTCATAGTTTTGATGCCTTCTACAATTTTCATAGGCATAAAAATACAGAAAAATCTTTGAATGAGAAGGTGTGTCCAAACTTTTGGTCTGTACTGTATATACACTGCTCAAAAAATAAAGGGAACACTTTAACAACAGAATATAACTCCAAGTAAATCAAACTTCTGTGAAATCAAACTGTCCACTAAGGAAGCAACACTGATTGACAATCAATTTCACATGCTGTTGTGCAAATCGAATAGACAACAGATGGAAATTATTGGCAATTATCAAGATACACTCAATACAGGAGTGGTTCTGCAGGTGGGGAACATAGACCACATCTCAGTACCAATGCTTTCTGGCTGATGTTTTGGTCACTTTTGAATGTTGGTTGTGCTTTCACACTCGTGGTAGCATGAGAGGGCAACAACCCAGCAGCAGGACTGCTACCTCTGCCTTTATGCAAGGAGGAACAGGAGGAGCACTGCCAGAGCCCTGAAAAATGACCTTCAGCAGGCCACAAATGTGCATGTGTCTGCACAAATGGTTAGAAACTGACTCCATGAGGATGGTCTGAGTGCCCGACGTCCACAGATGGGGGTTGTGCTCATAGCCCAACAACGTGCAGGACGCTTGGCATTTGCCACAGAACACCAGGATTGGCAAATTCGCCACTGGCGCCCTGTGCTATTCACAGATGAAAGCAGGTTCACACTGAGCACATGTCACAGACGTGTCAGATTCTGGAGACGCCATGGAAGCGATCTGCTGCCTGCAACATCCTTCAGCACGACCGGTTTGGCAGTGGGTCAGTAATGGTGTGGGGTGGCATTTCTTTGGAGGGCCGCACAGCCCTCCATGTGTTCGCCAGAGGTAGCCTGACTGCCATTAGGTACCTAGATGAGATCCTCAGACCCCTTGTGAGACCATATGCTGGTGCGTTTGGCCTTGGGTTCCTCCTAATGCAGGACAATGCCAGACCTCATGTGGCTGGAGTGTGTCAGCAGTTCCAGCAAGATGAAGGCATTGAAGCTATGGACTGGCCCGCCTGTTCCCCAGACCTGAATCTGATCGAGCACATCTGGAACATCATGTCTCGCTCCATCCACCAACGTTACAATGCACCACAGGCTGTCCAGGAGTTGGCGGATGCTTTAGTCCAGGTCTGGGAGGAGATCCTTCAGGAGACCATCCACCACCTCATCAGGAGCATACCCAGGTGTTGAAGGGAGGTCATATAGGCTTGTGGAGGCCACACACAATACTGAGCATCATTTTGACTTGTTTTAAGCACATTATATTCCACTTTAATTTTGTGGGTGACTCCAAATCCAGGCCTCCGTTGGTTAATAAATTTGATTTCCATTGATGATTTTTGTGTGATTTTGTTGTCAGCACATTCAACTTTGTACACAACAAAGTATTCAATGAGAATATTTCATTCATTCAGATCTAGGATGTGTTATTTGAGTGTTCCTAATTTTGTCAAGAGACCAGCAGGAGACACAGGCAAATATAGACTTTTTTACATCATGCAGCACCCAGGTGACATTAATAAGAGGGTTATTGTGTAGTGCATAACACCTTGAAAAATTCAGCACTTTGTAAAAATAAATAAATAATAGTTTTTTTTCTGTTTTAATGAGAATTCACTCGTGGACATTATTTTTTAATTATTATTATTATTATTATTTATTTATTTTTAGAGGACCATTGATTCCATGGTGCTGTACATGAGACGGGGTTACATACAAAAGACAGATATAAATTACGATCAAACCAAAAATGACCGACTGGTACAGGGGGAAAGAGGGCACAGCCCTTGTGGGCTTACGGGATAATAGGGAAGGAGACAGCAGGGTAGGGGGCTGCGGCCGCTCCGGTGTTGGTGAGGTGGCAGGGGTTCATTGCAGGTTGTAAGCTTTCTTGAAGAGATTGGTTATCAAGTTTTGTTTGAAAGTTCCAAATATGATGGATAATTGGATGAATAAAGGCACAGAATTCCAGAGGATGGGGGACACCCGGAAGAAGTCTTGGAGGCAATTGGGTGAGGAACGTACGAGTGTGGTGAGGAGAACGAGGTCTTGTGAGGACCACAGGTTGCATGTTGGAAGATATCGGGAGTATAGTTTGAAGATATACGGAAGAGACAGATTATGGACGTCTTAATTAGCAATTTGAACTGGATACGTTGGGGAATTGGGAGACAATGAAGGGATATGCAGAGGGGAGTAGCAGAGGTGTAGTGGGGAGAGAGGTGGATTAGTCTGACAGGATGGACTGCAGTAGTCAAGGCGGGAGATGATGAGGTCAAGCACTCACATTTTAGTAGATTGAGCGTTGAGGAAAGAACAGCTCCTGGATTTATGTCAATGAAGCTTGTTTTTTTGCATGATGAGCTGTAGTTATTGATAGCACTTTGGGGTATGAAGGTTTAGTTGCTTTTTAGGGGGCTTGTGATGACCAAAAAACTGCAATTCTAGAGTTTACATTTTTATGTTTGGACACTTACCTTATAGTTTAAATAATGTATATTTTGATTTATATGACTTTTACAACATGGTGATACCTAATATGCTCTGTTATTTATGAATTTATTTATGAATTGGGAAAATAGGGGTGATTCAAACTTTTGAATTTTCTTACACCAGGATTGTGCCACTTTAATGCTGCTGCCAGAGATTGACAGTGGCATTTTAGTGGTTTAGCAACAGCCGGCACCTGCACTGCATGGAACTCATCAGCCAACTCAATACACCCACAGCTAGTCAATGATATAATAGTCAGGGAGAGTCAAAGGGTTAACATTAGTAGAGAACCCCTTTAAATAATTATTTATAACATGATTATTAAGATAAAGAATGGGATGTCATTCAATTGATTTATGTTGAATAGTCATTATATGAGTAGTCTGCAAATCGTAGCAGGAAGAGCAGGCATTTACAAAAAAATAAAAAAACACAATTTAACAATGAACAATTAAAACATGAAAAAAATGTAAAAGAAAATTAAGAAACATTAATTTTATATACTTAATGCATAATATTTAAAATGTAAAATAAAATTTATATTCCAATTGAGACATGAAATTCCAAAGGAACATTCACCATAATCAGTGATTAAAACAATGTATCTAGCACTGCTGGGTGATATGTTGTTATGGCATTTTTATACATTGTTTTCTTCTCCAATTTCCAGCAGCAAAACATGTCTTTAGAATTTCTTTGAAATGTTATTGTAACTATTGCTCAGTGGGACGAATGTGCCATATATACAGAAACTGTACAACATGTAAAACTAATCGGACCCGCAGCTCTAGCATATGCTGTGCATATACTGCAAGTGATCGCAAGGACTAAAGCAGTAAGTAACATTGAAATTTATTGTACTTTATATGTATTTAGAGATTCGAAAGTCTGAGAAAATTGAACCTCTGACTATGTACATTACCTTTAACTGTGCAGCTCCCTTTAAAAGGGCCTTGAGACGTAATACACACTATACATGAAACCATTATTTAAATGCATTGGGGACATCCACAAGTGGTTTAATTAAATCTGCAAAAATAAAATTAAATTCAGACGTTTCTGCAGTGTGCTATGTACCATAAAGACTTTGTCTGATTGTGGTTGGTTGCGTTAGTTCCAAATGGAAGGCGTTGTAAATTTTTCAAAAATACAACTGTATATCGACACAAAATGTAACTGTCATATAAATCTTGTTTCTATTGTGCATTGTTTTCCACTTCACTGAATGCCGCTAGTAGCAATGCTAACAATGGTCTTTCAAGAACAAGAAGCTGAGCCCCTGCCAGCTGTTAAGATGATCTAAACTTTTTATAAATAATGTCACTAAGTCTTAAAAAACTGACCTGTGCGATGCAAATCTTATTGTGCAGCATTTCCTAGTTCTGTGAATGTCATCAGCCATGTAATTAATGGATGCCATGACATTCTGCTTTTCTTGACTATGACTCTCGGCATACATATCTATATCAGTACAATTCCTCTTCAGTGCATATTAAGAATTACACATTATCCATTTGGAGTTATTCACATTTAAGTAGAATTATATGACATTCGCGGATATCAGTGAATTTGTACAATTTGTGATTCGAATCGCCAAAATTATGATCGCTAGTTTTTTTTTTTTTTTTTACACATTACAGAACATTGCTTCAGTCACAGAAGACATAATCTCTGTTGCAACTGCGTGGGCTTCCCGAAAAGGCTTTGCGCCAATCATATCACATGATATAAAGCATCCAATAAGGAGGGGTTATCATAGCCTGTGTACAAGTCTAAGCAGAGAATGCAGCAGCCATTTTAGGGTGATTTTAGGATAGTGAGCGGATCTCAGCGTTCACACCTCAGCAATAGCAATAGGAAGAGAAAGACCTAAAATATTATAGTATAAGATGAGAGTAGTAGTCTGTAAATAATACAGAGATTCTATTGATAGAGTGGAAGCAGCAATGCCAGACTCAGTGTATTGATCAGTAATATAATGTATCTGGCACATGTCCTATTGCATTTAAATCACAATTACACATCTTTTCTTCATTCATAATGCAGTAGGAAGCAGAAGCAAGTCAGCACAGAAAAAAAAGTCTGCAATCAGTGTCATGCGGTGTGCTTGTGTAAGGGGAGTGAATAATGTAATGGTACTGCTACACTTAAATGTGTATTACTATTACTCTGCACTGGTATTGCTACACTTGAATGTGTATTACTATGTTGTAAATTGTATATACTTATTGTTGTAGATATGTGTAATATTACATGGGTAGTAGTTAGTTTCAGCCACTAGATGGGGGCATTATAGAATATTATATGGTTAGTTAGAGTATAGGACAGGAAATAGTTAAACATAGGAGAGGCTGCTGTGTGGTAAGCCAGGAACGTTTCCGTAGTGTAGTTAGTTAGGGCGTAGTGCCCGCATTGTCCAGATGGCCATAGACCCTGGACACCTCAGCAGTCATGTAACGTTGTCAAGAAGTTCAGCGATTCAGAGTCCCTTAGGGACAGAAGGACAGTGTGCAGCAGCCGAGTTACATCAGTTGGAAGTGGGAACAAGGAAACGGTCCAAAAAGTACAGGGCGCAGATTGTTCGAGATGTGGCAGATCATTGCATGGGCAGATGCACTCAAATCCAGGGCAAAACGGATGAGGGAGTCCCCAGAATTAGAGAATCTGGACAAGGAGAACGCTGCGGTACCGCCTAAGGCGCTATTACCCCATAATGTACCGGAGGACGTAGAAGGAAACACAGGAAAAGTGCAGGAATTGAAATGTGTGGTATCCGATGCTGCCCCTGTATCTGACAAGAATGCGCTGCAAAGTGTGCCTAGTAAAGTTCTTCATTTTGCATTGGAACCAGACTGTGTCTCAGTTATTCCGGAACTGGCTTCAGAAGGTCCCCAGCGCCACAGAGGAGTCCCTGATGGTGCAGCAAAAGAAGACACAGGTACACTGCTGAGGGGATACTCTTTTCATGTAAGAGGAGGCCAGGGCCCTGATGCAACTGAGGGCTCCGCCATTACTACACCCTGGCCGACTCATACACTTGCATATCACAAATGACTGTACTGAGTTTTTGCCGGGACTTTTGCAATGACTCATGACTCATACAAGAAAATTGATCTCCTGTTTCTACATAGAGCTTAGAAGGATTCAGCTAGTCAGTTTTTAATCACATAATGTCATAAACCTAATGGAAAAGAGAAGAATTAGCTGGGTAGACTGGCAAAATAAGCAATTGTAAGTGCACAGTGCTACATGATATGATGATTGCAATATATCAAGAGGATATAAATTTTGATGGGAATTCTTCAACCAAATCCAGCCTTGGTTTTAGTACTTCCTTTATGTCATACTGTACTCCTTAGTATTGTTTATTAGTTGTTTCAGTTACTGTTGGTAACAGGGATTTCATCAGTTGACCTATGTAGCATTCAATTTACAGACAACCAGTGGATACACATGTCAGCTCTTGTCAACAGGCACGGCAGAAAAAATTGCCATGATTCTCTTTTTCAAGTGTGAGAACCAGCCCACTAATTTATATTCGGGCTGCTTCAATCCTACCGTATGTCTTTTGGCCTTGTCATGTCTAAACATACTCATAAATTTGGGGCTGTAACTGTTTGCAGATGGAAGGCTGCTTGTTTACTGGAATGACAAATAATGTATAACGTGTTCCTATACTTTTGTCGGAATATCCAAATTTATTGTAATAACAGCGTTTTTTTTAGTTTTTACCAAGAGAGGAAAATTCTATCACTGTACATAGATCTGTGGACATCACACTGACTTGTAATGAGAGCGCTGTAAATGATTTGGTGGAAAAGATAAATTAATTGGAACAACATTTACCTTTACCATTACGTCTATGAACAAGACAGATGACGAGTGAGATCAGAGTCGAGGGAAGCTATTTTGCATATACAGTGGGTGTCCTGTCTGGGGGCAATTACAGGACTCCTCTGTTCAATACATATTTACTATGTACATATAAAAACCTTTCCATCCCCCCACGATACACAAAGTAATGTCTACAAAACAGCAAGTGACAGAATATTGTAATGGCTCAGTGTGAAAATTAAAATAAAAAAAAAATCACCAAAATATTAGTAAAATGGATCTATTTTGGACTTACTTGGCTAATTTAACATTCCAGGGCCACTCATTCCACACTTTCACTGTATTCTCCAAAATGCCACTTTCCGAGGTACGTTGTGTACTAAAATTCTCTTAACCCCTTCTTGCAAAATCAATAGAATGCGACAAGCCACATCAGGACATACATGCACTTCGGTGCCATTCTGTCCACGGCGGGTGCCGCCTGTAAAATACAGCTAAGCTCTTGCTCTTATCCCAGCACATTAATCCCCAGAGTCCAATGATTTCTGGGTCTGCCATAAGCCAAACCTATTAGGTACTGCAGTGTGCGCTGCAGAAAGGGAAGGTCAGTTTTATTTTTCACAAACGCTCTAGTTATGTATTTAAAGCTCTCCTTTTCTTAAAAAAACTAAGTGGACTAAATTAAAAATAAGCATTATCCCGCAGAGCCTCTTTAATAGCATGGCAGTAACAAAAGCCAAAATCACACCTCAGGGTATGTGCCCACGATCCAGAACTGGCAGCGCTTTGGACGTAGCACATGTTCATCAGCTTTAGCTGCTTCATCCTGTGTTTGGAGCAGAACTCCAGTATTACCAGTATTACCAGTATTGTGTGTAGTGTGCATGAAGGGGGTGGGAGCAGACAGACGGACGATGATCACATTGCCATTTTTGGACTGACCGGCAGCTCTTCTCACCTGAGCATGGCAGCACGTATTTCTATGCAGCCGTATACGTTTGTCTGACTGCGCCCTAAGTCTGTGATGATCCGATTCATCCAATAGTTGTGGAGCAGAAAATGAAGTCCGAGGAGCCAGTGTCATTTTGGAAACTTTATGGGCATTTACACATGCGGATTGCGACAATTAAACACTTCCGATCAACTACAGTAGGTACAAGCCAATTATCTGTCATGTATTGGTCTGTTCAGACAGGACGACAGTCCTTAGATGCACGCAGAATGATTGTTGACACGGTCGCTCTGTACTCACAGAATATCCTTGTTGTGGTATTTACACAGGATGATGTTCTGCCAAGCAAGCTTGAAAATAATTTTGCTGAAAAAGAGTATGGACAGCCCCTCCAAAAATTATACATTGATCTAATGCCGCTAGGCAAAAATATATATTACTGAACATGAGGTTCTTAGTTTAAAATTCTGATCAGACTGTATGAAGCCCACTGCCACGTCACGGCGAACCTCGTAGTGGGTCCTGATCGCCCCAACGGAGTGGAGCCGGCAGGGCGGACGGCCTGGTGTCTCACAGCGCCCTTGCTGCAAGACTGAGTCCCGATGACTCCAGACTGCACCGCCCCACCAGCACAAAGCCACAGCAACAAAAAATTATTTCACTTGGTGAAGAATGTCTTGCTCATTTGTTTGGTGACTGTGAGCCCGATGAGACAGGCAGATAATCCACGAACAAGCACTCCTAGGATTATTGACCTGTGTACTTTTACAGATGTGGCAAAGTTTATCTTGAAAAATAACACCCCATTTTGACAATCTGGAACAGAAGTTTATGTCACTTGAATATCAGTCCACAGGTGCAGTTTGCGCTAAAAGACAAAGCGCGCCATACTTACCCTCCCTCGGTCCACCGCTGAGTCTCCACTACTGCTCACGTCACCTGATATTGGCTGCAGCACCAATGTGACGTGGACAGCGCAGCAATCTGTGAGCTCAGGCGCTCTGGGCGGAGAATTCCATCAAATATGGCTGGAGCCGCTGAGCTCAGTGATTGACTGCAGCACTATGGATGTGATGTCAGCACTGCAGCTAATATCAGATACTAGGAGCAGCAGAAAGACTCAGCAGTGGACCTGGGGACAGTGAGAGAAGTGCATTTTTCGTCTTTCTATAACAAATTGTGCCCAATGAATGCAATTTTCAGAAATGGGAAAGAGGATTAACAAAGCTGGACAATGCACAAGCCATTGATCAATGTCAAGTAAGGTGTCAAATAATCCTTTTTTTGTGCTGCAATAATCCTCTGCTGTTATCTGTGTTAGGCCGGCGTCACACTAGCGACAAAATCGGACGACTGCAATGCGATGAAATATTGCATTGCAGTCGGACCTATGTTAATCTATGGAGCAGCTCCCAGTATCAGATTTTTTGTGGTCCGTTTTAAACGTCCGAGTGCAATCGCAGCATGCTGCGATTGTCACCGATTGTGGGTCGACTATCGCCAATGCAAGTCTATGGGAGCGATGAAAAATCGGATTACAAATGGACCGCACATGTGACTTGCAATTAAATCGCACCAGTATCCTTTAGAAAAGCCGGCAATTCATCCCGGCTATACTGTAAAAGCACACTGACAGCTTTAATAAAGATTGTAAAGAATAGATATATACACACAGAGAATACATATATATATGTATATATATACATGTCATTGTGACATATATATATTACATATATTTATAGTTCATACACTTCTACAGACTGTAATAGCCGCTAATTCAATTGCCGGCTTTTGTGAAATCACAGAAGCCGACATGAAATGACACATGGTTTACATACAGTTAACCATGTCATTTCATGTATTTTTATATATGGTTTAAACTTACAATTGCATGAATGTATGTGTGCAAAATTGCAGACATGTAGGGGTTAATTAAAGGTATAAATTCGTTGAAAAAAAATGCGTGGGCTCCCGCTGTATTTTCTCCACGAGACAGACAAAGCCAGCGAGTGGGGGCAGATAATAATAGCCTAGGGAGGGTACATTTTTTTTGTGCCCCCCCTGGCTACTAACATCTGCCCCCAGGCACCCCAGAAAAGGCAAATCTCTAATTAGATTAGCCCTTTCTGGCACTTTGCCCGTCTATTCCCATTGCCCTGTAGCGGTGGTGAATGGGTTAATAAGGGGTTAAAGCTACCTTGCAATTGAAAGGTGACTTTAAGCCAGGTTAATAATTGAGAGCTATCAATTAGACAACTATCAATTATTAATCCTATTGTATGAAAGAGAAATCAAACACACACACTTTAATAAAAAAGAAGTTTAATGAAATAATCAAAAAGTTTTTGACCATCTTTTATTTTCCTGCTAAAACCATTTCCTGTAATAAAAATAAAATAAATAACCAAAATTATTCTTACCTATCCGATGCACAATCAGGTCCCACGCTGTAATCCATCAGAAAGGGTTAGCAGGTTACAGCTAGCAGGGAGCTAATGCTGCCTGCTGAGCTGTTACCCCCTGAATGAATAAGTTCCTCTCCCGGGGAAAGGAGAGGAAGTGATTAATGAGTGAAGCTTAATTGATTTATTCCCACTTTCACTTCAGGTCAGGTCACCCTGAGCTGACCTGAAGTGAAAGTGTGAAGCTATCAATTAAGCTTCCCACAGTAAGCACATCCTCTCCTGTCGCTGGGAGAGGAAGTTATTCATTCAGGAGCTTTCAGCTGAGCAGACAGCATTACTTGCGCTGCTTGGCTGAAAGCTAGTTAACCTTTGTGAAGGATTACAGCGTGGGACATGACAGATCGCCGGATAGGTAAGAATAATGTTGTTTTATTATTTTTTCTTTATAATAGGAGATCAAGGGCTTCGCAGGGATTAAGAGTTAAATAAAAGATGGTCAAAAAAATGTGTTTTTATTTCATTAAAATTATTTATTCTTAAAGTGTGTGTGTTTTTTTATTTACTTCAATAGGATTAATAATTAATAGTTGTCTAATTGACAGCTCTCAATTATTAACCTGGCTTAAAGTCATCTTTCAATTGCAAGGTGGCTTTAACCCCTTATTAACCCATTCGCCACCGCTACAGGGCAATGGGAATAGACGGGCAAAGTGCCAGAAAGGGCTAATCTAATTAGAGATTTGCCTTTTCTGGGGTGGCTGGGGGCAGATGTTAGTAGCCAGGGGGGGCACAAAAAAATGTACCCTCCCTAGGCTATTATTATCTGCCCCACTCGCTGGCTTTGTCTGTCTGGTGGAGAAAATACAGCGGGAGCCCACGCATTTTTTTTCAACGAATTTATACCTTTAATTAACCCCTACATGTCTGCAATTTTGCACACATACACTCATGTAATTGTAAGTTTAAACCATATATAAAAATACATGAAATGACATGGTTAACTGTATGTAAACCATGTGTCATTTCATGTCGGGTCTGTACTTTCACAAAAGCCGGCAATTGAATTAGCGGCTATTACAGTATGTAGAAGTGTATGAACTATAAATATATATATATATATATACACATGTCACAATGACATGTGTATATATATATATATATATATATATATATATGTGTTCTATGTGTATATATCTATTCTTTCTTTTGTGATTTAAATACTATTCTTTTGGATCCACTATATGTCAGTTTTGCAAGTCTGCGAGAAATTCTCGCAAGTCGGATGTAAATCGGATGTTACAACTATGGTCAGATGCGACTAAATCGCATCTTTCCAGGAAAATCGGATGCCAGACGGATGTCTGTTCATTACATTTTGGTCCGATAATCGACCAACTAAAACGGTCAGATTTTTTGTCGTTGTGTCTGACTCCGGCCTTAAGGTTACCTTTGCTCCATCTGTATTTACAGCGCAGTATCATGCAGCCATATGTTATTAGTTTGACCTGCTGCATTAGATCTGAGTGACTAGAGTGAAATAATTAATGGCCCCAGTAGGTCAAATGATCATCATAGGATCATTTTATAAATTTTGATTTTTCGTTTGGTGTCATGGCCCCTGTGAGCTCTTTTTAATTTCCCACCTAAACCACGAGTTCAGGAACGGTCATACAGCCAGCACTCCAGCCCCGCTCATCCTGACTTGATTGACATCTTGCTAGTCGCTGTAAATCACCAAGAGCCAAAGTGCTGACTGCTCTGGACACTATGATGATGATTCTGCTATGGTAATTTAATATGCAAATGGCCTCTTCAAAGAGAAAGAAGACTTGAACTCTATAGCGCCACCTGTTTGAAATAGCGATCCTACAAGTCAATATTGACCCTTTAACGAGTCTTGCAATGACTTAGGATAAAAGCCAAATCAGAACCTCAATTTGCAGACACGGTGTTTCAGGGTACTGCCCTTCATCAGTGCAAAGTGTGAGCACTGATTTGGCTAGGTGAGAGGCTCTGGACTGGGTACCTTACATACATGGTCTGACATCTTATAATCTAAATACTGACATATTGAGATCTGATTTAGCAATCAGGGGCATGTTTAGAAATATTATTAGTTCATGTAATATGGCATGGCGGCAGATTATGGTGGAAAAGCAAACTCGATGCTTCCCTTCAACATATAAATTGCATTTAACCAATACAATTCTTATATGGGATCTATGATGCAATTAGTTAGTAATATTATACCCATGGTCGGTCCAGGAGGTTGGGCCATACTACAGGTACAAAAATATGTTAATTTGTAAAAGTAACCAAATCCAGAGATGTCACTTGTAATAACTGTATCAAAAGATTATTTTTTTAACAAACGCTTTTTAATTTTATTTTCATAAATAACTAGTACACTTGAAAATAAAAAATTTTTTTTAATAAATCTTACTGGAGAAATCCACTTCTTTCTCCTTCTGGACTGATCTTTAATTTTAAACATTTTCAATTCACGTTAGGCCGGGGTCACATATGCGAGAAACTCGCACGATTCTCATGCGAGTCTCTCGCATGAACACCTGGCACTGCTGCCGACTCTCAGACCGGAGCGTGCAGCTGCATAGAAATACAGTCATGGCCAAAAGTTTTGAGAATGACACAAATATTATATTTTCACATGATCTGCTGCCCTCTGGTTTTTATGTGTGTGTTTGACAGATATTTTTATCACAGACAGAAATATAATTGCAAACATATGAGTAACAAAAGCTTATATTGACAGAATGAGTTAATGCAGCAAGTCAATATTTGCAGTGTTGACCCTTCTTCTTCAGGACCTCTGCAATTCTCCCTGGCATGCTCTCAATCAACTTCTGGACCAAATCCTGACTGATAGCAGTCCATTCTTGCACAATCAATGCTTTCATTTTGTCAGAATTTTTAGGTTTTTGTTTGTCCACCCGTCTCTTGATGATTGACCACAAGTTCTCAATGGGATTAAGATCTGGGGAGTTTCCAGGCCATGGACCCAAAATCTCTATGTTTTGTTCCCTGAGCCATTTAGTTATCACCTTTGCTTTATGGCAAGGTGCTCCATCATGCTGGAAAAGGCATTGTTGATCGCCAAACTGCTCTTGGAGGGTTGGGAGAAGTTGCTCTTGGAGGACATTCTGGTACCATTCTTTATTCATGGCTGTGTTTTTAGGCAAGACTGTGAGAGAGCCGATTCCCTTGGCTGAGAAGCAACCCCACACATGAATGGTGTCAGGATGCTTAACAGTTGGCATGAGACAAGACTGGTGGTAGCGCTCACCTTGTCGTCTCCGAATGAGGCGTTTTCCTGATGTCCCAAACAATCGAAAAGGGGATTCATCAGAGAAAATAACTTTACCCCAGTCCTCAGCAGTCCACTGCCTGTACCTTTTGCAGAATATCAGTCTGTCCATGATGTTTTTTCTGGAGAGAAGTGGCTTCTTTGTTGCCCTTGAGACCAGGCCTTGCTGCAAGAGTCTCCGCCTCACAGTGCGTGCAGATGCACTCACACCTGCCTGCTGCCATTCCTGAGCAAGTTCTGCACTGCTGGTAGCCCGATCCCGCAGCTGAAACACTTTTAAGAGACGGTCCTGGCGTTTGCTGGTCTTTCTTGGGCGCCCTGGAGCCTTTTTGGCAACAATGGAACCTCTCTCCTTGAAGTTCTTGATGATGCGATAGATTGTTGACTGAGGTGCAATCTTTCTAGCTGCGATACTCTTCCCTGTTAGGCCATTTTTGTGCATTGCAATGATGACTGCACGTGTTTCTTTAGAGATAACCATGGTTAACAGAATAGAAACAATGATGCCAAGCACCAGCCTCCTTTTAAAGTGTCCAGTGGTGTCATTCTTACTTAATCATGACAGATTGATCTCCAGCCATGTCCTCATCAACACCCACACCTGTGTTAATGGAGCAATCACTGAAAAGAGGTTAGCTGGTCCTTTTAAGGCAGGGCTACAATGATGTTGAAATTGTGTTTTGGGGGATAAAGTTCATTTTCTAGCCAAATATTGACTTTGCAAGTAATTGCTGTTAAGCTGATCACTCTTTATAACATTCTGGAGTATATGCAAATTGCCATTAGAAAAAGTGAAGCAGTAGACTTTGTAAAAATTAATATTTGTGTCATTCTCAAAACTTTTGGCCATGACTGTACATATAGTTGCACACTCCGATCCAAGTGCCGGCGGCAGTGCCAGGTGTTCATACGAGAGACTTGCACCGCACGAGAATCGTGCAAGTTTCTCGCATGTGTGACCCCGGCCTACCTGAGCTAGGCGGTGACAGTTAGTGCTTATGAAGTTTTATGAAGAATGTCTGGGTGTCTCTCCAACACCTCACCTCTCCATAGAGTCTTAAAAACACCAATTGTCATCTACTATCTCAGTAATGGGAAAATCTGTCATCACTGAATTTTACTGTGAATTAAGTGATTGGTCAGTCCAGGAGGAGAAAGAAACCGATTTCTGTGATAAGATACATTACAAAGTTGCTTATTTTCATGTGCACTATTAATTTAAGAAATAAAAGTTAAAACAATGGTTACACTTTAATACAACACAGTAAATGTACAGCATCATAAGGACTAGTACAAACTCTACAACTGCATAATTGTCACTCTGTGACTGTCTTCTGTAAGGAAGGGGGGACTAAAACTGTCCCTGGAACTGGGACCCTAACTATCCATGTCCCGGGAGTGTTTTGAAGGAGGCCTGAGTCTCCGACTTTACTATGCTCCTGCTGAACCCTGATCTGTCCCCTCCCCACCCCATAAGGCATGGGACAGAAATGTAAGGTAAACAAGACACAAAGACAAAACAGGGATAACAGAAAACCTTTATCATACAAAAGCACAGACCAACAATAGGGAGGAGGATAGGAACTGGGAGGAATAAACTAAATGGAAATAGGGACCAGGAGATAAACACACATGTACTACAGCAAACCACAGAACACTACTACAACAACTCTACTCCAGCCACTTAGATTTAGCACACAGCACAGGAAGAAGAATATTTTACCAGCAGGGACAAGAAGGTCTGACCAGGTTTTATAGTAAGAGGTAATGACTAGATCAGAAGCAGCTGAAATGAAGCTGCATGTTTCTGAGCAGCATACAAAGTGTCATTAACCTCTTCAGCACCAGAGGAAACTAAATCCATTTAATATGGGACACAACTCACACCATCTCCAAAGAAAACCTGTGATTCATTACATGACATGATCGTCTAAAGCCCCCGTCTCACACAGCGATCTCGCTAGCGAGATCGCTGCTGAGTCACTAGTTTTGTGAGGCAGCAGCGATCTCCCCAGCGATATCGCTGAATGTCCTGGACTTTTTTTTGATCGCTGGTCTCCCGCTGGCCAGCACGCATCGCTGCGTGTGACAGGCGGGACACCAGCGATCCGCTGGTAACCAAGGTACACAGCGGTTTCCAGTCGCGGGGCTGTGCCTGGAAACCCGCTGTGTACCTTGGATACCAGCGCTGGTGTATCGCTACATGATCGCTGCTGAGCTGCCAAACAGGCAGCTCAGGCAGCGATCAGCACAGCGACACTGCGGGTAACATCGCTTAGTTACCCGCAGTGTACGTTAGATACCAGCTCCCTGCATCAGGGCGCTGGTAACCAAGGTACACAGCGGGTTTCCAGGCACCACGCAGCGCCTAGAAACCCGACGTCTACCTTGGTTACCAGCTCCCTGCATCAGGGCG
>JARQOD010000002.1:100830805-101027060 GCA_033576555.1 Oophaga sylvatica | reverse complement strand
TAAGTGGATCTTTACGCTAAATACACTCGTTGGTTTTTTATTTTGTTTTTAATTTATGTATTTTTATCTTTATTTTTGCAGAAAATTTGGCCTTATGTATATACTTGACGGTCATTCTTGCATGCCGATATTTTGGTGCGAATGTAATATATAACAGCAATATGAATACTGCTATATTATTGTCTTGAGGGTCCCTCCCTTCGTTTTCTATAATCTATTTGCTAACGTTTAAGTCATTAGTTGATTTTGAGAATATGTGGTTTATATCATTTTTTCATCATATTAAAATATAAAGTTATTATGTACTGTCTGTTTATGCCCTGGGCTTATGTGCAATACTCTTAGTCAGGCACCTTCTTAGTTATCTCAATGTTTGTCTTTCTATATACATATATATATATATATATATATACTGTATATTGTGCTTCTATTAATATATCAACATGGACCTTTAAGACATTAAATATGTCTTTTTGATCTAATGGTCCTTTTTGGCCTCATATGTGATATTAATGATTAGATAACAATTTTCTCTGTGGCTGGTTAATATCTCTATCTATATACAGCGTAGTAGGTGCCTCAGTCCTTGTTTTGCATATTCCTAACATCTGATGTTTTTTCTATTTTTCTAAATTCCATTATATGAGCCGATTCTGTGGTTTTGTGTGCGTACTTACTTCTATGGCAATTCGAGTCTTGATGTGACCGGAATCATCTGTTTATGAGTCCCACGTATCTGGCGTCCTGACGACCGTTACCATGCCATACACTCTATGCCTGATGGGACCTGTGACATCATTTCCGGCTACACATTTCCGCCTCCATGTTCTTGCATCGTCGGCATCAGGCTGGCTGTAACCATGGCAAACCACAGGACCGGAACTACAAGATACCTCATATCCGGTCATTCGTGTTTATATTTATGATAATATGTGGACATTAATGTTTATCTTTGTATGTCTTTATTATTCTTCATCTGGGCTGGACTCTAAAGAAGGGTTTACCATATGTTATGCACTGGTTATTATGTAATTTTACTGTGATTTACTGACATCACCATGGTAACGGTGTTACCACATATCGCCCTTCGCGCATGCGCTGAGATTTTTTTTCAATCTGTCTCTCTGATTGGCCAAGTTTCACATAAAAAGGTACCGTACCAACGTCTATCCACCCCTGGACGAAGCATTTCAATGCGAAACGCGCGTCGGGTGTGGTGGATGCCTGAGCTGTGAGGTAATTATGTGTTACAAGCATCCTTAGATTGTGGTAATAAAGTTTGCAACCTTTTGATTACTATGTTGTGGTAGAGTTTTTCTATTTTTTGGTGTCTTTCATTGCTTTTTGCTCTATATGGGTCATATATATAGGTCTTGTGTCCTTATCTCCATAGTAGCACTTTATAGACTCCTTGTTAGTTTTTTTTTTCCTTTCAACAATCTGAGAGGTTGTCTTATCCTATTTTAATGGATTTTTACCTATTTTTAGTGTGAGACCTCAGAATCATTTTATATATATATTCATTTATTTATGTATAATTTTTATGCACTACTTTCTAGATATATTTCTTTTAAATCCTATTTTATTCTCTTAGCTTCCTAAGCACTTCTGAAAAAGGCGCATTTCCACCTGGAGGTCCCCCTGCATTTCTACTTTCAAGCACTGCTTGCACTCCTGAACCTCCACATTTGTTTCTATGAAACTTCCACACCTATACAGGTATTTACCCTATCAGTAATGTTGGTACACTTATATCATAGCGTGAGTATTCTCCCTCTTTAACATTTGCATTTTTTAACCTTTTAAGTGGTAGAAGGTTTATTTATACTTGCAGCTGATTAAGTGTAGGTGTACTAGCGCCGCTACACGCCTCTTATCTATAAAAATAAAATAATACAACTTACTTTTATAAACTTTCATTTTTATAACACCACCAATCTCCTGTTGTCAGTCCCGGGTCTGGGTTTGCTTTGACACAGGAGAAAATTTCCTTCCCCTTGCTGTGTCAGTCACATATAGAAGGGGGCTGGCTGTTCAGCTCATTTCAATAGCTAAGCCAGCCACCTTCTATGTCACAGATGTTACAATGACAGATAGAGGAGGTGAGCTGTTTAGATGAGCCATTCAGCCAGCCCCAAGATTATTTATTGGTGATGATCAGTAAATTGGCCAAAAAAAGGCGTGATTTTTTTCCCCATTAAATAGATAAAAAGAAATGTAATGATTTCAGATGTATTTCGCAACATATCTAAACAGTGAAACTTATGTAAAAGTGAAAATTCACTGTCATTACAACTATGAATTAATAAACATTTAAAAATTGTCTGGATGTCAGAAAACATGTGTCACATAAATTTCATGTATGATGTGCACTTTTAATATTTACTCATGTGTTTGTTTGTACTGGGCATTAGACTACGGTCACACGCCCGTAGATTTGAGAGAATCGGGCCCATTATGCCAATGACTCTCTGATCAAATGCTAATAAGTTTGATCATAGTGTGCTCTGATTCTCTCAGATGGGAAGAAGATGGAGAACAAAATGTTTCCATCTTCTCCATTGTGTCAGTGTGCGGAAATCGGACTGCACTCAAATGTCATCCAAGTGCAGTCCGATGTGTTCCATGCACTCATTATCTTGCATGACCGGGTGCTTTTTGATAATCGGATCCAACTTGTTCATGCTGTGATTTTTTTCCTTGGACTGACTTGGTCAGAGGAAAAAATCAGACATGCATGCAGCCCCATAGAATAATACTGGTCTGAGTGTGATCTGATGTTTTGATGGATTGCACTCGGATGGAAAATACGTTAGTTTGTGCGAGCCCTCTGTATGAGGAATTTTTTTAATGTGTGTATCGTTTTTGGAAATGCATAGTTTGTATATTTGTGCTTAATGTGATTGTGCATATAAATGTGTTGTGAAGGTTGTGAGGGGCCTAGACACAAGTCCTGCGTGAGGTCCCTTCACCATCATTGTCCACCCCTGCTTGGTTTGAACAGTCATTTTGTGCTGGCAGACTCCCTTTACTATTAATGACCAGACAACAATAACCTCAGTATAAATAATGCAATATCAATAGGGCTCATAGGCAATAATAAAATAAGTACTTAGCCAACCATACAGTAGTATTCTGTGTAGTGAGACCTCCTGATGGACATGACCAAACCGGATGAACAGCCGTAGCACAGCCCCACCCCCGCCACGTAGTAATTACTTTGCATCCATTTTTTAGGTTGATTAGTACAGGTGGTTGGTGGAGAACAAGCAAAATGGAAAATAATTGTATTTCATATTATAAGGTGGATTATTTTCCATTGTTCCTTTATGATTAATATATTTTTTTTTCGTAATAGACATCCTGTGTTATTATCTCAGTACAGACATGCTATTCCTTTGAATTAGGCAGCGGCTCATGTGAACCGCAGAAATATCATACGGCACTAATTCTTTTTAACAAGTGCGCCCGCGCTCCGTGTGCGTGCATGAAAAGCAGGAAAATAGGTTCTGTCTTCCAACAATTTTGGTCTAAGCAGGAATAAATCTTTTTTATTGATGCAGTTTGCATTTCCTCCCATAGATGGCAGCATTGCTCAGCCCTGGCATCAATAGACGTTTGGTAATGCAAAATCGAATTGTCCCAAGTTACAGTCTGGTTATATTTATGTGTTTATTTGTCGTTCTACACAGACTCAGACTCGTGTTTCTTTTCTACAATCCTCCTCTGGAATAATAAGCTTCTCATGAGAAAAAGCGACAGCTACAATCAAATGGATCCACATAAGTCATAAAATAAGAAAAAAAAATGTATCTGTATGGACATTTTAAAAATGAGTAAACATCTTAGAAGAATACATATGTACAATAAAGGGTCTGCAATCGTACCCAGGCGCTGGAGTGTAAGGGGCCAAAAGGCTCATTTGGCACATATGAAGAGACATAATTGGGGGCCCACGAGATTCAAGTTACACCACTGTATGTACACTAATTAGCCATAACATTAAAGACACTGAGAAGTGAAGGGATCGATTTTCTCAGGGTAATGGCACCTGTTAAAGGGTGAGATAGATCATTAAACAGATGAATTCTTGAAGATGATGTGTTAAAAACAGGAAAAGGAATAAAATCAGTGAACAAAGTGCTGATCAGACACAGTCGCAGGATGAATACATAACAATTAAAGTTTGCGCTTTTGTGTTTATTATGTACGTGTATTCAATAACAATCCCGGATCATCTTTTTTTGATAACAATGTGCTGTTCCTCTGTTATTACTCCTGGAAATGTATGAATTAATTGTCAGTTTGCTGTTTCTAGTCTTCTTGTCAAAGTGCTTTTTTCCTACACAGTCTGACCATGTCCAGTCATCGCTGACACTATCACATTGTCTAAAGACACATCCTGTGAAAAGAGGGAATGTTAGCACTCAGATGTCAATTAGGCCTGGCGAGTGACAACCGTAGTCCATAAGATTGCATGTAGATCATGGTATGTATTTGTACTGCAGCTGTAACTCCATAGTTAAAATCATTTTTTTGCATCACAAAAAAGCTTAATTTAAGCCAGAGCTCACACATTTCCAGGAAAAATGACAGAGGAACTTCAGAAAACTAAGTAAGGATGTTCCAGAATCCTTCTTTAAATCCAGTGATGCACAAAGTTGTCTGTTCTGTATACGTTCTGTTTCCTTTTCTTTTTTATTTGGCCCAGATCACCTTGATGACTTACAAACAGACTCTTACCTGGGGAAGATGCAATAAGGTAAAAAAAGAAAGTCAGCTGAGACAGTGTGACCCTCCAGCCAACGTTCTGCTGGGAAACCTTGTGTTGTGGCATTCATGTGGATGTTACTTTGACACCTACCGCCTACGTGCTACATTGTTGCGTCCAAGTGCACATCTTTCTTGGAACAGCATCCATGAAGGCAGTGTCCTCTTACAGTAAGATAACTGTGTCGGCATGGTGTAAAAGTTCAAGGGGTTGATTTGGCCTTCAAATTCCCAAATATAAATTCAATGCCTCGTCTGTGAGATGAGCAGGTGAAAGAAGTCTAATCCATGGAGGTCCCAACTCCTCATTAACAGGGTTTATTCCATACATTAGTGATCCATTCACTGTCTATAGGAGCGTTGGCCATACATGCATGCTGCGATTCCCTGTAGAAGTGAATGAAGTAGTAGTCATGCATGAAGTAGTGGTCATGCATGATATAGTGGTTATGCATGCTCACTACTTCTCCTTTCACATAAGCGACTTTGAGACCCTATTCTCACAACTGATGCCATCCCTAGTGGTTGGACCCCAGAAATCATATATTTATTACTTATTTAGTCGATATACTCGGATAACCGCTTTAAATGTGTTCTCCATTACTCTGTGAGTAATAGGGAAATATAGTGATTGAGAAAGGGCTGTCTGTGTGGCGCCCCTGTGGTCTCAGTCGCCACAGGGTACTGCACTTCATTCAGAGGTGTGGTACTCTGCTCTCGGGTAAGGAGGAGGCACTGCCAGGACTCACACACTTACATCCAACACCAGACCTCTCAGGGCCAGGGAGGTGCTAGGTAGAGGGTGTGGGTGGAGGAAGTAGAGAAGGGGAGGAGCTTAGTGAGTGGTGAGAGAGAACACAGTGAGTGAGGAGTCTGCTGTGGGGACTGAAATAGCCAGGAGCTCGTCTCCAGACTACGGAGAGATGTGTACCACAGGTGGCGTCACAAACTATCTTTCATAAACTTTATCATCCACTTATCATCATTTTCATTGGACGCCAAGGGCCACGGACCGGGTCACTGCTGCCGTGACACATCCCTTAAGAACGGCCCGTTACCGAGTATTTCCACAGCCCTGGCGGGTGCTCCATCTGCTTAGTGGACAACTACTTTAATAGATTTTCTGAAAATACTTTGGGCTGAATATAACACGACACCATTAGAAGGGGTGTGAAGTCTTTTTCTTAGTTACGCTTTCCTTTTTCTATAGGCACGGGGTAACGCTACAGTCTTAGGGAAAGTTCATACGACCGTCTAAAAAATAGTTCGGAGTTTCATACAGAAAATTGGGATGATTCTTTCTCATCCATGTAGAATCAGGTTTTTTTACAGCAGCGTTTAACAATTTACAAAACCATTTACAGTTTCCTGTGTTAGAGAATTGCAATGTACACATAAAAATTGGATGCTGTACTAAGGCTCAGATTTTTTTTGTGCACATGTAAGGAGGTGGTGGGGGACCCTCACATGCCTCCTCTCCCTGGAAGCGGTTCGCACAAGTACATGCGGCATCTCGGCATCTCATTGTTTATTAATGTGAAATGTAATGTTTGTGTATTGTGATGTCATGTATTGTGCATAAGTTTAGGGTTAGGGATAGAAGTTAGCATAGAGTGTTAATGAGATACAGGCAGCATGGGGGTTAAATGAATGGGAGGAGCCACAGAGCAGAGCAGCACAGAGTAGGGAGGAATGGGATGGGCACTTCCTGATTAGGGCAGAAGCTTGGGCAGAATTGCCCAGGGCAGGTTGTGTGAGAAGCAGTGGAGTTGACAGTAACTGGCTGTGGGGATAAGTCTGCTATGGCAGTAAGGGGCCCCAAGCGGTGACTAGTGCAGTCAGGCACCAGCTCAACAGGACCATCCCAGGAAGGATCCAGGGTCTAAGACCGGGGCAGGAACAGTGGAGATGGCATTCGTGGCACCTTTCCCAATTGGAATGGGACAAGGGGCTGGCAGGGAGCTGGTGACGTCGGCGACTTGGATGGAATACGAATTGTCCAAAGAGATGGCAGGGATTGCACAAAGGAAAGAGAGAGATTATGGAAAGAGCAGAGTCTGCCCGGAAGGCAGGGAAAGCGCAGGATATGTGGCTCTGTGTGAATTGTGCTGCCAAGGTGATGATTGCCCTTTTGATAAGTAAAGTTGAACTGTTTGAAAAAAACTGTGACTCCGAGGTGTTTTGTGGAACTGGGAAACCAGGAGCAGGAGTGACAGAACTGGAAGGCACTCTGACAGTAACCGTAAGTGTTCTGCTGCGTGCGCTGCATGTGCAGCAGAAGGGACATTGTGTTTTATCTGTGGGGCGCCAGGGTGTGGGAACAGTACAGCCCATTGCCACGACTACCCCCCTGGCTGCCTTACACACCGATAGACCCATAGAATTTAATAGGTGAGTCTCATCCGATTTCTGGAGTAAAATGGTGCAATTATTTCACACACCGAATCAGTCAGTGAAAAAAATCATTCATCATTTAATTACATTTATTTGAGTTTTTCTTAAAGGATAGCACTTGGACCGAAAATATGGTGATGCACATGAGTCCTTGGAAAGGTGGTTTTAATCTTATAAAGGATCAGTATGGATTTTTATTTGCTTATTATTTGGGAATGCAATGACACTCTGCACGGACCTCTGGGAGAATACGCAAGTAATTAATTGTACAATTATGTTCAGCATGTACTTTTAAAAGCTGACCCCTCCCCAGTCCCTCCCAAGTCTTGAATAGCTTGCACATGCTCAGTATATTGCAGTAGGGCAGTGGGTGTATTTGTGGATTTCTTTTCCTTTTCTTATTGTGGGGACCAATCTGACATGTCTGCATTAGTGCAGCTGTTTTATTTGCTTTCTTAGAATGGCCAAAGAGCTATTTATACTGCAATCACTTTGTGCTTGACAAGTGGAGCTTCGCTTGCACGTTATACTGTGTCCTTGTCTTTGAGAACAACTTGTCATTTTCCTGCTTTTACGGATTGAATAGAGCCTATTGTGCCCATTCTTGTTTTTTTTTCCACCCTCTTTTCGTCCTCTTTTCAGCTTCTCCCTTCCTGTCTCCCTGTAGGTAGCTGTGTGCTTTTGTGTCTTGCTGTTCTTGTAAGAGCTATTTATTT
Organism: Oophaga sylvatica; assembly: GCA_033576555.1. Lineage (NCBI taxonomy): Eukaryota > Metazoa > Chordata > Amphibia > Anura > Dendrobatidae > Oophaga > Oophaga sylvatica. Next base: position 101,019,180 of record JARQOD010000002.1, on the reverse strand, counting down.
GGATCTCATCCAGATGTCAAATCTCGGCTGGCTGCTGATTTACGGCGCTATACACCTGTGCCAAAAATGCCTGTTCCACAGCAGTAGTGAGATTATGTATTGAGAGGAGAACTTAGGGAGTGTGGAGTAATTTCAAGTCCTGTCAATATTGGAAGAACAGGATGCTCCAGGTCATGGCAAAGATGGTGCATGAGGACAGATCAAGACTAGATAAGCAGCAAGAGCCGGGAAGACTAAGGCGGGTGCATGTGGGAATGAGGGATTGAATTTTATTTGTCACTGACACTAAAGAAAATTTGATTTATGCATCACCCCAGCTCTAAAAACCCTCTTATTAAATGTTATTACATATCTCCTTCAGCATTATGGCACGCTCTCCTCTTACCGAGTATTGGAAGAGAGGACAGGGAAGCCCTTGGCCATTACGTAGGAAAAGTTAATCCAAAAGAGAAGACACAACTTTTATGACAGAACACGGCAATGTATTTCCATGTGACGCAATCAGCTGTAAGACATATGTTTAATGGATTAAAAGGATGCTATTTGTCTTCACACCAAGCAAATGCGGAATATATTAGGGGTCGAAAACACATCAGTAATGCCGCGCTTCAGTGCTCACTTTCCAATATACTTGATTTTATAATTTTGCTGTGTTTTGCATTTATGAAGCAGCAGGGGGTGAGGAGGAGACAGAAAGAGAGATCAGTGAGGCTTCATGGTTGGAGTATAAAAATCCATATAAGGCCTCTTTCACACATCCGGCGGGCGCCTAAACGGCGTCCCCGGCATTTAGCCGCAGCGCCGCATGCGGTATTTTCTCTGAACACCGGATGTGCCGCATCTTGTTTTTCGCCGCATCCGGTTCACGAATGCGGCAAAAAAACCGCATACGTCTCATCCGGTGTATCCGGTTGGCATACGTTGACGCCGTATTGCGCCGGATCCGGCTTTTAAGCACGCCCATTTTGGGGCCCTTTTTGGGGTTCCAAATATGATTGGCTACTGTAATCCTATATATACACTGCTCCTACATCCCTTCTTTGACAGGTTGTAGAGGAGAAAGTGCAGTTTGGAGAGAAGAGCAAGTAGCAAGTGATTGGCGAACATGGAACCCATTATCGGCAATATCTTCAGGAATCTTGTTGATTTTACTGCGGAGATGAATCGATTGAGGTTTATCGTTCTGGAGAAGGAGCGAAAGTTTGAGGAGCAGCGGCGTCAGCGCCTGCGAAGTCGCCGCCGTATGTGGATCCACCCCATCACGTCACAGAGATTAACTCGTGGTGTCTATTCCACACTGAACATGGAGCTGCGACAAAATCCCGACAAGTTTTTTGCCTATCTGCGGATGAATATAGAAAACTTTGATGATTTGCTGGAGCGTGTTGGAGACAAAATTAAAAAATCGGACACCTACTGTCGGTTCTCAATATCTCCGGCGGAGCGTCTCATGGTGACTATAAGGTAAGCTATATGTATTGGTTCTGTTTGCTTGAGCGCACTTGTAATTTTATCATTAATTGAACATCACAGGCCAACTAGGAAACCACATGAGTAGCCCCAAATCTAGTTATAAAACAGTCTTTCTCCTAGATATTATTATTTTTGGTATCTCCAATAGTCGTAGCTGAGTTCTGGTATGTAATGCTGCGTTTCTGAAATTATTTGTATTTTCTAATTTGTTTTCAGATTTCTGGCAACTGGCGAAACTCTATCATCGCTCCATTTTCAGTATCGGATTGGAATCTCCACACTATCCGGCATAATAAAGTATACTTGTCGTGCTCTGTGGGATACTTTGGTTGAAGAATTTATTCCAGAGCCAACAACAGAGCGGTGGCTTGAAATAGCGGACCAGTTTCTACTCATCTGCCAGTTCCCCAATTGCCTGGGGGCCGTTGATGGAAAGCACATCCGCATTCAAAAGCCAAAAGGAACTGGATCTGAATTCTTTAACTATAAGAAATATTTCTCTATCGTCCTGATGGCTATTGCAGATGCGCACTACAAGTTTATCGCGGTGGACATTGGGTCTTATGGACGGTCTAATGACTCCCAAGTGTTTAAAATATCTGCTATGGGACGTAAATTGTATGGAAACAGTTTTCAGTTTCCCCCCCCTAGACCACTGCCTCAAACCTCAGGCCCACCAATGCCATTTGTTTGTGTAGGTGATGAGGCATTCCAGCTGTCCCAACACCTATTGAAGCCGTATGCCAGCAGAGAATTGACACATACAAAGCGGGTATTTAACTACCGCCTCCAAGAGCCAGACGGATGGTGGAGTGTGCCTTTGGCATTATGACAGCAAAATGGCGTGTCCTTTTGACTGCAATAAACTTGAAGACCGAGACTGTTGATGATGTAGTGAAAGCGTGCGTGGTCCTCCATAATTTTGTCCTAACCAAGGAACCAATTTCTCTGGAGGACCACAATCAAGAAACAACTTTGCACAACTACACCAACATTACCACTCGCAGTACAGTTGCAGTTTCTAGAATGAGGGACCAGTTTGCTCAATACTTTGTGTCACCGGAAGGTAGTGTTGACTGGCAGGATGACAGAGTGTGATAAATGTATTGTTTATTTTAATAATTTTCTTTACCCACAATAAACCTTTAATAGTTTACTTGTCTACCTTCTTGTGTGTTTTCTACTATAACCTTCTTGCCATTGTTGTGTCCATGGCTGTCACCTTTTGTCCAAAAAAGTGTACATTGTAGGCCATGTTTCCCCAACTGCAGTCCTCAAGGCCCACCAACATGTCAATTTTTCAGTCTTTACTTTGCATTGCTCAGGTGATAATTGCCTCACCTGTGCAATACAAAGGAAATACTGAAAACAATACCTGTTGTTAGGCCTTGATGACTGGATTTGGTGACACATGGCCTACAATGTACCCTTTTTAGGACAAAAGGTGAAATTGTATTAACAAAAGTATTTCACCATTTGTCCTACAAAAAGTGTACATTATGTTTCCCCTACTCCAGTCCTCAAGGTCCACCAACATGTAAAGTTTTCTGTCTTTCCTTTGTATTGCTCAGGTGATAATTGCCTCACCTGTGCAATACAAAGGAAATACTGAAAACAATACTGTTGTTAGGCCTTGATGACTGGATTTGGTGACACATGGCTCTACAATGTACCCTTTTTAGGACAAAAGGTGAAATTGTATTAACAAAAGTATTTCACCATTTGTCCTACAAAAAGTGTACATTATGTTTCCCCTACTCCAGTCCTCAAGGTCCACCAACATGTCAATTTTTCAGTCTTTACTTTGCATTGCTCAGGTGATAATTGCCTCAACCTGTGCAATACAAAGGAAATACTGAAAACAATACCTGTTGTTAGGCCTTGATGACTGGATTTGGTGACACATGGCCTACAATGTACCCTTTTTAGGACAAAAGGTGAAATTGTATTAACAAAAGTATTTCACCATTTGTCCTACAAAAAGTGTACATTATTGTTTCCCCTACTCCAGTCCTCAAGGTCCACCAACATGTAAAGTTTTCTGTCTTTCCTTTGTATTGCTCAGGTGATAATTGCCTCACCTGTGCAATACAAAGGAATACTGAAAACAATACCTGTTGTTAGGCCTTGATGACTGGATTTTGTGACACATGGCCTACAATGTACCCTTTTTAGGACAAAAGGTGAAATTGTATTAACAAAAGTATTTCACCATTTGTCCTACAAAAAGTGTACATTATGTTTCCCTACTCCAGTCCTCAAGGTCCACCAACATGTAAAGTTTTCTGTCTTTCCTTTGTATTGCTCAGGTGATAATTGCCTCACCTGTGCAATACAAAGGAAATACTGAAAACAATACCTGTTGTTAGGCCTTGATGACTGGATTTGGTGACACATGGCCTACAATGTACCCTTTTTAGGACAAAAGGTGAAATTGTATTAACAAAAGTATTTCACCATTTGTCCTACAAAAAGTGTACATTATGTTTCCCCTACTCCAGTCCTCAAGGTCCACCAACATGTAAAGTTTTCTGTCTTTCCTTTGTATTGCTCAGGTGATAATTGCCTCACCTGTGCAATACAAAGGAAATACTGAAAACATGATATGTTTTTGGTGGGCCTGGAGTAGGGGAAAACTGGGGTGTACACATTTTTATTAAAAAAAGAATACACTTTGCATACTACACAACCCGGGACATAACTTTGACAAAAAGGTTACATTTATTAACCTTTTAGCCAAAGTTAGGTGTACCTGTATACCACATTTAAAACTTAACATCCTATAAATAAAAGACAGACAACAATGTTAAACCAATGAACAATTTATTTAAAAAAATATTTTTTAATATAATTGTTATTAAAGTAGGCCTTGTGGCCCAATTCTTCATATTTAAATAACCTTTATATTTTATTAAACTTTATTATTTTTTTTAGTAAACTTTATTTTTTTAAATATATTTTTTTGGTTTTCAACTTTATTTTTTTAAATAAATGTATGAAAAAAATTGTAACATTAACTACAGGTCAGTGTAGTGTGGGGTGGAAATACTGCTGGAGGGGCTGCGGGACACTTCGACCGTGGGAGTGTGGAGAGTGTGGAGGGACGAACGGGATGGTGGTGGGGAAGGAACAGGAAGAGGTGAAGGGGTGGAAAGACCAAAAGAATGGGAAGACAAGGCAGAACAGGTGGGTGGTGGTGGAGTGGAGGGTTGTGCATGAGGAACAGGTGACATAGTAGGTATTTGGAAGGGGGAAGTAGATTGGTAGGTAGAAGTGTGGTAGGGGGTAGGTGGCTGGTAGTGGGTAGGTTGTTGGTACTGGGGAGGTGGTTGGACTGGGGAGGTGGTTGGTACTGGGAGTTGGTTGGACCTGGGAGGTGGTTGGTACTGGGTAGTTGGTTGGACCTGGGGAGGTGGTTGGTACTGGGGAGGTGGTTGGTACTGGGTAGTTGGTTGGTATTGAATAGGAGGGGGAGGAGGTATGGCAGGTGGAGGGGGGGGAAGATGTACGGCGGCTGTAGGGGGGGGAGGTGGTGGAATGACTGGGGTGGATTGAGGATGGGAGACAACCTGCACTACAGCAGCGTGGCACGTGTGCATCACATACATCTGCTGGTCATAAGATAGCGGATCTATGCGCTCCGCAACTGACCTAAAAAAGCTGAAGTTCGGGGGTGCTCTTATCTCAGAACGCACAGTTTCCAGAAGTGTCTTGACCTCACCAACTAGTGTGGTTATCTGACGAAGGCCTGCGGAAACTTGTTCAGATAGCAACTTAAGGCAGTTCTGGAAAGATGCGTTCATGTGTAAGAACTCGGGCGCATAGTTCTTTTCCTGACCCTTCTGACGCTGCCGCCCAGTACCCGCAGCTGTACTAGAGGTGGCAGGATCAGAAGGGTGTGGTAAAGGGAAGGCTATATCCTGACCAGCAGATTCATGCATTGCAGGCGGCCACGCTGCTCCAGCGCTGGTGGAAGGGACAGCGGGATCGTGTGTGTGTGAAGTGTGGGAAGGGTCAGATGTGGAGGGTTGGTCAAAGTGTCCCTCGGTGTCGGTCTCCTGAGGGATCGCTCTAGAAGGCTCCAACTCTGCGGGCGCCCGAGTGCTGCTCACCGTGCTGTGGAAGAAACAAAAACATAAAATTAATATACAGATGTGGAATGGCCCTGGGTGAAAACAAAAAAAAATATTACATTTGATGTTAATATTTACCTTCTGGTGACCATGGTTTCACGCAGGAACGCCAGAGCTTGTGCATATTTGTACTTACTCTGGCGTCCTGAAGAACCACTCGGGGCCCGCATCTCTTTGTTAAATTCCTTCTTAAAGCGATCCCTCACAGACCGCCACCGCTTCATAATTCTCTCCCCTGAAACGAGAAAGCACACATTGGTTACTATACAACAACCACACTTTAGTCCTCGTGTCCCCCAGAGTTAATGTTTTCATTGTTTCCATAGTGTTTCACAAAAGGAAATCATGAAAACATGAAGCGTTGGTTACACAAGGACAGAATTTTTTTAAAAACACCTTTACAGTCAGCAACATGAACTATACTTACGGTATTTATTCTGGGACCTAGGATTGAGGTCCTCCAGCGGTGCATCATTGCTGCTGCCACTTCCGTCCAGAGCCGTCGTGTAACTATTTGATCCGCATGCTGGCGGTCCGCCATGTTCCACAGCGGCTCCCTTTCTCGGACCAGGTCGATCATCAACTCCACGTCCAATCCCTCCTCTGTGTCCGAGTCGGGAGCACGCTGTGAAGCCTGTGAAATGAACAATGAAGAAAAAAAAAAAAAAAAAATATATCAGATACATGGTTTTAGTTTGTAAAAATTATACATGTTACAATGGGAATATTAATGCACAAAACATTTGTAGATAACACGTTTTTTTAAAAAGCATAAATTATATAACATGGCAAAAAAATACTTACACGTTGAGAACCGCCAACAGTCTCACGACGACTCTGGGAGGCGCTGGGAGAAACCCTCTGGCTCCCAGATGCGAGAGACTAAAAAAATGAAAATAAAAATTAGGATATTGGCAGGTGTTGGCCGCTGTGTGAAGTATGCACTAAATGTTTTTCTATGTGTTGTGTGTACTGTGATGTTGTGTTTATGAGATTGATGCAGGATACTTACGAATTGTGAGCCCACTCCGGGTATCTCTCCACCCCGTCCTTCTTCCTCTGGGAGCTCCTCGTCATCTTCAGATTCCTGTTATTAAAATAACACAATCAAGACATATAGCCCACAGATGGATTGTGGATAGAAAAATTAAAAATACATATTTTTTACCGCCAATTCCTGACGATGGGTAGGAGGGCTCCCAGAAGAAGATGTGTCCTGCTGTGGCGGCTCTGGCTCTGGCTGGGAGGGAGGAGATGGCGATGCCGGTGGTGCTGCCGCCGCCGCTTCAGCCGCTGCTTCCTCCGCCAACAACGCCATTGCTGCAGCTGCAGCAGCTGTTTGATGTTCTCTGCTGTGGAAGAAACAAAAAGGGACAGTCAATATATTTGTATATTTCTTGGCCCTGTCTGAAAGAAAACCAAGCATGTATATTGAAATGGGGGGGGGGGAATGTTTACCTTCTTCTGGCTTCCCTCCTTGCCCGCCTCTCCTCCTCTCGTCTATCTCCAGCCGCCGCCTCCCCTCTTGTTGACGTCTTCTACTGTTAAAGTAAAAAGGTACTGTAAATTTGAGAATCCTTGTCCATGGCTGAAATAAAAAACAAACATGTCATTTATAGCAAAATGTGTGATGTAATACTTACTTTCTCATTGCTCTCCTCCTAGCTTGGAGGTCCTCTGCTCCCCTCTGCTCGACTTGGGCTTCAGCCGCTGCCGCCCGGTGAAGTCTTCGGCTGTTGAATAAGGACACACAAACGGACAGTGAATATATGGGTATTCCTTTGCCCTGGCTGAAACACAAAAAACAAACATGTAAATTAGAGCAAAATGTGTGCTGTAATACTTACTTTCTGCTTGCTAGCCTCCTAGCTTGGAGTTCCTCTCCTCCCCTCTGCTCAACTTGCGCTTCAGCCGCCGCCGCCGCCGCTCGTTGAATTCTTCTGCTGTTAGGACACAAAAAGGGACAGTGAATAGATGTGGATTCCTTGTCCCTGGCTGAAAGAGAAAAACAAACATTAAATTTGTAGGGACATGGGGGATGACATTTACTTTCTGCTGGCTTGCCTCCTTGCATCCAGGATGTCCTGCGCCCTTTCATCGCCAGCATCAATTCTTCTGCTGTGAAATTAACAGACCAAAAAAAATTTGTTGATATATTTTGATTGTCCCTGTTTTAAAATATAACATTCAAACAACGACATTATTCCGACCACATGCAATCATTTTTTATAGCCATCAACAGTACCAGGGTAAACCGTATCCCTGGCCAAAAAAAAAAAAAAAATATATGATAATAAAAACATGGAAATTTCACATAAGAGCATAATTAGCTAAGGTCAGAGGCAGCCAAAAAAATAACATTGCAACAAAAAGAAAAGTACATCAACATTTGTATACTAAACACAGGAAAATAATAGCAGCATGAGTAGATAAAACCGTGACAAGCCACAAAGAACAAAGATTGCAAACAAAAAAACATTAGCATAGTCAAACAATTCAACAGACCATGAGTAGATAAAACCATGACAGGCTACAAAGAAAAAATATTGCAAACAAAAAAACATTACCATAGTTAAACAATTCAACAGACCATGAGTAGATAAAACCATGACAAGCCAAAAAACCATTGGCCAAAAAAAAAAAAATGGAGAGAAACATTACCATAGTAAACACATGCACATTTCCGATAGTAGCATAAAAAACAACGACATAACTGGCCAAAAAAATTAATACTTTTTAAAAAAAAAACAAAACATTTTGATACACAAATACATCCATATTTCAGATTGTCGCAGGGAGACAAAGCACATCACTGCTAAAAAACAGTACCAGTAGATCTACATTATCAACATTCACAACAATAGCAGTGAATACACAATAAAGTTCCCAAACAAATGCATTTTAAACTCGGGGACCCACCCCATCATCGGCAATTTAATTTCATTAAATACCTGGGGAACCAATCCCCATCACAGAAAAAAAATTACATATATAATGTACCAGGCCACAAAAAATAAACATCAGCTCACACAACATTGGTGACATATGTATTTTACATTTTTGAATTTGGGGGTGGGTGGTTCATATTTACCGTCTGTTTTCCTGGCGTTCCATGTTACGGATCCTGGCTGCGAGTCCGGTGGCTGCGTCGGTGGCTGCGTCGGTGGCTGCGTCGGTGGCTGCGTCGGTGGCTGCGTCGGTGGCTCTCTGTGGCTCTCTGTGGCTCTCTGTGGCTCTCTGTGGCTCTCTGTGGCTCTCTGTGGCTCTCTGTGGCTGTGTCTGATGTCCCACCCAATGTTTTTTTTATATGTTTGCTGAGGGGTGGTACTTCCTTGTATCTGTTTGCTGTGGGCTGGTATATCAATTAACAAACCGCATGCGGCTACCGGATGCGGCGGACGCCGCGATGCGGCGCATTGCGGCGTCCATAGACTTTCATTGTAAAAAGAACCGCATGCGCCGCATGCGGCGCATGCGGCTTTTTCGCCGCAGACAAAAAACGTTACATGCAACGTTTTTTCCAGACACCGTACGGTGACCAGACACCGCATCCGGCACCAACCGGACGCGCCGCAGTGACATGCGGCGCCATGCGGCGCTAATACAAGTCAATGGAAAAAAAAACCGCATGCGGCGCATACGGTTTTGTGATGCGGCGCTGCTAAAAAATGCCGGGGGAGCCGCAAGGGGAAAAACGGATGTGTGAAACCAGCCTAAGGTTACGTTCCCACAATGAGCTTTGGGTGAGTTTTATGTTGAAGATTTTCTGCACTTATTAAGTAAATTGGCTTGTACATACAGGGTTGACACCAGCATCCGGCGCACCTGGACAAGTGCCGTGGCCCTGAGCAGGCAGGGGGCCCACTCGCCATTGGGGACACCGGCGCGCTATAGGGGCCAGTGTCTATGCCTGTGCCTGCGCCCACGAGTGGCCCCCCCTCCTGCTCCGGGCCCCAGCACTTGCGATACTTACCTCAGCTCATTGCTCCACTGCGAGGGCTTCCATCCTCTGACTGTGACATTCAGGTCAGAAGGCGCGATGACATCAGGTCTGTGCACCCTCTGCCTGAACAGTCACAGTGCAGAGAGCCAGAAGATGGCGACGCTGAGGAGTCCAGAGCAGAGCAGCGGCCAGAGACAAGAGGTGAGTATTTATTTTTATTTTTTTGATGTTTGGAGCATTATGTATGGGGACCATCATATACTGGTGCATCAAATATGTTGCCCATTATATATGGAGCATCATATCTGGGGACTATTCTGTATGGAGCATTATATGGGGCCCATTCTGTATGGAGCAATATATGGGGCTCATTATTCTTTATGGAGCATTATATGGGGCCCATTATACAATATGGAGCAATATATGGGTCTCATTATACTGTATGGTGCAATATATGGGGTCCATTATTCTGTATGCAGCAAAATATGGGGCTCATTATTCTGTGTGGAGCAATATGTGGTGCCCATAATTCTGTATGGAGCAATATATGTGGCTCATTATACTGTATGGAGCATTATATGGGCTCATTATAATGTATGGAACAATATATGGGGTTCATTATTCTGTATGGAGCAATATATGGGGCTCATTATTCTGTTTGGAGCACTATGTGGTGCCCATAATACTGTGTGGAGCAATATATGGGGCTCATTATACTGTATGGAGCACTATGTGATGCACATAATACTGTATGGAGCAATATATGGGGCTCATTATTGTGTATGGAGCACTATGTGTGGCCACTATGTGTGGCCATAATACTGCAAGGAGTAATATATGGGGCTCATTGTTCTGTGCGGAGCGCTATGTGGTGCCCATAATACTGAATGAAGCAATATGCGTGGCTCATTGTTCTGTGTGGAGCACTATGTGGTGCCTATAATACTGTATGGAGCAATATATGGAGCTCATTATTCTGTATAGAGCAATATATGGAGCTCATTATTCTGTATGGCGCACTATGTGTTGCCCATAATACTGTATGGAGGACTATACTGTCCAGTTTTTGAGCTATTGTAGAATTTACAATAGATATCACTCATGTAATGTAAGAAGTAAGTGAAATCTTTGGCATTGTATTATACCTATATTTCCCTGCTGTATCTGTGCATCATGAATTGTGGCATGTGTTAAAGGGGCCCACTGAGTATCTTTCGCCCGAGGCCCACCAAAACCTGGAGCCGGCCATGCGTACATATTTTGGTCTTTTCTATTATAAAATGCGGATATGAAACCGGGATGATAAAGAAACAAGACAGAAGAGGAATCGACACCTTTGAAATGTGATGCTGGAGTAGAGATTGATATTGTCAAAACCATGGATGACAAGAAGAACAAACAAATCAATTTTGGAACAAATCAAGTCAGACATTTCACTCGAAGCAAGGATCGCCAAGCTACGACTTGCCTAATTTGGGCACATCATAGTAAAGTAAAAAAGTTAAAAAAATAAAAATAAACATGTTATAAAAAAAAATCCAAAATAAATAAAAAAAAAAAAAATTCCCCAATAAATTCATTTCTTCCTGTAAATAAAAAAACCAAAACAATAAAAGTACACATATTTGGTATCGCCGGTCCGTAACGACCCCCCCTATAAAACTGTCCCACTAGTTAACCCCTTTAGTGAACCCCTTAAAAAAAAAAAACGAAGCAAAAAATCAATGCTTTATCATCATACCGCCGAACAAAAAGTGGAATAACACGCGATCAAAAAGACCGATATAAATAAACATGGTACCGCTGAAAACGTCATCTTGTCCCGCAAAAAACGAGCCGCCAAACAGCATCATCAGCGAAAAAATAAAAAAGTTATAGCTCGCAGAATAAAGCGATGCAAAAATAATTATTTTTTATATAAAATTGTTTTTATTCTATAAAAGCGCCAAAACATAAAAAAATGATATAAATGAGGTATCGCCATAATCGTACTGACCCGAAGAATAAAACTGCTTTATCAATTTTACCACACGCGGAACAATAAAAACGCCTCCCCCAAAAGAAATTCATGAATTGCTGATTTTTGTTAATTCTAACCTCCCAAAAATCGAAATAAAAAGCGATCAAAAATGTCACCTGCTCAAAAATGGTACAAATAAAAACGTCAACTCGTACCGCAAAAAATAAGACCTCACATGACTCTGTGGGCCAAAATATGCAAAAATTATAGCTCTCAAAATGTGGCGATGCAAAAAACTATTTTTGCAATAAAAAGCGTCTTTTAGCATGACAGCTGCCAATCATAAAAACCCGCTATAAATAGTAAATCAAACCCCCCTTTATCACCCCCTTAGTTAGGGAAAAATAATAAAATTAAAAAAATGTATTTATTTCCATTTTCCCATTAGGGTTAGGGTTAGGGTTGCGGCTAAAGTTAGGGTTAGGGTTGGCACTAAAGTTAGGATTAGGGTTAGGGTTGGAATTAGGGGTGTGTTAGGGTTAGGTTTGTGGTTAGGGTTGGGACTAGGGTTAGGGGTGTGTGGGGTTAGGGTTGGAGTTAGAATTGGGGGGTTTCCGCTGTTTAGGCACATCAGGGGCTCTCCAAATGTGACATGGCGTCTGATCTCAATTCCAGCCAATTCTGCGTTGAAAAAGTCAAACGGTGCTCCTTCACTTCTGAGCTCTGCCATGCGTCCAAACAATAGTTTATCCCCACATATGGGGTATCAGCGTACTCTGGACCCCAAGAGTTATTGTGCAATTTGTCCTATTTCTTCTGTTACCCTTGGGAAAATAAAAAAACTGGGGGCGAAAATATCATTTTTGTACAAAAAAAATTTTTTTTTGTTTTTACGGCTGTACATTATAAACTTCTGTGAAGCACTTGGGGCTTCATAGCGCTCACCACACACCTAGATAAGTTCCTTGTGGGGTCTATTTTCCAAAATGGGGTCACTTGTTGGGGATTTCCACTGTTTAGGCGCATCAGGGGCTCTCCAAATGCGACATGACGCCCCCAGACCATTCCATCAAAGTCTGCAATCCAAAACGTCACTACTTCCCTTCCGAGACCCAACGTGTACCCATACAGTAGTTTTCTCCCACATATTGGGTATCAGCGTACTCAGGACAAATTGGGCAACAACTTTTGGGGTCCAATTTCTCCTGTTACCCTTGTAAAAATAAAATATTGGGGCGAAAAAATCATTTTTGCAAAAAAAAAAAAAAGATTTTTTATTTTTACGGCTGTGCGTTATAAACTTCTGTGAAGCACTTCGGGGTTCAAAGTGCTCACCACACATCTAGATAAGTTCCTTGTGGGGTCTATTTTCCAAAATGGGGTCACTTGTGGGGGGTTTCCACTGTTTAGGCGCATCAGGGGCTCTCCAAATGCGACATGACGCACCCAGACCATTCCATCAAAGTCTGCAATCCAAAACGTCACTACTTCCCTTCCGAGCCCTGACGTGCGCCCATACAGTAGTTTTCTCCCACATATTGGGTATCAGCGTACTCAGGACAAATTGGACAACAACTTTTGGGGTCCAATTTCTCCTGTTACCCTTGTGAAAATAAAATATTGGGGGTGAAAAAAATCATTTTTGTAAAAAAAAAAAAGGATTTTTTATTTTACGGCTGTACGTTATAAACTTTAGTGAAACACCTGGGGGTTCAAAGTTCTCACCACACATCTAGATAAGTTCCTTGAGGGGTCTAGTTTCCAAAATGGTGTCATTTACGGGGGTTTCCACTGTTTAGGCAGATCAGGAGCTCTCCAAACACGACATGGCGTCCAGCCAATTCTGCATTGAAAAAGTCAGACGGCGCTCCTTCCTTTCCAAACTCTGCCCATGCACCCAAACAGTCGTTTACCCCCACATATGGGGTATCAGCGCACTCAGGACAAATTGCACAATAACTTTTGGAGTCTTGTTACCCTTGGAAAAATAAAAATTGGGGTGAAAAGATCATTTTTGTGGAAAAAATATGATTTTTAAATTTTACGGCTCTACGTTATAAACTTGTGTGAAGCACTTGGGGGTTCAAATTGCTCATCAAAAATCTAGATAAGTTCCTTAGGGGGTCTAGTTTCCCAAATGGGGTCATTTGTGGGGGGTTTCCACTGTTTAGGCACATCAGGGGCTCTCCAAATGCAACATGGCATCCAAACTCAATTCCAGCCAATTTTGGTTGGAAAAAGTCAAATGGTGCTACTTCCATTCCGAGCTCTGCCGTGCGACCAAACAGTGGTTCCCCCCCACATATGGGGTATCAGCGTACTCAGGACAAATTGTACAACAAGTTATATGGTCCAATTTCTCCTGTTACCCTTGGGAAAATAAAAAATTAGTGACTAAAAGATAATTTTTGTGGGAAAAAAATAGGATTTTTTATTTTCATGCCCGGGCATTATAAACTTGTGTGAAGCACTTGGGGGTTCAAAGTGCTCACCAAAGATCTAGATAAGTTCCTTAGGGGGTCTAGTTTCCAAAATGGGGTCACTTGTGGGGGTTTCCACTGTTTAGGCTCATCTGGGGCACTGCAAACGGAACATGACCCCCATTAACGTCTGCATTCCAAAACGTTACTACTTCCTTTCCAAGCCCTGCCGTGCGCCCAAACAGTTTCCCCCCCCCACATATGGGGTATCAGCGTACTCAAGACAAATTGGACAACAACTTTTGGGGTCCAATTTCCTTGGGAAAATTCAAAAATTTGGGACTAAAAAATCATTTTTGTGGAAAATTGATTTTTTTTTTTTCACACCCAGGCTTTATAAATTTTTGTGAAACACTTGAGGGTTCAAAGTGCTCACAACAGATCTAGATAAGTACCTTAGGGGGTCTAGTTTCCAAAATGGTGTCACTTGTGGGGGGTTTCCACTGTTTAGGCGCATCAGGGGCTCTCCAAACGCGACATGGCATCCAATCTAAATTCCAGCCAATTTTAGTTTGAAAAAGTCAAACGTCGCTCCTTCCCTTACGAGCTCTGCCGTGTGCCCAAACAGTGGTTTTCCCCCACATATGGGGTATTGGCGTACTCAGGAGAAATTGCATAACAACCTTATCTGTCCATTTTTTCCTTTTACCCTTGTGAAAATAAAAAAAAGTTTGTAAAAGATAATTTTTGTGGCTAAAAAGTAAAATATTCATTTTTTCCTTCCACGTTGCTTTAGTTACTGTGAAGCACCTGAAGGGTTAATAATCTTCTTGAATGTGGTTTTGAGTACCTTGAGGGGTGCAGTTTTTAGAATGGTGTCACTTTTGGGTATTTTCTGCCATATAGACCCCTCAAAGTGACTTCAAATGTGAGGTGGTCCCTAAAAAAAATGGCTTTGTAAATTTTGCTGTAAAAATGAGAAATCGCTGGTCAACTTTTAACCCTTATAACTTCCTAACAAAAAAAAATTTTGGTTCCAAAATTGTGCTGATGTAAAGTAGACATGTGGGAAATGTTATTTCTTAACTATTTTGTGTGATATATTTCTCTGTTTTAAGGGAATAAAAATTCAAAGTTTGAAAATTGCAAAATTTTAAAAATTTTCGCCATATTTGCGTTTTTTTCAAAAATAAACGCAAGTTATATCGAAGAAATTTTACCACTAACATGAAGTACAATATTGTCACGAGAAAACAATCTCAGAATCGCGAAGATCCGTTGAAGCGTTCCAGAGTTATAACCTCATAAAAAGACAGTGGTCAGAATTGTAAAAATTGGCCCGGTCATTAACGTGCAAACCACCCTTGGGGGTGAAGGGGTTAAATCAGAGAGTGGTGTCACACAAAATAGTTAATAAATAACATTTCCCACATGTCAATGAGCCGCCCTCCCAGGGCCGTGGGGGTACTCGGATCCGAGCCCATTGACTCCTATGGGAGATATCACAGCAACACAGCTCAGTCCGTGGCCCTGGGCGCTCACCCTTAAATGTGGGATATTTACAGGGGAATAAATGTTTATAGGATGATTCGTGACGCCACCTGTGGTACCTGGTCAGGGTGACCAGCGCTGCGGTGCAGATCCACTGAAGGGTTGGTGTTGTGCAGCTATAAGTGTTAGGCCTCCCACAGGTGAGGCTGAGTCCTTCAGGGCAGAGAGGTGTGTAGGGATGCAGGACGGAAGGGAACCCGGCAGTTAGGGGTAAGAAGATGGACACACACAAGTCACTTTTGTACCTTTACTGAAGATGTTTCAGGCACATCCCGGAGCACTGTAGGGTGAAGGGTGCACATCCAGATTCTCCCACTGAGTAGGTGTGTGGCCTCCTGTTCCTTGCTTTTCTGTGATCAAGTTCTGGCCTGCATGTAACTGGGCCTAACTTAGTCTCCGTCCTGCACCTGGCTGACCTTGTGGTTGGACCTTTTCTTGAAGTACACAGTCCCTGCTTGCAGTGCACTGCTTACTGGACTCCGTCCCCCTGGCCCGGTTACGTATCAGCTCTGTGGTGCTCCTGGGACCTATAGTCCTCCAGGAACTCCGGTGTTCTCCTAATGGGTCGTGGAGATCCCTATAGGCTCGGACCCCGGCATCCGGTAAATACTTGTTGAGGTGAACTGTTAAGGCTCTTCTGCCTCCTTTTACTACTCTTTCCACTTGCCTTCGGCCTACTCGGGCCCTCACACAATTACACACACTGGCAGTTAGTGGGCTGCCTCTTCTGCTGCTCTCTGAGCGTGGGCACGCTCCTGGCTCTCAACTTGAGCTGTGGAGTCCCTCACTGCAAACTCCACTCTGCTCTGCAGGCTTGTCTTGTCCGAGCTCTGACTAGACTGGACTAGACTCCACTCTACTAGACTCCACTAAACTGAACTGGACTGCACTGCACTCTGCAGAGTGTTCCTCTCTTTTGATTAACTCTGCTGAGCCGCACTTCTCTGCTCCACTGAGCTGCACTACTCTGCAGTCTCTCAGAATCTGAACTCTCTTCCTATCTTCACCCTCCTTTTATATGCCTATCCGGCTCCCTCTGGTGGTCTTAGGGGATGGGTGAAGGTGTGTGGATGCATTAGGACCTCTAGCGGGTAAATCTTTTAGTACACCCTTCCAGGAGATGTGGGAATCTCAGCGCAGCTGGGGCTCCACATCAACTTTACATCAGCACAATTTTAGCAACATAATTTTTTTTTTAGGACATTATAAGAGTTAAAAGTTGACCAACAATTTCTAAATTTTTCCAACAAAATTTACTAAACCATTTTTTGGGACCACCTCGCATTTGAACTGAGTAACAGAAAATACCAAATGTGACACCATTCTAAAAACTGCACCCCTCAAGGTGCGCAAAAACACATTCAGTAAGTTTATTAACCCATCAGGTGCTTCACGAGAACTAAAGCAATGTGGAAAGAAAAAATGTATATTTTACTTTTTTTCACAAAAAAATTACTTTGGAACCATTTTTTTAATTTCACAAGAGTTTCAGGAGAAAATGGACCACAAACTTTGTTGTGAAATTTCTCCTGAGTACGCCGATACTCTGTATGTGGGGTAAAGCCACTGTTTCAGCGCATTGCAGGACTCAGAAGGGAGGGAGCACCGTTTGACTTTTTGAACGCAAAATTGGTGGAATCAATGGTGGGCACCATGTCGCGTTTGAAGACACCTTAATGTACCTAAACAGTAAAAACCCCCAATTCTAACTCCAACCCTAACCCCAACACTCTAATAACCCTAATCCCAACCATAACCATAACCCTATGCACAACCCTAACCGCAACACACCCCTAACCCTAATCCCAACCATAACCGTAGTCCCAACAATAACCATAACCCTAACCACAACCCTAACCCAAACACAAACCTAACCCCAACCTAAACCCTAGCCCAACCCTAACCCTAGCCTCAACCTTAACCCTAGCCCCAACACTAACCCTAACCCAACACTAACCCTAACCCAACACTAAATCTAGCCCTAACCCTAGCCCCAACCCTAACCCTATTGGAAAAATGGAATCAAATACATTTTTTATTTTATTATTTTTACCAACTAAGGGGGTGATAAAGGGGGGTTTGATTTACTATTTTTTTTATTTTTATCAAAATGAACCAATAGGAAAAATTTCCTGTTGTTCCGGGTGCTGGCCGGCAGATCTCGGCGGGCGCATAGCGCATGTGCCTGCCATTTTCTTCCCGGAAGAAGATGCCAATGGCCAGGGGATAGGACCAGGGGAAGCTGGAGGGTCCAGGGACACCATTTCTCTCTCCTCTAATGTGCTAGATCATATCAGAAGAGAGAGAAATTAAATGGTAAATCTGACTTTTTTTTGCAGTTGCCGTTATTCCATGAATAATCGGTAAAAAAAACACCCAAATCATGTTTTCTGCAGTTTCAGCTACCCCCGGTAGCTGAGACCTTGAAGAATTTACGATGTTGGGGGGCGCTATAACCTTATTTCTCAGCACCCTTAACTGCTGCCGTTAAAAGGTGTATCGGCGGTCGTTAAGGGGTTAAAATGCTATCACGTTTTTGACGTTGCAGTTTTTCTCTCGTTTGGGATGTCATGTTTTAAATAAATTCATGAATATATTTTATTATATGTTCACTGTCAGTCAACATATAATAAAATATTATTCATGAATTTTTTTTAGCCTCAGGTTACTCAATTGTGATATGCCCTTTTTCCTGACGGCTGTGGCTAGCTTTTCTGATACTTCCTGATATTTGGCTTTGGCAAAACTTTACTGATACAGTCATGTGCGGATTACATGAGTTTTTTGCATCTAAAGCAATTAATTCTATGGGGGGAAATTCACACATAAAAACTCAGCAAGAAAAATTGACATGTTGCAGAGTTTCAGTTTTTCCTGCATAAAAAAGCAGACTGGGTATAAGATTTCTATAAATCCCATCAACTTTGATTGGACTTTAATACTCTGCATTTTTTAATGTAGCAAAAATGTGCAGCATCAAAAAACTGCTCACGGGAACATAACCTGAAAAGTAATGGTTCTGCTTGAATGGTGGCTATGTAACTCTGGTTTGAGAAGTGATGTCTCTGCATTGGAGCTGGGTGAATGGATAGAGCCTGCTACTTTTATAAGGTCATGTTCATATATATCATCACTTTATTTATATACAGCATAAATACTTTAAAATGACTTCACCCCATTCTTCTGTTCTTTTCCCCTATAATAATGGGACATTTGGACGACTGTCTACACCTGTAAGGCCGGGGTCAGACACAACTACAAAAAATCGGACCGTTTTAGTCGGTCGATTATCGGAACAAATGAAAACATCACACATCCGCCTGGCATCCGATTTTCCTTCAAAGATGCGATTTAGTCGCATGTGTGTGTAGCTTGTAACATCCGATTTTCATCCGACTTGCGAGAATTTCTCGCAGGCTTGCAAAACTGACATATAATGGATCCAAAAGAATAGTATTTAAATCACAAAAGAAAGAATAGATATATACACATAGAACACATATATATATATACAGTCAGGGCCAGAAATATTTGGACAGTGACACAATTTTCGCGAGTTGGGCTCTGCATGCCACCACATTGGATTTGAAATGAAACCTCTACAACAGAATTCAAGTGCAGATTGTAACGTTTAATTTGAAGGGTTGAACAAAAATATGTGTTAGAAAATGTAGGAATTGTACACATTTCTTTACAAACACTCCACATTTTAGGAGGTCAAAAGTAATTGGACAAATAAACATAACCCAAACAAAATATTTTTATTTTCAAAATTTTATGGCGAATCCTTTGGAGGCAATCACTGCCTTAAGTCTGGAACCCATGGACATCACCAAACGCTGGGTTTCCTCCTTGTTAATGCTTTGCCAGGCCTTTACAGCTGCAGCCTTCAGGTCTTGCTTGTTTGTGGGTCTTTCCCTCTTAAGTCTGGATTTGAGCAAGTGAAATGCATGCTCAATTGGGTTAAGATCTGGTGATTGACTTGGCCATTGAAGAATGTTCCACTTTTTTTCACTCATGAACTCCTGTGTAGCTTTGGCTGTATGCTTGGGGTCATTATCCATCTGTACTATGAAGCGCCGTCCAATCAAGTTTGCAGCATTTGGCTGAATCTGGGCTGAAAGTATATCCCGGTACACTTCAGAATTCATCCGGCTACTCTTGTCTGCTGTTATGTCATCAATAAACACAAGTGACCCAGTGCCATTGAAAGCCATGCATGGCCATGCCATCACGTTGCCTCCACCATGTTTTACAGAGGATGTGGTGTGCCTTGGATCATGTGCCGTTCCCTTTCTTCTCCAAACTTTTGGCTTCCCATCATTCTGGTACAGGTTGATCTTTGTCTCATCTGTCCATAGAATACTTTTCCAGAACTGAGCTGGCTTCTGGAGGTGTTTTTCAGCAAATTTAACTCTGGCCTGTCTATTTTTGGAATTGATGAATGGTTTGCATCTAGATGTGAACCCTTTGTATTTACTTTCATGGAGTCTTCTCTTTACTGTTGACTTAGAGACAGATACACCTACTTCACTGAGAGTGTTCTGGACTTCAGTTGATGTTGTGAACGGGTTCTTCTTCACCAAAGAAAGTATGCGGCGATCATCCACCACTGTTGTCTTCCGTGGGCTCCCAGGTCTTTTTGGATTGATGAGTTCACCAGTGCTTTCTTTCTTTCTCAGGATGTACCAAATTGTAGATTTTGCCACTTCTAATGTTGTAGCAATTTCTTGGATGGGTTTTTTTCTGTTCTTGCAGCTTAAGGATGGCTTATTTCACCTGCATGGAGAGCTCCTGTGACCACATGTTTCCTTCACAGCAAAACCTTCCAAATGCAAACACCACACCTCAAATCAACTCTGGCCCTTTCATCTGCTTAATTGAGAATGACATAACAAAGGGATTGCCCACACCTGTCCATGAAATAGCCTTGGAGTCATTTGTCCAATTACTTTTGGTCCCTTTAAAAACAGGGTGGCACATGTTAAGGAGCTGAAACTCCTAAACCATTCATCCAATTTTAATGTGGATACCCTCAAATGAAAGCTGAAAGTCTGAACTTCAACTGCATCTGATTTGTTTTGTTTCAAATTCATTGTGGTAATGTCTAGAACCAAAATTAGATAAATGTTGTCTCTGTCCAAATATTTATGGACCTAACTGTATACATGTAATTGTGACATTTATATATATATATATATATATTTATAGTTCCTAGACTTCTACATACTGTAATAGCCGCTAATTCAATTGCCGGCTTTTGTGAAATCACAGAAGCCGACATGAAATGATACATTGTTTAGACACAGTTAACACAGTTAACCATGTCATTTCCTGTATTTTGATATATGGTTTGAACTTACAATTACATAAGTGTATGTGTGCAAAATTTCAGACATGTAGGGGTTAATTAAAGGTGTAAATTCGTTGAAAAAAAAATGCGTGGGCTCCCGCTGTATTTTCTCCACCAGACAGACAAAGCAAGCGAGTGGGGGCAGATAATAATAGCCTAGGGAGGGTACATTTTTTTGGTGCCCCACCTGGCTACTAACATCTGTCCCCAGACACCCCAGAAAGGGCAAATCTCTAATTAGATTTGCCCTTTCTGGCACTTTGCCCGTCTATTCCCATTGCCCTGTAGCGGTGGCGAATGGGTTAATAAGGGGTTACAGCCACCTTGCAATTGAAAGGTGACTGTAAGCCAGGTTAATAATTGAGAGCTGTCAATTAGACAACTATCAATTATTAATCCTATTGTATGAAAGAAAAATCAAACACACACAGTTTAATAAAAAAGAAGTTTAATGAAATAATCACACAGTTTTTGACCATATTTTATTTTCCTGCTAAAACCATTTCCTGTAATAAAAATAAAATAAAAAAGCAAAATTATTCTTACCAATCCGATGTACAGTCAGGTCCCACGGTGTAATCCATCAGAAAGGGTTAACAGGTTACAGTTAGCAGAGAGCTAAATGCTGTCTCCTAGCTGTAACCCCCTGAATGAATAACTTACTCTCCCAGCGAAAAGGAGAGGAAGAGATGAATGAATGGAGCTTAATTGATTTATTGCCACTTTCACTTCAGTGACCTGACCTAAGGTGAAAGTGGAAAAAATAACCGTGTGCACAACCAAGAAGGTGCCAGAGTAGGTTCCCACACCGTATCTAATAGAAAATGAACTCGGCACTCAACTTTAGTATAGTGAGAATAAAGATTTTTATTCACAGTAGTAACACGAAACGTTTCGGTCCTATATCATGGACCTTCATCAGTCACAGATACTACTGGGAAGGGGGTTGATCCACATAGGGAAGAAAGAAAGGGCTGGATATAGCCTGTATTGGTGGGGTGAGATGAGGAAGAGGACAATGCCTCTATTGCACTAGTAACCTGTTGTGAAGGAGTCCGGCAGTGAGGATAGGTCTCTGCATTGGACGCGGTGTCCACCGCTAGTCTGAGCGCTCAGAAACAAACGTTTCGTGTTACTACTGTGAATAAAAATCTTTATTCTCACTATACTAAAGTTGAGTGCCGAGTTCATTTTCTAAGGTGAAAGTGGGACACAATCAATTAAGCTTCATTCATTAATCACATCCTCTCCTGTCGGCAGGAGATAAGCTCATTCGTTCTGGAGCTATCAGCTGAGCACGCAGCATTAGATGCGCTGCTTAGCTGATTGCTAGTTAACCCTTTGTGAAGGATTACATCGTGGGACGTGACAGATCGCCAGATAGGTAAGAATAATGTTGTTTTATTATTTTATATTTATTTTAGGAGATCAAGGGCTTCGCACGGATTAAGAGTAAAATAAAAGATGGTCAAAAAAATTTGTTTTTATTTCATTAAAATTATTTATTCTTAAAGTGTGTGTGTTTTTTTATTTACTTCAATAGGATTAATAATTGATAGTTGTCTAATTGACAGCTCTCAATTATTAACCTGGCTTACAGTCATCTTTCAATTGCAAGGTGGCTGTAACCCCTTATTAACCCATTCACCACCGCTACAGGGCAATGGGAATAGACAGGCAAAGTGCCTGAAAGGGCAAATCTAATTAGAGATTTGCCCTTTCTGGGGTGTCTGGGGGCAGATGTTAGTAGCCAGGGGGAGCACCAAAAAAATGTACCCTCCCTAGGCTATTATTATCTGCCCCCACTCGCTTGCTTTGTCTGTCTGGTGGAGAAAATGCAGCGGGAGCCCACGCATTTTTTTTCAACGAATTTACACCTTTAATTAACCCCTACATGTCTGAAATTTTGCACACATACACTCATGTAATTGTAAGTTCAAACCATATATCAAAATACAGGAAATGACATGGTTAACTGTGTCTAAACAATGTATCATTTCATGTCGGCTTCTGTGATTTCACAAAAGCCGGCAATTGAATTAGCGGCTATTACAGTATGTAGAAGTGTAAGAACTATAAATATATGTATAAATATATATATGTCACAATGACATGTATATATATATATATATGTATTCAATGTGTGTATATCTATTCTTTCTATTCTTTATTAAAGCTGTCAGTGTGATTTTACAGTATAGCCGGGGATGAATTGCCGGCTTTTCTAAAGGACACCGATGCGATTTAATCGCAAGTCACACATGCGGTCCGTTTGTAATCCGATTTTTCATCGCTCCCATAGACTTGCATTGGCGATAGTCGACCCACAATCGGTGACAATCGCAGCATGCTGCGATTGCACTCGGACGATTAAAACGGACCACTAAAAATCGGATACTGGGAGCTGCTCCATAGATCAACATAGGGCAGACTGCAATACGATATTTCATCGTATTGCAGTCGTCCGATTCTGTCACCAGTGTGACCCCGGCCTAATAGTGACTTTCCTCCAGCTTAAAGTGGTCTAAACATCAATCTTATATGGACAGCCCCACGCTCCACTAAATGTTTGTCCTTGGAGTAAATAATGGCTGACATATTGGAATTGAGTATTAAAAATGAATATCCGTTAGCTGCTTATCTCTCACAGATTTTCAGATTTCTTCTTGTAAGCAGTTCAGTCAAATGGGACAAGAATACAGATGAGTGAATCTACCGAAAATAGTTCCAACCAGATTCGCTTGATTTGATCAGCGGATAATCATCCAAAGAGGAAAATATTTGTTTACCTCTCTCACATATAACTGCTTCCTTTATAATTGTCCTGTTCTCGCTTGCAGCAATTTCATCTCTTGCTCTTCCTGGCATCATCAATGGAATCCAGAAGTTGGTAATGGCAGCTCTATTCCTTTAATGGAGGGCGGAGAGAACTGTTTTGGAAATTCATATCAATGATTTAAGAACTTCTCTATACCCTTATCAATGAAGCTGTCCATTGTAATATAAAGCTGATCTAATGATGCCACTCCGACCCCATATTATGGTCAGCAGATGTCGTCATTTTGACTCTAGCGTATAAGTACAGATATTGAATTAAGTAACTTTCCTGACCTACGTAGTATTTGCTCACTTGAGTTGTGACTAGGTGTAATAAAAAGTGTGAATTCTTATTTATAGCCTGTGTTTAAAGTCCTCGTGGGTTCGGTTTGATTAATTGTGTCCACGGTAGTTTACTTTGCCCTGTAACTACATCTCCAGGAGCGTTCCCGTAACAATGTGCACATAATGCAGAGCATTTAAATGCTTGCGATAAGCTAAATACTTCAGCATGGATAGCCCATATCACAGGCCAGCTCAAAGCCAGCACATTAATCACAATTACTTATTCTTGTGTGGTTGGCCGTCTTCCAGTAACCAAGTATTACAAGAGCAGATGTTAAAATTGTTACAAAATACTATATTCTCTGATATAACTAATAGAGAGGATCCCTAGTTCTTACAGGCAATAAATAAAACACATATGCAATACCTGATCCCAAGTGTCAGCAGCGATGGATGCAGCATTGGAAAATGATATGATTAACATTTAATATTTATGAAAAATTTTTAATATTAGTGTTATAATGCTGATTTATCATGTTTTAGCCATGGGTGAGTCTGTGGAATCTGTGGAAATTGGAAGTAGAAAAATTGGTCATCAGTGTTTTGGACATGGGCGTACCCACCATGGGGCAGGGGGGGGCAACTGCCCCCCCCTAGAAGCAGTGACCTGGTCACCTGTTTTTCCTGCCGCCGGCCCTTTAAATCTTCAGGCACGGCGGCTTTACAGGTGCACGCAGTGACCCGGGTGCCCTGTAAATAGGGGGTTAATAAGAATGCCTGACGTTTAACGTCAGGACGTTCTTTGCAGGCAGAGAGCGAGAGCGCTCTGCTCTCCCCATCTCCCGCCCCTGGCTGCAGCGTGCCCGTTGAACCTGAACGTATCAGGTCAGTGACTTTCTCTCAACTCAGGCATCCAGAGGAGCATAGAGTGTCAGGAGTCAGGACAGGTGCTGACCTGGGGCCTTGGGCTGGCTGATGTATACAGGGCCTGGGGCTGGCTGATGTATACAGGGAGGGGGGCTGTGGCTGATGTATACAGGGGCTGGCTGATGTATACAGGGGCTGGGGGCTGTGGCTGATGTATACAGGGGCTGGGGTTGTGGCTGATGTATACAGGGCTGTGGCTGTGGCTGATGTATACACGGGCTGAGGGCTGTGGCTGATGTATACAGGGGCTGTGGGCTGTGACTCATGTATATGGGGGCTGTGGCTGATGTATACAGGGGCTGGGGGCTGTGACTGATGTGTATACAGGGGCTGGGGGCTGGCTGATGTGTATATAGGGGCTGGCTGATGTGTATACAGGGGCTGGCTGATGTGTATACAGGGGATGGGGCTGGCTGGGCTGATGTGTATACAGGGGCTGGCTGGGCTGATGTGTATACAGGGGCTGGCTGGGCTGATGTGTATACAGTGGCTGGGGCTGGCTGATGTATACAGAGGCTGAGGGCTGGCTTGTATACAGGGGCTGGGGCTGGCTGATGTGTATACAGGGGCTGGGGGCTGGCTGGGCTGATGTGTATACAGGGGCTGGCTGGACTGATGTGTATACAGGGGCTGGGGGCTGGCTGGGCTGATGTGTATATGTGTAGCCCTGGTGTGAAGGAACACGCAGTACCCTGGAGGATGTGTGGAGAGATAGCAGTTTAATGCTCTATAAACATTCATTCCAACACACACTTAGACACGCCCACAGGTATAAAGTCTAGTCACAGGGAGTGTTCAGGAGTCTGTCTGAGTGCAGTTCAGAAGTCAGTGTGGAGTCATTCAGAGGTCTAGTCAGTCAGCAGCAGAGCTGAGTGCAATCTGTGTGCAGTTCAGAAAGTGGAGTCCAGTACAGGTGAGCCAGATCACCTCAGCCTGGTCAGAGCTGTGGCCCACTAGAAGACAGACTGAGACATTTATTAAGAAGAGAGAAGTGAGTTGCAGATATACTTCAGTCTCCTGTCTCAAGGACAGTGAAGGTTCAGAGACGTGCTCCTGCCTAGAAGATTACTGAGAGTCTGGCAACAAGCTTAAGAAAGAAGTTAAGAAAGGGACTGACTTTATTAACCTGTGAAGTGAGGGATGCTTATGCTACAAGCGTGGACAAGGCGAAAGGCACAGTGGTAGGAATTCTGAGTGCTATAGGATTGGAGAAGTCCTGCACGTTGTCACCGGTCACTGGAGACCGAAGCACCACTATAGCTTCACGCATGGTGGTAGAAAACCCAGAGGCTTACCGGACCTTAGGTAACGGCAAGCAGCCCCTGGAGTGTCAGTACGTAACTGGGGTCAGGTGGAATAGGAACTTTGAGCTAGGCCAAGCAGAGAAGAACCTAGTTTCATCACAGGAAGGCTCCGACACAAAACTGACCGGGCAGTACAGCTTGGAGATAGCTGGAGTTTAAAGAGGGAACTACGCTTCATGCTGGTTGGACTCATCTTTGTGAAAGTAAAGGAGGCCCCTAACTTGTCCAGCTGCTATCTTGAAACACATCCTCCATTGGATCAGCCTCCCTGGGACCTGCCTAACCATCTTGCAAGTAAAAACGGTATGGAAAGACGCTGATGTGTGAGACTGTGTTATTTGATTGCGTCCCTGCACAACCCCACCATAACCATCGACCTGAGGGAAGAGTCCCACCTGTAGGGGACCCGACATCTAGCTGCCTCACCATCCCCTCAGAGATCTACAGCAGCGCTGGTACAAATTACCAGAGACTACAGGTGGCGTCACGAACTGTAAATATATCTATCCCCTGTAAATATTCCCCCAACATACGCCAGACCGCCAGGGCCACAGACCGAGCCACCGCTACTTGTGACATCCCCATAGACTTCCATGGGCTCGGCTCTGAGTACCCCATTGCCCTGGTAACCCACAATTGTGGTGGCGGGTCGACACAAAACTTTGGCGTCACGAACAGGATGCGAAACTTGCAAAATTGCGAGCCCTGTGTGCCTATGGAATTGTTTTTGTGAAAAAGAACTGTTTGCACTTTTGGCGCCAAAAATCGCCATCTTTGTCGCCATATTCGCGCCCTCAGGCGCTGGAGAAGAAGGTGGGCGTACCTTCGTGGGCGTGTACCCCCCTGTGGCGCGAAGAAAATGCCTGCCCTCTCAAAGTGCTATTACAACATGCGATCCTGCCCTACAGCAAAGGAGGTCCGCCTCCTCTTCACCTTTCCTGCAAAGAGGAGGAGACGCAAACCCCGCCTCCACGGAAGAGACCGGACGTCTCTGGAGGAAGAAGAGAGAACGCTCTGGAACATCATGGAAGCAGGACGTGTGCAGCCGAGCAGGGAAGCGGAGGAAGGCAGGCCCCGTGCCCCAGCCAAGCTGCCACCAGCACCGGAACCATCCGTGGTCCTGCACCTGCAGCAAGCATTGCTGGAAGTCAAAGAAGAAAATGCACGACTGAAAAAAATGATTTTGCCACAACCTGGATTTGAGGAGATCGAGAGACGCCGGCGTACCCTGGAGCAGCGGCGGCTGTGGGACGCGGTGATCTCTCCCTTCGATGACCCCCTACGTCTGGAGTTACCAAAACTTCTGCTGCCCAAGGCAAAGGAGCAACCGGAGGCTGCCCCCGAAAGTACCGATCCTGATCCACCGGCGAAGCGGTGGAGGCGAAGGAGGTTGAGGAGGTACCGCCAGTTCCGGAACGCCCGCCCGGCCAGGAGGCCGCAGCAGATGATCGATCCCCGATAGGGACACCGGAGGGGTCCTGTCCGTCATTACCAGACGTGGACTGGGACGAGATGGAGCGTCTTGATGACGTCACCTACACCGCCCAGTGGGAACGTGAGTGGCAGCGTCGTGAGGAGAAACAACAACGCCAGCAGGAGGAAGAGCGGGAAGCTCAGCGCAACCGACAGCGGCAGCATGCAGAGCTGATCGCGGACAAGGAGAGTGTCCGTCGGGAAAAAGGTACTCTGAGGGAACCGCGGCGGCAAGGGTGTGTGACTGAGTTCCAGCTCCGGAAGGGCTGGGGCTTCATAAGAGAACCGGGCCTCTACCCAGGGGTCTTTGTCAGCAGACGTGATGTAGAATCCCACCTACCGCAAGGCCATCCCGGGAGGGACCTAATTAATGGAGACATTGTCACATATACACGACACTGGGGTATGAAGGGATGGTATGCCCTTAATGTCACAATCGTCCGTGACCCCGTCCCCGACGCAGGTAACGTCACCACTACCGCAGCGTCCCCGTCTCCAGCTCAAACAGCACCAGGCCGTGCCCCAGCATCGCCCCTGCAGGCTCCTCGCAAATGGAAGTAACGTCTACATACTCTACATTACCTAGTCATCCTTCTGCATCGCAACTTGCGACCCAGTTTCCATCGCAATCTATGACACGATCGATATCGCTAACTGTAACGCAAATTGAAACGCAATCGGTGTCTCGCAAGGAGAAAGTACCCGTTGCGCCCCTAGAGGTTCGCACGAGAACTGTGGTGACCCAGACCCTAATAGCAGCACACGACTTGTTAGTCATGGGATCTAGGGACCATCGCATTGTTCCAGCCCCGGGGTGGAAGATGTCATTGAAGTCAAGAGAATGTGAAGAACGGTAGGACCCAGACAGGGTTTACCGCAACTAAGAAGATGTACATAAGTTTTTATAAAAGTGAAGATAGTTTGTACAGTTTCTATGAGTATATAATGTTTATATATATTGCCAAAAGTAGAATGCCCGGCTGGGTAATCAGATAAAAAGTTTTTGCACTTTATTGTGATGTGATTTGATATAATGTGTCTTTTTCTTATTATGGACTCAGAGGCTGAGGACTGTGCCAGCCCAGAACTGTATCTTGTAAATAGTTGCACCTTGTGCATTATCTTGGTTTTACATAAAACCACCACAACTACCTCTGAATAATAAAACCCGTGTGGTGTGGCACTGAGTGAGGTCTGCATCCAGATGTCCTGCAGCCCACCCAGGACCCACGTTGAAGGTTTGGTGCGGGTCCTTCACAAGAATCTTGCTGTGTATTATATGAGAATGTATATTTAATATTTTGTACTTTTCTATATTTAATGTTTTGTTTGCAACGTTCAAGAAATCCTTACCTCCCGGATGGGAAGAGTTAATGTTAATGTTTAATGCATAAACAAAATTTCTGTCTCTTTGTATTTTACAGCCCGGGAGTGCTGTCGTTTACCATGGGGGAATGTGTAGCCCTGGTGTGAAGGCACACGCAGTACCCTGGAGGATGTGTGGAGAGATAGCAGTTTAATGCTCTATAAACATTCATTCCAACACACACTTAGACACGCCCACAGGTATAAAGTCTAGTCACAGGGAGTGTTCAGGAGTCTGTCTGAGTGCAGTTCAGAAGTCAGTGTGGAGTCATTCAGAGGTCTAGTCAGTCAGCAGCAGAGCTGAGTGCAATCTGTGTGCAGTTCAGAAAGTGGAGTCCAGTATAGGTGAGCCAGATCACCTCAGCCTGGTCAGAGCTGTGGCCCACTAGAAGACAGACTGAGACATTTATTAAGAAGAGAGAAGTGAGTTGCAGATATACTTCAGTCTCCTGTCTCAAGGACAGTGAAGGTTCAGAGACGTGCTCCTGCCTAGAAGATTACTGAGAGTCTGGCAACAAGCTTAAGAAAGAAGTTAAGAAAGGGACTGACTTTATTAACCTGTGAAGTGAGGGATGCTTATGCTACAAGCGTGGACAAGGCGAAAGGCACAGTGGTAGGAATTCTGAGTGCTATAGGATTGGAGAAGTCCTGCACGTTGTCACCGGTCACTGGAGACCGAAGCACCACTATAGCTTCACGCATGGTGGTAGAAAACCCAGAGGCTTACCGGACCTTAGGTAACGGCAAGCAGCCCCTGGAGTGTCAGTACGTAACTGGGGTCAGGTGGAATAGGAACTTTGAGCTAGGCCAAGCAGAGAAGAACCTAGTTTCATCACAGGAAGGCTCCGACCACAAAACTGACCGGGCAGTACAGCTTGGAGATAGCTGGAGTTTAAAGAGGGAACTACGCTTCATGCTGGTTGGACTCATCTTTGTGAAAGTAAAGGAGGCCCCTAACTTGTCCAGCTGCTATCTTGAAACACATCCTCCATTGGATCAGCCTCCCTGGGACCTGCCTAACCATCTTGCAAGTAAAAAGGTATGGAAAGACGCTGATGTGTGAGACTGTGTTATTTGATTGCGTCCCTGCACAACCCCACCATAACCATCGACCTGAG
This sequence comes from Oophaga sylvatica, assembly GCA_033576555.1. Lineage (NCBI taxonomy): Eukaryota > Metazoa > Chordata > Amphibia > Anura > Dendrobatidae > Oophaga > Oophaga sylvatica. The sequence continues at coordinate 100,989,058 of JARQOD010000002.1, read as the reverse complement.
GGAAGAGTCCCACCTGTAGGGGACCCGACATCTAGCTGCCTCACCATCCCCTCAGAGATCTACAGCAGCGCTGGTACAAATTACCAGAGACTACAGGTGGCGTCACGAACTGTAAATATATCTATCCCCTGTAAATATTCCCCCAACATACGCCAGACCGCCAGGGCCACAGACCGAGCCACCGCTACTTGTGACATCCCATAGACTTCCATGGGCTCGGCTCTGAGTACCCCATTGCCCTGGTAACCCACAATTGTGGTGGCGGGTCGACACATATACAGGGGCTGGCTGATGTATACAGAAGCTGGGGGCTGGCTGGGCTGATGTGTATACAGGGGCTGGGGGCTGGCTGGGCTTATGTATACAGGGCCTGGGGGCTGGGCTGATGTGTATACAGGGGCTGGGGGCTGGCTGATGTATACAGGGGCTGGCTGGCTGATGTATACAGGGGATGGCTGTGGCTGATGTATACAGAGGCTGGGGCTGGCTGTGGCTGATGTATACAGGGGCTGGTTGGCTGATGTATACAGGGGCTGGCTGTGGCTGATGTATACAGGGGCTGGCTGTAGTTGATGTATACAGGGGCTGGGGGCTGGCTGTGGCTGATGTATACAGGGGCTGGCTGGTTGATGTATACAGGGGCTGGCTGGCTGGCTGATGTATGCAGGGGCTGGCTGTGGCTGATGTATACAGGGGTTGGCTGTGGCTGATGTATACAGGGGCTGGCTGTGGCTGATATATACAGGGGCTGGGGCTGTGGCTGATGTATACGGGGGCTGTGGCTGATGTATACAGGGACAGGGGGCTGGCTGATGTATACAGGGGCTGGCTGGCTGATGTATACAGGGGCTGGGGGCTGATGTGTTTACAGGGGCTGGGGGCTGGCTGATGTATACAGGGGCTGGGGCTGGCTGGGCTGATGTGTATGCTGGGGCTAGCTGGGGCTGATGTATACAGGGGCTGGGGGCTGACTGATGTATACAGGGGCCTCTGGCTGGCTGGGCTGATGTGTATACAGGGGCTGGAGCTGGCTGGGTTGATGTATATGCTAGGTCTGGCTGGGCTGATGTATATACAGGTGGTGCTGGGCTCAGTGGGCTGGACCTGGTGATGTATATACAGGTGGTGCTGGGCTCAGTGGGCTGGTGATGATATATACAGGTGGTGCTGGGCTCAGTGGGCTGGTGATGATATATACAGGTGGTGCTGGGCTCAGTGGGCTGGTGATGATATATACAAGTGGTGCTGGGCTCAGTGGGCTGGTGATGATATATACAGGTGGTGCTGGGCTCAGTGGGCTGGGGCTGGTGATGCTGTATATACAGGTGCTGGGCTTAGTGGGCTGGTGATGATATATATACAGGTATGGAGCAGTTTCATTCATCTTTTTCGTTCTAAAATTTTACAACCTGAACGACCATGGCTTGCCCCCCCCCTAGTTTTGATCCTGGGTACGCCCATGGTTTTGGAGCAATGTGTCATCAATGTACGGGCCATGTGTCTGTTTTTGCCATCAGTATTTGGTCCGTGTGTCATCAGTGTTTGGTCCATGTGTCTGTTTTTACCATCAGTGTGTCATCAATGTTTTTCACAGATGGATAAAGAAAATAAATTACAAAGCTTCTGATGCCATCCGTGTGCTGTACGTGTTTCACAGACCCAAAGACTTGTATTGGTCCTTGTCATCTGTGCTGCCAGAAAGATATGGACGTGTCTCCTTGTGTTTTGCACGGACATAAAGTCTGTGGAAAAACGTGGACATGTGAATAGCACCGCATATTACAATGGGTATGTGCAACACAGGCGTGTGAATGAGGCCTTAGACAGAGTGTAGTCCATTAATTCTTTACACAGTCTGTGAATAAAGACCAGACTAGAATGACCAAGCAAGGAGTTACATGGAGAAGGTAAGGACTTGGGAGAGGTTTTTTTCTTTTTTCTTTTCTTTCTAGCCCTTTTAAAATCAAAGTGGTAGCCAGCCGGCCACTATTTTTCTGCATTTGTGCTAATCAAATCAGAAACATGCTATTTTTGTTTGCAAACATTGATGAAAACTCAAGTTTGCTCTGGTGCAAACACTTATCTCCAATATGTTTTCAAGTACGTGTGAGACCTCCATTTTTCCATTTGGTACCTGAGTGGCACAAGAATGGGGGACATACAGCTTCCTGAATGAGATAACCAATGAACACGCTGGGGCAGGATTTAGGGAAGGAGTATAGGAAAGATTGACAGTGAGATATTGACTGTTGTGTACTATGGTTTATTTCACAGAATTGCTGCCAAAGCTAGAACCCAGGTGGGCTTCTGACTCACAGGTGTAACGTGAAGCATGTCAGTCCAAATGCATAATCTATGACCGGGCCCCCCACCTACCATGTGCCATTTATAAACCTGGTGACTTCTTAAGTGATGGAGAAGACCACTAAAAGTAACAGTGTCCAAGTACAACTGCTAAATTGCTCCTCTCTCCACAGTGTATGGTAAGTTTGGCAAATGGGCAAGAAATATGCCATATGGATATATTTTTTGCCTTGCTTTGAATCAACACATAAAAAAGAGAATTTAAAGAGCTTATATGGGAACTTCCCTTCTTTGAATTTGTGACACCTACTACTAGATTTGTGCTGAGATTATGAGTGGCCATGTGCAGCATCAATAGTTACATTCAAGTAGGACAACCCCTTTAAATGCAACAGAATAGTGTCAAGCCTAATTGCCCTTACTCACTACGTAACAGACATTTCTTGTGATTTAGGCTTCTGTACCTTTAGTGAACAAAATCATTTGCATTTTGTAAGAAATCTGGTACCTGGATTTCTTCTACACGTTTTTGTGTCGAAATCGCATTAAAATATATGCTTGTAAATGCTGAAGCATTGAAAAACCATCTGTCACACTGCAAAATCGCTCTTAAGAAATGCATATGACAAAGTGGCAGTTGCTTTTGAGACAACTTGCCAAAAGACGGGCCACAGCTGTGCGAAGCTTTAATCACAAGAGTACAGCAGCCGGATAAAGTTGCACTTTTTAATTTCTACCTAAAGCTACAGGTACAGATTCACTATAGCGTAAGGAAAGAAAAGGGACTGCAGACATAGTTTTTTTAAACTTAGGTTTGAGCCATCTCTTTAGACCTCATTCACATGACAGTTTTTTTTCTCACACTGCAAATAACTGAACAGTTTTACATCAGTGGATTGAATTTTATTTTCATCCGTATTTTTGTCTCTTGTTTTAACATCCATATGTTATCTGTTTTTTCTAGTAGGAGAGAAAAAAAATGATGAAGATATCCTGGTATTAGTCATTGAAAAGTGGACATCACATGACAGATGCTACTCAGATTGCATTTCTGTGCTGTCATTTCTTTTTGTCAATTTAAAACCGTGGCGGGAAGCCTCTCACCCTCGAGCAGTTTACGGTCTGTGACATCCATTTATCTGGCACCAGGTAGATTAGATTGCCAGGGACTGCAGTGCTCATGTCGGGGATTGCAGGGCTCGGGCAGGCAAAATGCCAATCGGCGGCCCTTTAATTGCGTCTGACACTGTGAGCACTTCTGAACTTGTGCCAGCGTCAGGATGTCCTATGTGTGCAGAGTCAGTGTGCTCTGCACTCCAGTCCCACTGACGACGACAACAGCAGTGGTAGACTCCCAGCCTCTCCTGTGATTTGTATGTCCCAGAGTCTCATGTGATGTATATTCCCCAGTGTCTCCTGTGATGTATATGTCCTGTCGTCTCCTGTGATGTATGTGCCCCAGCATCTCCTGTAATGTTTATGTCCCCGGACACTCCTGTGCTGTATATGCCCCAGCACTTCCTGTGATGTATATGCCCCCAGCCCCTCCTATAATGTATGTGAATCGCCCGCCAGGGTAGTGGGATACTCGGAACCGGGCCGGTGTATCGAAGGGATGTGTCACAGCCGCAGTGACCCGGTCCGTGGCCCTGGGCGTCCAATAAAAGGGGAATTATTTACAGGGGATGTTTAGAGTTTGTAGTAAGGTATTCGTGACACCACCTGTGGTATCTGGTCAGAGATGACCAGCGCTGCAGTGCAGATCCTCTGAGACCGATGGTGTGATGCAGCAGAGGTGAAATAGCTTTCCACATGTAAAGCTTGTGATCTCAGTGCAGGTAGATGTGGTAGTATTAAGGTAATGCTGCTGAGAGATGCAGCTGAGTTTAGTAGGAGATACAGGAAGAAACTGAGAAACAGTCAGCGAGTTGCAGTTTCCAAAGCTTTACTCACAGTTCTGATGTGTACAATACAGATGCCTGCTTGGTACTGTGTCCTCCAGGTGAGGGGCTCAGCAAACCCCCAGGTAGATTGGGATACACCTTTCCAGGACTCCATTCTATATGTATGTTCCTTCCACTGGCCGTCTCACTGTGCTGATTTCCCGCCTTCTATCCTTCCAGCACCTTCACAAACAGTGTCCCAGATCAGCGGCTGCAAATCCTATCGGACAACGACTTATTTCTGCGTTCCTGTGATTCTATATAGCTACCTCTCTGGCAAAGATAATGGTGGTTATTGTCTGTGATCCCTATGTTATCACAGCAGTCGACTTGCTAGCTGAGTCATAAAATCCTCCACTAGGCTAAGGGGTCGAGTGCCCTCTGCGACCTGGTCCCTCTGCCAACAGACCGGGACCGACGGATGGCTCCTGCTCTCTCCGTATCCCTAGGACCCCTTCCTCTCTCTCTCTCTCTCTCTCCAGAAGCTTCTCTTTCCTTCTGCTTCTTTCTCTCCACTTCTGGACTAAGCTCTTCCAGCTTCTAGTCCTCTCTGAGTCTCTCTCTAGACTCCTTCCTTTCACTGCAGCCTCCCCTCACTGGGAGCTGCTCCAATACACGTCCTACTCCTTCCTCCTCCCGTTCAGTCCTCTCCAACTTCTGCCTCCTGCTTCCTCAAGCTTCACTCCCCCTTGCTACTTACTACTCCACCCACCCATACACCCTTTCCTATCACAGACTGGGATGAGACCATCCTCCCGTAGGGTCCGTCCAGGTGCCCAGCTGTTCTAGTGTGTGTTGGGTACAGGTGTTAGAGTCCTAGGTGGTGTTCCCTCCTTACCTGAGAGTGGGGTATCACACCTCTGGGTGAGGCGCAATACCTCTGTGGTGACTGAACCCTCAGGGGCGCCATATATGTGCCCCGGTATCTCCTGTGATGTATGTGCCCTAGAGCCTCCTCTAATGTATATCATCCTAGCCCTTCCTGTGATATATATGTCTCCAGCTCCTCCTGTAATGTATATGCCTTGGCGTCTCTTGTAATGTATATGCCCCCTGCCCCTCCTGTGATATATATGCCCCATCCCCTCTTGTAATGTATATTCCCCAGCGCCACTATATTCTGTAATGTATATGCCTCAGCATCACCTGTGATGTTTAAGCCCCAGTATCTCCTGTGATGTATATGCCACAGTCCCTCCAGTGATGTATATGCCCCAGCATCTACTGTTATGTATATGCTCCACTCCCAGCGTATCCTGTGTAATGTTTGTGCTCCAGTCTGAGCATCTACTGTGCAATATATATGCTCCAGCCCCAGGGTCTCCTATGTGATGTATATACAGTAGTCTGTGTCTCCTATGTGATGTATAGAATGCAGACCCCCCACTGCTTGAGAAATGTTACATGAGCAGTGATGAATTTCCCACTGTGAGAAGACATGCATTGTAATATACATCTGTGTTCAGATCTTACTGCTGTGAGATCTTTTCAAAATTAATTGCAAAGAGTTGAGTGCACTCCAGACCAACGCAAATCTGGAAAAGCAGTTATGAACAGCAACATCATCAATACCATCTGACATAGCCGCACCAAATAGAAGCAGTTTCAGCTGCCACATTAGGGGTGAGTTAATTAAATGTTTGACCAAATATGGCAAAATAGATTTCAAGTTGATAATTTTGTACTGCCCCTAGTGATAGTATAGATATCTAAATGGCCCCTGGCAGAAAATAGATTCCTCACCACTGGTGTAGAGTATAGGATAACTCTTGTATACTACCTATAACGTGTCAGCATCAATGACCTTTTTAAATTATTTTTTTAATGACCTTCGGCCTTGTTCGAGGAGATTTGATGGATGAACCCTCTGTAGGAAGATCGATCTTATGCAAGCCTGGATAGGTCCGCCAGGGTCTTCTCTGCCATCATCTTAATAGTATCAAGCCATCAAATAGTTGATATTTCTTTTCGCCTTTTTCCTTCTGTTTTTCCGACCGTGATGTCCTTCTCCAGTGGTTGCTTTCTTCTTATGATATGTCCAAAGTAGGCAAGTCGTAGCTTGGTGATCCTTGCTTCTAGCGACATGTCTGGCTTGATTTACTCTAAAATGTGTTTATTTGTTCTTCTATATTCACCAAGTCCTTACTACAGTAAATGTTGATGACTTGCTGTTTCCATAACTGATGATATAATAATAATTAAAGCTGATTGTGACATTTCGCATAATGCAAACTGGAAGATTGACATTGCAGCACCCCAGTTATTAGCACGCAGTAATGTCATCTAGTTTAAGATACTGTCTTGCAATGCTGTATGTATAATTATAGGATAACTCCACCCAAAGCATTTTTCAAACTGTTGCTCAATATTAAGGCTCCTTGAAACGGATCCAACAACATAGACAAGTGTGGGTGCACTTTTGAAGCAATTTATTGTATTAAACAATATGCTTCTTGCCCATCATAGGTTTTAGATGCAAAGACCTTGGTTATTGAATTATTTCCCAGAAGCTTTTTTTTATCTGATACTTCTTAGATCAGCGGAAAAGAAATCATCAAATTTATTACTGTTTATAATCAAAATAAGTAGGTAAATTTATATTACTATTTATAAAACTTACGACAAACTTCTGCTATCGTGAAACCAAAGTCTCCAGCTTGTGTAAGCATGAAAGCTCTGTTAGCATTCACAGCATTACAGTGATGTCAGACAACTGTGCTTCGTGTAAATAAAATAAAAATATATATGGAAGTCCTAAAAGTTTATGCAGATTGTTATATTAAATAAATAATAAAGTAGAGCTGATATGTTGAGTTTATTTCATTCTTTAAGTGTCTAACACATTCAGAATTGCTCTCTGATTCCATGCTGCTAATTCAGTCTGCAGTCCTGAAAAATACCACAAAGAGCTATCTCTGAAATTCCTGACAATGCGGCATATAGGTGCTGTTCACACCAGGACCTCAAGCACAACTTGTCGGCAGTCTCCCAAGCGAGCCGAGTACTGAGCAAAATGTGTAGGAAGCAGCTTTATAAATAACATTTAGGGCGCTAATTTAAGGGCACTACCCTTGACATTTGGTTAAGCAGAGCTACAGGTGCTTCTCACAAAATTAGAATATCATCAAAAAGTTAATTTATTTCAAATCTTCAGTAAAAAAAAGTGAAACTCATATTATATAGAGTCATTTCACACAGAGTGATCTATTTCACTTGTTTATTTCTGTAAATGTTGATGATTATGGCTTACAGCCAATGAAAACCAAAAAGTCATTATCTCAGTAAATTAGAATACTTTATAACACCGGCTTGAAAATTGAATTTTAAATCCGAAATGTTGGCTTACTGAGATGTATGTTCAGTAAATACACTTAATACTTGGTTCGGGGCTCCTTTTGCATCAATTACTGCATCAATGCGACGTGGCATGGAGGCGATCAGCCTGTGGCACTGCTGAGGTGTTATGGAAGCCCAGGTTGCTTTGATAGCAGCTCGTCTGCATTGTGGGGTTTGGTGTCTCTCATCTTCCTCTTGACAATACACCATAGATTCTCTATGAGGTTAAGGTCAGGCGAGTTTGCTGGCCAATCAAGCACAGTGATACAGTTGTTTTAACTTTTGACAGTGTGGAAAAGTGCCACGTCCTGCTGGAGAATAAAATTTCCATCTCCAAAAAGCTTGTCAGCAGAGGGAAGCATAAAGTTCATTATCGCCAATCAGATCACTGCGGTTCCCACGCTGTTAAACAGATGACAGCGCGTTAGCCAGTAGCTGTGACCGGAGGTAAAAAGGTTACAACTGGTTACAGGCTTCGGCTCATGAGAGTACTACTCTCATCAGTCTACACCTGGTCTCGCTGATAGCAGCAAGAGCAGATGTACGATGATGGCAGTATTCACCAGTGGGCAACTGCGCAATAAAATAAATAATAATGAAAAAGATGTGGGGGGGGGTCTCTTCTATTCTTGGTAAGCGCAGGCAAAATGGACAGCTGCGGTCTCCAGCCCACAGTTGTCAGCTTTATCATGGATGGTTATCAATAATAGGGGTTTTTAAGGACTTTATTCTTGCTGTGTCATTATTCCAATCTTACTGTGGGATTAATAATGGGAGCATCATATAAATGCCTCTCCATTACTAACCTGTGAGCTTGATGTCAGCTGACATTCCAAAGCTGACATCAACCCCACAAATATTACCCCACTTGTCACTGCACTAGGACAAGTGGGAAGAGCTGGGCAAAGCACCAGAATTGGCACATCTAATAGAAGCCTTTTCTGGGTAGGCTGCAGGCTGTTTTTTTTTTAGGTTGGGGGGGCAATATCCGTGCCCCCTTACCATTCTGAGAATACCAGCCCCCAGCTGTCTCCTTTAGCTTAGCTGATTGTCAATTTTTTAAATTATTTATTTAAATATTTTAAAAAAATGTTGTGGGGACCCCTCTATTTTGATAACTAGACAAGATAAAGCTGATAGCTGGGGACTTTACCTGCTCTGGTTGTCAAAAATAGAGGGGACCCCCACTCCTTTTTTTATTATTGTATATTGCACATGCGCCGGTTGGTGAATACTCCCATCATTGTACACTTGCACTCACTGCTATTAGCGAGAACAGGCGTACAATGATGAGAGTAGTACTCTGATCAGCCGAGGCCTGTGACTGGCGGTAACCCAATGTCCAATGTCCTTGAGAAGTCTGTGTTTGGGGTCCGTGCACGGACACTAGGTGTTCAGTGCGGACAACAAACTATATCATTCTGATTCTCCCATGACTGCTAATCAGTCTTCATCTCATTGATTTCTCCCCTCTCCAATCTATCCTTAATGCAGAAACTAGGATCATATATCTGTCCAAACACTAGACCAATGACTCTACTCTGTACCAGTCATTACACTGATTTCCCAACCACTACAACATAAACTTATCACTCTGACAAGGCTATGCACATTGATGTACAGTCCTACATCTCCTCCTGCATCTCTGTCTAGCACCCTACCTGTGCTCTCCATTCTGCTACTGATCTAACACTTACATATTCCATATTCTCAACCTCCCACTTCTGCCTCTAAGAATTCTCTGGAAAGCACGACTTCAGACAATCTGGTTAATTCCCAGTGTCAACAGTTTTAAAAGTGTTTGAAATCCTTCATGACATGGCATTTTTCTGTTTTTTTGCTTTTGTTTTTTCCTCTCTTTCTTCCAAGAGCAATAGCTTTTTTATTTTTTTGTCAATATAGCTGTATGAAGGCTTGTTTTTTGCAGGACATGTTTTACTTTTGAATTACACCATTTATTCTACCACATTGCGTACTGGAAAACGAGAAAAAAATTCCAAGTGCGTTAAAATTGCAAAAAAAGTGCAATTCTACAATTGTTTTTTTTTATTAATCATGGTCACTAAATGCTAAAATTGATTTAGCAACATGATTCCCCAAGTTTGAAAGAGCATGCAGATACCAAACATATATAGCTTTTTTCATTAAAATGGTGAAAAAAAATCATAAATTTGTTTAAAAAAATTGCTTTTTGCGCTATTTTCCGAGACCCTTAACGTTCTTACTTTTAGGGATCTGGGGTTGTCTGAGGGCCTACTTTTTGCACACTGAGCTGAATTTTTTACTGAAATAATTTTGTGGTAGACATGATATTTTGATTGCCTCTTATTGCATTTTATTGCAATGCTGTGGCCGTCAAAAAAATGTAATTTTGTTTTGATATTTTTTCTCGTTATGCTGTTTACCGATTGGATTAATTTATTTTACATTTTGATGGATTGGACTGTTGTAAACACAGCAATACCAAATATGTGTATTTTTAAATGTTTTATTTTTAATGAGGAAAAGGGGGCAACCGTCATGTGCGGCATGTAAGCCCACATCAAAGGCAGAGACACGACATATGACGCATATGTATGTCATATGACGTGAAGGAGTTAAAAAAAAACTGCACAGAAAATGTCTGGTGACTGGTTCTTGTATCTTCATAGGAATACCCTAAGGCCCTGTGCACACGTTGCGTTTTTAGATGCGTTTCCGCTGCGTTTTTCAACGTGCGGAAATGCATCCAACCCGCAGCACAGTGCACATCCAATGTAATTCTATAGTAAACGCAGGTTTGCTGTGCACATGCTGCGGAAAAAAACGCGCCGATTTTCAGCGTTTTATTTTCCGCAGCATGTCAATTCTTTGTCCGGAACTGCAGCGTTTCTGCGCCCATTGACTTGCATTGAGTCGGGCACTTCCGCAGCAAAACCGCAGGTCTAAAAAAGATCTGCGGTTTTGCTGTGGGTGAAACGCTGTAGTTCGGGAGGAGGAAAGTGTGTGGTCGGAGTGTGGGCGTGTATAGTGTGCAGCGCTATGTGTGTGGGCGGTGACTGTGTGCGTGTATAGTGTGTGGGCGGGGACTGTGTGCGTGTATGTGTGTATGCGCGGGGGTGTGCGGGCCTGTGTGCGTGATCTGTGTATGTGCGGGGGTCTGTGGGGCTGTGTGGGGGTCTGCGGGCCTGTGTGTGTGTGTCTCTGCGTATGCAGGCATCGTCGGATGGGACTACAAGTCTATGCCTGCTACAGTGACCGTGACTGACACATTAGCCAATGATGGGACAGTAGTAGTCCCATCATTTAGCCAATGTGTTGAATGTAAGAAAAAAAAAACACATAAATTACAAACACAGAACATATAACATACAGAACATACAAATGACATACAACAAATAACATAGAGTACATACTCACCAATCACCTAATCCCTGAATCCATCGATCTGTAATTAAAATAAATTAATAAAGCAACCTATACATCACCTTTCCGCCGTAGTCCAGTTATTACTAAGTGTCCCACGACGATCTCCGGTATAGAACACTGACATCGGGTGATGTCAGCGCTCTACACCGCTCCTGCGATACACTCCTGTGTATCGTTCCGCCTGGAGAGAGTGACGTCACTACAGTTCAATCTCTCACCGGCAATGCTGGGTGAGAAAATTCCCACGCAGCATTGCCATAAAGTGAGAGAATGAACTCAGGTAACCTCAGTGATGCACTGCAGGAGCCATTGTCAGTGCATCACTGGGAGGCCCTACAGAGCAGTGGCATCACCTGATGTCACTGTTCTAAAGGGGGAGATCATCGTGGGACACTCATTATTAATTGGACTGCGTCGGACAGGGAGTATACGGTTGTTTTATTTTTTGACTTTTTATTACAGGAGACCGAGGGCATCGTTGGATCTGAGCGTGTAATAAAAATATGAAAACCGTGTTGTGTTTTATTTCATTAAAATACTTTATTCTTATGCGTGTTTTTTTAACCCTTTCAAACCATAAGATTAATAATGGATAGGCATCTTATTGACGCCTCTCCATTATTAACCGGGCTTAATGTCACCTAACAATAGCTAGGTGACATTAACCCCTTATTACCCCATATCCCACCGCTACAGGGGAGTGGGAAGAGAGGGGCTAAGTGCCGGAAATGGTGCATCATATAGATGCGCTAATTCTAGGGCGGCTGGGTTCTGGTATTTTTAGCCAGGGAAGTGCGCCAATATCCATGGCCCCTTCCTAGGCTATGAATATCAGCCCGCAGCTGCCTAGCCTTTCTGGCTATAAATTATAGGGGGACCCCACGTCAGGGCCGGCGTCAGCACCCGGCCAACCCGGGCAAGTGCCGGGGCCCTGAGCAGGCGGGGGGGCCCACTCGCCGTCGGGCACCCCGGCGCCCGTTAGCGGAGGAGAGTGGTGTCAGTGCCGCCACTGCCCCCCCTGCTTGCTCAGGACCCCGGCAGCAGCTGGCACAATACTTACCTATCCCCGTGCCTCCGCTGCCGCAGCTCCGGGCTCCAGGGGCGCCTGTGCTTCCTCTCACAGCATCGCCGCTGAATGACGTCATCATTCAGCGGACTGCTGTGGCAGAGAGCGCGCGGACGCCGGACAGGTGAGGTATGTGTGTGTGTGTGTATCAGTGTGTGTGTATGTAGTGCGGTGCTTTGTGTGTGTATGTGAGAGAGTGCTTGTGTGCTGCAGTGCTGTCTGTGTGATGGTGGGGGGAGGGCAGTGATGATGATGATGATGGGGATTCATTGATGATAATGGGGAGGCATTGATGATAATGGGGAGGCAATGATGATGATGGGGAGGCGATAATGATGATGGGCAGGCATTGATGATAATGGGCAGGCATTGATGATGATGGGGAGGCGATGATGATGATGGGCAGGCATTGATGATAATGGAGAGGCAATGATGATGATGGGGAGGCAATGATATGATGAGGAGGTAATGATGATGATGGGCAGGCATTTATGATGATGGGGAGGCCATGATGATGATGGGGAGACAATGATGATGATGAGAAGGCAATGATGATGATGGGGAGGCGATGATGATGATAGGCAGGCATTGATGATAATGGGGAGGCAATGATGATAATGGGTAGTCTTTCCACAGTGATGGGGAGGCGATGATGATGGGGAGACGATGATGATGGGGAGGCAATGATGATGATGGGGAGGCAATGATGATAATGGGTAGTCTTTCCACAGCGCCCTTTCCTGAGCCGTAACAGTGCAGAACGCAGCACAGTGCAGAGGAGAGCTCCATATTTTTGTATGGAGCATTATATGGGGACCAGTATCCTGTATGGAGCATTATATTGGGTCCAGTATTCTGTATGGAGCATTATTTTGGGTCCAGTATTCTGTATGGAGCATTATATGGGGGATGGGGGATGGCGGGGTGACATCCTGCATGGGGTATTATATGGGTGATGAGGGGGAGACTATGTGGTCAAGCCCAGCAACAGACATAATACAGCTTATTGCTTACACTTTTATTGCTTAACTCTTTCGCACCAGAGCCTGTTTTTGCCTTCGTGACCAGGCCAATTTTTTTAATTCTGACCAGTGTCACTTTATGAGGTAAAAACTCTGGAATACTTCAACATATCTCACTGATTCTGAGACTGTTTTCTTCTGACACATTGTACTTCATGATAGTGGTAACATTTGTTCAATATAAATTGTGTTTATGTACCATATCAGAAATTTGTTGAAAATATTCAAACTTTTAATTTTTATGTCCTTAAACCAGGGAGTTATGTCACACAAAATAGTTACCGTATTTACTCACGTATAAGCCGACCAGTGTATAAGCCGACCCCCCTAATTTTTTGCCACAAAAAACTGGGAAAACTTATTGACTCGCGTATAAGCCTAGGGTGGAAAATGCAGCAGCTACTGGTAAATTACAAAAATAAAAATAGATGCCAATTAAAGTAAAATTAATTGAGACATCAGTAGGTTAAATGTTTTTGAATATCCATATTGAATCAGGAGCCCCATATAATGCTCCATACAGTTAAATGATGGGCCCCATAAGATGCTCCATACAAAATACTCCATAGATTATGCCCATATGTGCCATAGATTATGCCCCATATGCTCCATAGATTATGCCCCCATATGCTCCATAGATTATGCCCCACATGCTCCATAGATTATGTCCCATATGCTCCATAGATTATGCCCCATATGCTCCATAGATTATGCCCCATATGCTCCATAGATTATGCCCCATATGCTCCATAGATTATGCCCCATATGCTCCATAGTATAGGTCCCTTATGCTGCCGATGCTGCAACTAAAAAAATAAAAATACTCACCTCTGGTCGCTGGGGGCCAGGTGCTGGTGTCCTGAGCAGGCGGGGACACCGGTGCGCTATTGGGGACAGGTGCCGGTGTCACCGCTCGCTCAGGGCTCCGGCACCTGAGATATTTACCTGTCCCCGGTGGGTCCTCTTGTCAGTGTGTGCTCAGGCAGAGGGCGCGGCGCGCACTAACTACGTTATCGCGCCCTCTGCCTGAACATCACAGCCAGAGGACGCGAGGACACACCGGCGAGCAGCGGTGGACTGGGGACAGGTGAATATCTCCTATATTTACCACCTCCTGGAGCATCTCTGCAGCCCCTGCTCTTCTCCCGCGGTCTCCGGCGGCTCTTCCTTCCTATAGCGGTCACGTGGTACCGCTCATTAAAGTCATGAATATGTGCATATTCATGACTTTAATGAGCGGTACCACGTGACCGCTGCAGGAAGAAGCCTGAGATCGTGGGAGAAGCAGGGGTGCTGTAGAGTCGCGTCGGCAGGGTGGCAAGTATGATCTGACACCCCCGCTCCCCATCCCCCGCCGACCCCCGGTATATGACTCGCGTATAAGCCGAGAGGGGGACTTTCAGCCTTAAAAAATGGGCTGAAAATCTCAGCTTATACACGAGTATATACGGTAATAAATAACATTTCCCACATGTCCACTTTACATTAGCACAATTTTTGAAACATTATTATTTTTGTTAGGAAGTTAGAAGGATTAAAAGTTGACCAGCGATTTCTAATTTTTCCAACAACATTTTTTAGGGATCACATAACATTTGAAGTAACTTTAATGGGCCTATATGACAGAAAATTCTGCAAATTGAAACCATTCTAAATACTGCATTCCTCAATGTGTTCAAAACCACATTCAAGAAGTTTATTAACCCTTAAGGTACTTCACAGGAATTAATGGAATGTGGAAGGAAAAAATGAAAGTTTTACTTTTTGGCGCAAAAATGTTACTTTAGTCCAAAATTTTTCCTTTTTCACAAGGCAAATAGGAGAAAATGTACAATAAAATTTTGTGTGCAATTTCTCCTGAGTATGCTGATACTTCATATGTGGTAGAAAGCTACTGTTTGGGTGCACTGCAGAGCTCGGAATGGAAGGAGCACCATTTAACTTTTTGAATGCAAAATTGGCTGGAATCGATAGCAGACGCCAAGTCATGTTTGGAGAGCCCCTGAGGTACCTAAACACTGGAAACTTCCCACAAGTGACCTCATTTTGGAAACTAGACCCCTCAAAGAATTTATCTAGAAGTCTCGTGAGCACCTTAAACCCTCAGGGGCATCATAGAATTTTATACTGTTGAGCGCTGAAAATGAAAAAACACATTTTTGCTACAAAAAAGCTGTTTTTTTTTATTTTCACAAGGGTAGCAAGAAAAAATGGGCTCCAAAATTTGTTGTGGGATTTCTCCTGAGTACGCTGATACCCCATATGTGGTCGGAAACTACATTTAAGCCACAGTGCAAAGCTCAGAAGGGAAGGAGTGCCATATTGGAGAGTAGATTTTACTTGAAAGGTTTGTGGGTGACATGTCACATTGTCACAGCCCGTGAGGTGCCAGAACAGCAGAAGCCCCAAAAAGTGACCACATTTTACAATATATGCCCCTGAATGAATTCATTTAGTGGTGCAGTGAGAAAACTAACACCACAGCTGTTCTATAGAAATTTATACCATTGGGCAGTGAAGAAAAAATAATTATAGTTGAAACCAGAATTTTACATACACTATATAAAAAGACACATATACAAGACATTTTTAATACTTACTGCAAAGGTTTTTTTGGCAACTTCTGAGTTAATTAAAGACACACCTGTGGATGTATTTTAATGCACACCTGAAACACACTGCTTCTTTGTGTAGCATCATAGGAAAGTCTAAAGAAATCAGCCAAGATATCAGAAAGAAAATTGTGTAATTGCACAAGTCTGGTTCATCCTTGGGTACAATTTCAAAATGCCTGAAGGCGCCTCATTCACTGGTAAGATTGTGTCAATATCTACAGTAAAACGAGTACTGTGTCAACATGGGCTGAAAGGCCACTCTGCCTGGGAGAAACCATTACTCCAAAAGAAACAAAAAAAAAACAGATTAATATTTGCAAATTTTTTGGAGACACATCCTGTGGTCTAACGAAACTAAAATTGAACTTTTTGGGCATAGTGACCATCATTACATTTGGAGGAAAAAGGGAAAAGCTTGGAAGCCTAAGAACACCATCCCAACTGTGAAACACGAGAGTGGCATCATCATGTTGTGGGGTTGTTTTGCTGCAGGAGGTACTGGTGCACTTTCCAAAATAGATAGCATTATGTGGCAATACTGACGCAACATCTCAAGACATCAGTCAGAGAGTTAAAGCTTGGGCGGAAATAGATCTTCCAAATGGACAATGAACCAAAGCATACTGCCAAAATGGTAGCAAAGTGGCTTAAGGATAACTAAGTCAATGTTTTGGAGTGGCCATCACAAAGCCCTGATCTCAATCCTATTGAAAATTTATGGGCAAAGCTGAAAAGGCAGGTGCGAGCAAGACGACCTACAAACCTGGATCAGTTACACCAGTTTTGTCAGGAGGAACGGGCCCAAATTCCGACCAACTATTTTGAGAAGCTTGTGGAAGGATATCCCAAACATTTGACCCTAGTCATTCAGTTCTAAAACAATGATACCAAATACTAATGAAATGTATGTAAACTTTTGACTTTGCAGTAAGTAATAAAAATGCCTTAAAACATTATCTCATTATTATTCTGGCATTTGGCAAATATTGATAATTATAGTAATCCTAATTCACCTAAAAAGTAAAAGGTTTATTCTGATTTCATTTCAGATATTAAGAAAAACATGCATATGTGTCTTTTTATATAGTGTATATAAACTTATAGTTTCAACTGTACATTGTTATCACTAAAACGTTATTTTAACCTAAGATTTTACATTAGAAATTAGGTAGATAGGTAAATGTGTTGCACAGCTTCTGAATCCACACCTTTGCAGTAGAAAACTTCACAGAGCAGGCTTCATGGGATAACAAGCTTTTACTTCTTACAACATGAGGTAAAAGGGAAAATGCACAGTCATTTCAGCATTGCATCAGGAAAACAGGAACAAAACGAAAGTGAAACTACAAGTGAGACTATTTCTTATACAATAAGCAAGGAAATGTTACACAACATCGCCATCTATTGTCAGGTCAGCATAAAGTCCTCCTTTTACTTATAATAAGTCCTAATCTGTTGCATATGCCAACACCCTTTCTCAACAATAAGGACTTATTCAATCAAGCCCAACTTTTTTTTATTAGTCTCTGATGTTTATCAGCATTCAACACCTTTGTGAAAATGTCTGCTGTCATTTCTTCAGTATGGCAATACTCCAACTTCAATACTCCTTGGTCCTGATGATCTCTCAAGAAATGATACTTCACATCAATATGCTTGGTTCTTGGATTGACTCTTTCTATCTGAGCAAGAACAAGACATCCTTGATTGTCCTCTTTTAGTTTTGTTGGTACCAACTGTGGTTGTCCTAGTTCTGTCAACAATTGTCTTAACCACAGTACTTCTTGACTCGCCTGTGCTGCTGCAACATATTCTGCTTCTGTTGAAGATAGTGTCACAATTGACTGTTTCTTACTTGTCCAACTTATTGGTCCACCTGAGAGAAAAAAAATATGTCCACTGGTAGATCTTCTGTCAGTTGGATCTCCAGCCCAATCTGCATCAACATATCCTGTTAAAATGCAATTATCATCACTTGTGGGTAATTTCAGCTTAACATTGCTAATTCCTTTCAAATAACGTAGTACTCTCTTCACGGCATTCCAATCAGCTTTATTTGGTTTTCATACCTTTCTACTCAGGATTCCTACTGCTGCTGCAATGTCTGGTCTTGTAACGGTCGCTAGATACAGTAGTTTTCCTATCGCTGTTCTGTATTCTTCATTGCTTGGTAGCATATTTTTTTCACTGTTCATCTCTTTGAGATAATTAGTTTCCATTGGAGACTTTACTGTTTTTGCATCCTTTAGTCCAAATTTTTCTGTTATGTCTTGAATCATGTGATTTTGATTCAGTAGGAAACTTCCGTCTTCTTCTCTTTCTATCTGTATTCCTAGATACTGTTTCACACTTCCCAAGTCCTTGATTTCAAAATGTTGCTTCAGAATTTTAGAATGTTTTCTTTATCCCTTTCTTGTTTAAAACAAATCAAAATGTCGTCTACATATATGAGTACATAAATCCATCTATTACTCAGCCTTTTTGTGTACAAGCATGGATCAGCTTTGCTTCTTTGAAATTTTTCATTTGTTAGTACTTCCGTGATTTTGTCATTCCACACTTTAGCTGCTTGCTTTAAACCATATATGCTTTTCTGTAGTTTACAAACTTTGTTTGGATTTCTTTCATCTTTGAATCCTGGAGGTTGTTCCACGTAAATGTCTTCTGTAAAATCTCCATTCAAAAAAGCTGTCTTTACATCCAGATGTCTTAGTTCCATTGCTGCAACTGTAAGTAAAGTTCTTATTGTAGTGTGTTTGACAACTGGAGCAAATGTTTCATCATAGTCTTCTTCTTCTGGAAGTCTAGCTATGTCTTCCCAAGAGATAGATTCATACATTTTACTTGTACTTGCCTTGTATGAGAGGCGTTTTGGTGGTTTTCCTTTGTTCTCTCTTATTGAACGTCTTGGTTCTGTTTCTGTTTGTAGTTGTGATTATTCACTTTCAGTATTTTGTTCCTCATTAATTTCTACTTCTTTCTCATCAGATATTTCTTCAGTTATGTCACTATTGTTTTTCTCATTTTTTGTTTCAACTGAAATCATAATGTCTTCATTTAAAACTTCAATGAATGTCACACTGTTACTCACTGTAACTCTGTCTGTTTGGGATCTAAGATTCTATATCCTTTGCAATTTTCACTATATCCAACGAATATTCCTTCCATGGATCTGTTTTGAAGTTTGGAACGTTTTTCTGTTGGAATGAATATGAAAACTTTACATCCAAAAACTTTTAAATGATTGACACTTGGTTTCATACCTTGCCACAGTTCATATTCAGTTTTCTTCAGTTTTCTGGAAAAAAGTCTGTTCTGTAGATATGTAGCTATCATTGCTGCCTCACCCCAATATTTCTCTGGTAGTTTGGAATCTGTCAGCATACATCTCATCATTTCTGTTAGAGTTCTGTTTTTCCTTTCTGCTACTCCATTTTGTTCAGGTGTGTATGGAACAGTTTTCTGATGTTCTATTCCATTTTGTCTTAAGTAGTCTTCTATTCTGTGACCTGTAAATTCACCTCCATTATCACTTCTGATGACAATTGGCTTCCTTTGAAATTTGTTACTTGATCTTGTTACATAGTCTACAAGTTTATCAAAAACTTCACTTTTGGTCTTAATTAAGTATGTGACTGTGTATCTTGAGTACTCGTCTATAAAAGTCAACATGTATCTATTGCTTCCTGATGTAGTCACTTTCATGGGTTCACATACGTCAGTATGCACCAAATCAAATGGTCTTTCGCTTTTCATCTCATTTTCTTTTGGAATAGATATCCTTGTGGCTTTGGATTTTATACAACATTCACATCTTATGGTAATTGAGCAATCTGATATCTTTAAATCTTTTGTCAATTCTTTTCTCTGTAGTTTCCTTATACTGTCTGGGTGTGTATGTCCTAGACGTCTATGCCACATGTGAATACAGTTTTTGTGATCATGTGTACATACTTTCATCTGTTCCTTTGGTTTGTCAAAATGATATAATTGTTCATCTGCCTTGACTTTGGTTATCAACTTGTTTCCTGCAATAATTGCACACTCATTATCTTTGAATTTTACTGTAAGTCCTTTTGCTGTTAAACGTTTCACAGAAAATAATCCGCCTTCCAATTTTGAAACATACAACACATCCTGTACAAGTATCTTTGAATCTTGTCCGAACTTGTTTGAACAATTTAGCATACCTTGTTCGATACCTTCTGCTGTTATTTTGCTTCCATCTGCAAGATAAATGGCTTCTTTCTTAACTAAATCAAGATCAGTAAAGAAATTCTTGTCACTTGTCATATGACTCGTTGCTCCTGAATCAATAAACCAACCAAGTGATGATTTCTTGTCTGTTATTTTGAATGTGCCATTCCAATTATTCTCACACGAATCGGAAATTGTGTTTTTTACTTTCTGTGTATGCTTTTTATGTTGTAATTTTTGTTGTTCTGCTTTCCATATGGTACAGTCTTTCTTTAAATGACCTTTTTTCTTACATCTAAAGCATTCTCTTGTCTCTTTATTATAGAGTTTTTTAAATTCTGTAGCTTTAAGAGCGTTTTCACTGTCCTTTTCAGTAGAAGAATCATTGCTTTGTTCTTTTCTTCTCTGATATTCATCTATTAGTCTTGTTTTCACAAAATCTAATGTAATGTCTGTTTCAGGTCTTGTCTCTAGTGCATTTATTAAAGCAGTATATGAATCTGGTAAACTGCACAACAATATAGCTGCTATATGACTTTCTTTAATATCTTCACCAATAAATCTTAGCTGTGATATCACTTCCATCATTGAGAATATATGCTTCTGCATGTCACTGTCTGCACTTAGTCTCATACTGTAAAGCTTTCTTAATAAAAATAACTTGTGATTTAAGCTGGGTCTCTCATATAGCTTTCTTAATGCTTCCCACATTCCTTTCGCTGTTTCTTCATTATATGTATTAATTGAGCATCATCCACTAATAAGCTAATGGTGGCTCTCGCTTGTCTATTCTTTTTATCCCATGTCTGATTATCTTGATCAGGTCTATCTGTAGTGATTACTTCCCATAAATCATCTTTAGACAATAGCATCTCTACTTTGGACTTCCATAGCTGATAGTTCTCATCATTCAGTTTAGCTACTGTGAGTTTTAGCTCTGTGCTACTTGTCATTTTTAACTTATCTTACTTGTTTGGAGAGACTTGCACTGAAGAATTTTTCTGCATTCACCAGGGTCTTGCTGAGAGTTCCAGTGTCCTGGGTATCTGGTATTCTTGGTGCTTGGGATCTGTGGTGTCTGGATTCTCTGGGTGTCTGGGCATGCTGTATCTGGGGTGTGCTGTGTCTGGGGTGACTGGGTCTGGGGTGTCTGGGTCTCTGGGCCCATAACCTGTTGCACAGCTACTGAATCCACACCTTTGCAGTAGAAAACTTCACAGAGCAGACTTCATGGGATAACAAGCTTTTACTTCTTACAACATGAGGTAAAAGGGAAAATGCACAGTCATTTCAGCATTGCATCAGGAAAACAGGAACAAAACGAAAGTGAAACTACAAGTGAGACTTTTTCTTATACAATAAGCAAGGAAACGTTACACAACATCGCCATCTATTGTCAGGTCAGCATGAAGTCCTCCTTTTACTTATAATAAGTCCTAATCTGTTGCATATGCCAACAAAATGCTCACTACACCCATAGATGAATTCCCAGAGGGGTGTCGTTTACAAAATTGAGTCACTTCAGTTGGGATTCTGCTGTTCTGCCACTTTGCAGAGCTGCTAAGTGCCAGAACAGCAGAACTCCCCCTGAAGTGACCCCATTTTCAAAATGACACTCCTCTGGGAATTCATCTATGGGTGAACTGACCATTTTTACTCCATGGATGATTTCCAAAAACAAGCATGTGCTGGCAGTTTTCGAGCAAAAATTGCAAATAAACCATTGTAGTGCCAAATATATTGTGCCCAGCTTGCGTCTCTGGAGAAATTCCGTCACCTTCCCCTGGAAATTTTTAAGTGAGATCTACTCTAATGTGTCTTTCACTAAATAAACCAAATGCTTAAATGACAAAATGCGATAAATTAATACAGTTTCTGTGTGGAAGATTTTAAAGCAGTCAGTGAGGCATAAGGTGGGTAATGATGGGCATTGTTGGCAATAGTAGCGGGTATCATGCCTCATTCCTCTCTTGGAACATACATGACATCTTCTCTGGAGTTCTTTTCTTGTTTCTGTTGCTGGAATGAGTGCAATAAAATGTTGCTCAGTGAGTCTTTTGACATCGTCAGATTCTAATGGGTGAGTGGGGAGGGTACAACATTTTCAAAAACAAGATTTTCAATGATCTTTTCCTGATAATCAAGGAAAGTATCTGAATTTCTTGTTTTTTTGCATAACCCAAAACAATTATATGTAGCCACTATTGATGAGCGAGTATACTCATTGCTCGCGTTTTCTGGAGCATGCTCGGGTGTCATCCGAGTATTTGGGCGTGCTCGGAGATTTAGTTTCTGTCGCCGTAGCTGCATGATTTGTGGCTGCTAGACAACCTAAATACATGTGAGGAATGCCTGTTTGTTAGGGAATCCCCGCATGTATTCAGGCTGTCTAGCAGCCGCAAATCATGCAGCTGTGTCGACAGAAACTAAATCTCCGAGCATGCCCAAATACTCGTAGGACACCCGAGCATGCTCGGGAAAACCCGAGCAACGAGTTTACTTGCTCATCGCTAGTAGCCACCTGAAAAAAATAAATTACTAACTTTTTATACCACATACATGATTTTCTTGATACCTAGTATGGCTGTAGAACTGGGCCTGCAATGTCCACAACCCCGATGTGTTGCTTTGTAGTAGTGGATCCTAGTTCTACAGTGGCTCTGGGGACACCTGTGTGGATCGAGCTGAGGATAAGGATATCTTTCTTATTCTTATATTTGAGGTAAAGCAGCTCTCTATTGCGTACAGCCCCGGACAGCCCCTTTTGAAACTTTTCATTGACCAATGATTGTAGAAACCCCTGACAGCTTTTACAAAAGGTCCCACGAGCCCCTATATTATGTTCAATCAAACTTAGGGGTATGCTGGTGTAGTAATTGTCAACATACAGATTATAGCCTTTTTTGTAAAATCGGCTTATCAGCTCTCAAATGATTTTTCCAGATGTCCCCAGATAAGTAGGGCATCCTGGTGGGTTTAGTTGGCTATCTTTCCCCTCATAAATGCGAAAAGCTGATGTGTATCCGGTTTAACTCTTGCACATTTTATAGAGCTTTATTCCGAACCTTGCCCTCTTAGACGGAATAAACTGCTTGACGTGCAGTCTTCCTTTGAATTTTACAAGGGACTCATCAATATAAATGTTTTGTGTTGGGGTGTACTGCCTTAACCCCTTCACCCCCAAGGGTGGTTTGCACGTTAATGACCGGGCCAATTTTTACAATTCTGACCAGTGTCTCTTTATGAGGTTATAACTCTGGAACGCTTCAACGGATATTCGCGATTCTGAGATTGTTTTCTCATGACATATTGTACTTCATGTTAGAAGTAAAATTTCTTCGATATAACTTGCGTTTATTTTTGAAAAAAACGCAAATATGGCGAAAATTTTTAAAATTTTGCAATTTTCAAACTTTGAATTTTTATTCCCTTAAAACAGAGAAATATGTCACACAAAATAGTTAAGAAATAACATTTCCCACATGTCTACTTTACATCAGCACAATTTTGGAACCAAAATTTTTTTTGTTAGGAAGTTATAAGGGTTAAAAGTTGACCAGCGATTTCTCATTTTTACAACAAAATTTACAAAGCCATTTTTTTTAGGGACCACCTCACATTTGAAGTCACTTTGAGGGGTCTATATGGCAGAAAATACCCAAAAGTGACACCATTCTAAAAACTGCACCCCTCAAGGTACTCAAAACCACATTCAAGAAGTTTATTAACCCTTCAGGTGCTTCACAGGAACTAAAGCAACGTGGAAGGAAAAAATGAATATTTAACTTTTTAGCCACAAAAATGATCTTTTACAAACTTTTTTTTTATTTTCACAAGGGTAAAAGGAGAAAATGGACAGATAAGGTTGTTATGCAATTTCTCCTGAGTACGCCAATACCCAATATGTGGGGGAAAACCACTGTTTGGGCACACGGCAGAGCTCGTAAGGGAAGGAGCGCCGTTTGACTTTTTCAAACTAAAATTGGCTGGAAATGAGATTGGACGCCATGTCGCGCTTGGAGAACCTCTGATGCGCCTAAACAGTGGAAACCCCCACAAGTGACACCATTTTGGAAACTAGACCCCCTAAGGTACTTATCTAGATCTGTTGTGAGCACTTTGAACCCCCAAGTGTTTCACAAAAGTTTATAATGCCTGGGTGTGAAAAAAAACAAACAATTTTCCACAAAAATTATTTTTTAGTCCCAAATTTTTGAATTTTCCCAAGGAAATTGGACCCCAAAAGTTGTTGTCCAATTTGTCCTGAGTATGCTGATACCCCATATGTGGGGGGGGGGAAACTGTTTGGGCGCACGGCAGGGCTTGGAAAGGAAGTAGTAATGTTTTGGAATGCAGACGTTGATGGGGGTCATGTTCCGTTTGCAGTGCCCCAGATGAAAACAGTGGAAATCCCCCACAAGTGACCCCATTTTGGAAACTAGACCCCCTAAGGAACTTATCTAGATCTTTGGTGAGCACTTTGAACCCCAAAGTGCTTCACACAAGTTTATAATGCCTGGGCATGAAGAAAAATAATCCTATTTTTTTCCCACAAAAATTATCTTTTAGTCACTAATTTTTTATTTTCCCATGGTAACAGGAGAAATTGGACCACATCAGTTGTTGTCCAATTTGTCCTGAGTACGCTGATACCCCATATGTGGGGGGGAACACTGTTTGGGCGCACGGCAGAGCTCGGAAGGAAGGAGCACCATTTGACTTTTTCCAACAAAATTGGCTGAATTGAGATTGGATGCCATGTTGCATTTGGAGAGCCCCTGATGTGCCTAAGCAGTGGAAACCCCCCACAAATGACCCCATTTGGGAAACTAGACCCCCTAAGGAACTTATCTAGATCTTTGATGAGCAATTTGAACCCTCAAGTGCTTCACACAACTTTATAACGTAGAGCCTAAAATTAAAAATCATATTTTTTTCCACAAAAATGATCTTTTCACCCCAATTTTTATTTTTCCAAGGGTAACAAGACTCCAAAAGTTATTGTTCAATTTGTCCTGAGTGCGCTGATACCCCATATGTGGGAGTAAACCACTGTTTGGGTGCATGGCAGAGTTTGGAAGGGAAGGAGCGCCGTCTGACTTTTTCAAACGCAGAATTGGCTGGACGCCATGTCGTGTTTGGAGAGCTCCTGATCTGCCTAAACAGTGGAAACCCCCATAAATGACACCATTTGGAAACTAGACCCCTCAAGGAACTTATCTAGATGTGTGGAGAGAACTTTGAACCCCAGTGTTTCACTAAAGTTTATAACGTACAGCCGTAAAATAAAAATCTTTTTTTTTTACAAAAATGATTTTTTCGCCACCAATATTTATTTTCACAAGGGTAACAGAAGAAATTGGAACCCAAAAGTTGTTGTCCAATTTGTCCTGAGTACGCTGATACCCAATATGTGGGCGAAACTACTGTATGGGCACACGTCGGGCTCGGAAGGGAAGTAGTTGACTTTTGGATTGCAGACTTTGATGGAATGGTCCGGGGCGTCATGTCGCATTTGAAGAGCCCCTGATGCACCTAAACAGTGGAAACCCCCACAAGTGACCCCATTTTGGCAAATAGACCCCAAAAGGAACTTATCTAGATGTGTCGTGAGCACTTTGAACCCCGAAGTGCTTCACAGAAGTTTATAACGTACAGCTGTAAAAATAAAAAATCTTTTTTTTTTTTTACAAAAATGATTTTTTTCGCCCCCAATATTTTATTTTCACAAGGGTAACAGGAGAAATTGGACCCCAAAAGTTGTTGTCCAATTTGTCCTGAGTACGCTGATACCCAATATGTGGGAGAAAACTACTGTATGGCGCACATCAGGGCTCGGAAGGGAAGTAGTGATGTTTTGGATTGCAGACTTTGATGGAATGGTCTGGGGGCGTCATGTCGCATTTGGAGAGCCCCTGATGCGCCTAAACAGTGGAAACCCCCCACAAGTGACCCCATTTTGGAAAATAGACCCCACAAGGAACTTATCTAGATGTGTGGTGAGCACTTTGAACCCCGAAGTGCTTCACAGAAGTTTATAACGCACAGCCGTAAAAATAAAAAATCTTTATTTTTTTTTTGCAAAAATGATTTTTTTCGCCCCAATATTTTATTTTCACAAGGGTAACAGGAGAAATTGGACCCCAAAAGTTGTTGTCCAATTTTTCCTGAGTACGCTGATACCCAATATGTGGGAGAAAACTACTGTATGGGTACACGTTGGGCTCGGAAGGGAAGTAGTGACGTTTTGGATTGCAGACTTTGATGGAATGGTCTGGGGGCGTCATGTCGCATTTGGAGAGCCCCTGATGCACCTAAACAGTGGAAATCCCCAACAAGTGACCCCATTTTGGAAAATAGACCCCACAAGGAACTTATCTAGATGTGTGGTGAGCGCTATGAAGCCCCAAGTGCTTCACAGAAGTTTATAATGTACAGCCGTAAAAACAAAAAAATCATTTTTTTTTTACAAAAATGATATTTTCGCCCCCAGTTTTTTATTTTCCCAAGGGTAACAGAAGAAATAGGACAAATTGCACAATAACTCTTGGGGTCCAGAGTACGCTGATACCCCATATGTGGGGATAAACTACTGTTTGGACGCATGGCAGAGCTCAGAAGTGAAGGAGCACCGTTTGACTTTTTCAACGCAGAATTGGCTGGAATTGAGATCAGACGCCATGTCACATTTGGAGAGCGCCTGATGTGCCTAAACAGCAGAAACCCCCCAATTCTAACTCCAACCCTAACCCCAATACACCCCTAACCCTAGTCCCAACCCTAACCACAAACCTAACCCTAACACACCCCTAATCCCAACCCTAATCCTAACTTTAGCGCCAACCCTAACCCTAACTTTAGCCGCAACCCTAACACTAACCCTAATGGGAAAATGGAAATAAATACATTTTTTTTATTTTATTATTTTTCCCTAACTAAGGGGGTGATAAAGGGGGTTTGATTTACTATTTATAGCGGGTTTTTATGATTGGCAGCTGTCACGCTAAAAGACGCTTTTTATTGCAAAAAATAGTTTTTTGCATCGCCACATTTTGAGAGCTATAATTTTTGCATATTTTGGCCCACAGAGTCATATGAGGTCTTATTTTTTGTGGTACGAGTTGACGTTTTTATTGGTACCATTTTTGAGCACGTGACATTTTTTGATCGCTTTTTATTTCGATTTTTGGGAGGTTAGAATGAACAAAAATCAGCAATTCATGAATTTCTTTTGGGGGAGGCGTTTTTATCGTTCCGCGTGTGGTAAAATTGATAAAGCAGTTTTATTCTTCGGGTCAGTACGATTATGGCGATACCTCATTTATATCATTTTTTTTATGTTTTGGCGCTTTTATACAATAAAAACAATTTTATATAAAAATAATATTATTTTTGCATCGCTTTATTCTGCGAGCTATAACTTTTTTATTTTTTCACTGATGATGCTGTATGGTGGCTCGTTTTTTGCGGGACAAGATGACATTTTCAGCGGTACCATGTTTATTTATATCCGTCTTTTTGATCGCGTGTTATTCCACTTTTTGTTCGGCGGTATGATGATAAAGCATTGATTTTTTGCTTTTTTTTTTTTTTTTTAAGGGGTTCACTAAAGGGGTTAACTAGTGGGACAGTTTTATAGGGGGGGTCGTTACGGACGCGGCGGTACCAAATATGTGTACTTTTATTGTTTTGTTTTTTTTATTTACAGGAAGAAATGAATTTATTGGGGAATATATATATATATTTTTTTATTTATTTTGGATGTTTTTTTAAAACATGTTTATTTTTATTTTTTTTACTTTTTTACTTTGTCCCAGGGTGGGACATCACTGTATTTTATCAGATCGCTGGTGTGACAATGTGCACAGCACTCTGTCACTCCAGCGATCGCACAGGCATAGCTGCAGGCTTCTCAGTGCCTGCTCTCAGCAGGCACTGAGGAAGCCGCCTCCCTCCAGGACCCCGGCGCCATCTTGGATCCGGGTCCTGGGAGGGAGGAAGCCCTCAGAACAGCGCGATCACATCGCGCTGCTCTGAGGGTCTCAGGGGGGCGCGCAGGGAGCCCCCTCCCTGCGCGATGCTTCCCTGTGCCCCCAGTATACCGCGATCATGTTTGATCACGGTGTGCCAGGGTTAATGTGCCGGGAGCGGTCCGTGACCGCTCCTGACACACAGTCACGGGTGTCAGCTGTGATAATCAGCTGACACCCGGCGGCGATTAGCTGCGCTCCCAGAGGGAGCGCAGCTAATCGCCTATGACGTACTATCCCGTCCATGGTCAGATTGGCACGGGTTTCATGGACGAGATAGTACGTCTAATGTCAGAGAGGGGTTAAGAACTCTTCGATGATGGGTCTGATTTTGTATAGTCTGTCATGTTCTGGGTATTTCTGGGCAGGCATTGACTATTCTCATTAAAATGCCAAAATCTCATGAGCATTTCATAACGATTCCTAGAAAGAACAACAGAAAACATAGGGGAGTCTTAAACAGGGCATTTGGACCAGTAGTACCGAATGCTCATTTTTTTAACAAAGACCCATGGCAAATGTAAGTCCTAAAAATTTTTTTCATTTCCGGAACATTAGTTGTCGTCCACAAATTTGACCTAGCATCATTGGATTTTGGACTCTGGTTGATAAATTGGACCCATATAAATTTGTTTGTAGGACAATATGCTCTAGCAAGCTATCTGTCATGAACAAATGAAAACAATTAATTGTTCCAAAATCTTCCATCTTCAAATTTATAACAGGAATGGAATTAAAATCAGGGATGAATGGAATTGTCAGATCCAAAGCAAAGCCTCTTGTACATTGGAATGCGCCAATTCACTACTACCGGTAACAGCGCTTGTACTGGGCAGTGTTCCCTGATTTGGAGTCATTTCTACAGTAGCGCTATTTGCCCCTCTTGTTGTACTGGTCCTTGTGTTTGATGACGGACCAGAATCACTGCTCATTCCTGAGCTACCACTGTCACCG
The DNA here is from genome assembly GCA_033576555.1 of Oophaga sylvatica. NCBI lineage: Eukaryota > Metazoa > Chordata > Amphibia > Anura > Dendrobatidae > Oophaga > Oophaga sylvatica. The sequence continues at coordinate 100,960,183 of JARQOD010000002.1, read as the reverse complement.
CTAATAAAGTCTTGAAATCCACATCGCCATCTGACAGATCACTTTCTTCACATGAAAGTATATTAGTTTCTATAGTTTGTTCCAGAACTAATAGAAAACTCAACAGTATTCATTATATTTTAGTAGAGCTAAGTTCCTATCAAATTATGATTAATTACCTATACTATATAATTAACAAAGTAACTGACGTGACTAACTAACGTGACTACTATCAAATTATTGGTAAAACAATTGCGAACAAGCCTAACTTTAAGCCTAACCCTAACCCTAACTTTAGCCTAACTCTAACTTGTCACTGTCACTGACAAGAAAATAAACGTACTATACCTTTAAAATGCCAGCGCATACAAGGATTCCATTAGTCTATTTTGTCATTACAGTATTACCTTATTTATAAATAGTTTATTTTTTATTATAAAGGATATTTTATTATTGGATATTCTGGTCCTATTAGACTAATGAAATCCTTGTATGCACTGGCACTAGAGTTGAGCGAAACAGGTCGGTCACATTCAAAAAACACCGACTTTAGCCAAAGTCGGGTTTCACCGAGCGAAACCCGGCCATAGCGTGAGGTCGGCCATGCGTTCAGTTTTCCCATAATGCTTGCAGGTGCCTTTTCTCAGCCAATGAGCAAGGACGTACACTGTGGGCAATGGGATGACATGCGCAGCGGCCACCACCATCTTAGAGAAGGGCATTGCAGTGATTGGCTTGCTTTGTGTGGCGTCACAGTGGCTATAAAAGCCCTCACCGCCGACCGCCATTTTACTTTTGCCGATCTTAGCGTAGGGAGAGGTTGCTGCCGCTATTTCTCATTAGGGAGAGCGTTAGGCAGGAAAAAAAAACTTATTCTGTGCTTGTGCTGATAGCGATTAGCTGTACAGTTAGTGTGCAGTGACAGGGAGGATTTTGTTGTGTGCAGCAGCGCTGGTTATTAGGCTGCCTGCCAGTGACAGGGGAGGAATTTCTTGTGTGCAGCTGCAGAGATGATTATTAGGCTGCCTGCCAGTGACAGGGGAGGAATTTCTTGTGTGCAGCTGCAGAGATGATTACTAGGCTGCCTGCTAGCTGTATTGCTGTGTGTACACTGCTGTGCAGAGTGCTTTTTAACACAGCACCTACACAGCACTAATACTTTTATTCTTTTTTTCTGCACAGTTACCGAGCATTCACTTTTCCCCACACTGTATAGAGCTGTACGCTCCTCACACACTACCATGTACCAGCTGGTATCACGGACAAATACATGCTGACAACCTGTGTGTGGCTCCGGAAATAAATACGAAGGTTTAAATTTTCCCCAAAACCGTATACAGCTGGTATCTTCTGATACAGTACAGTTTTTCAGCCTTCTGTATTACGGTCAAATCCATACTGAGAGAGCGTCTGTGTGTTACTCTGGAAATATATACGAAGATTTAAAATTACCCCAACACTGTATACAGCTGTACGCTACTGATACAGTACATTTTTTCTGCTGTTCATATTCTGGTCTACTCCGTCCTGAGCCTGTGAGCGTCTGTCTGTTACTCCTGAAATATATATGGAGATTTAAAATTACCCCAACACTGTATACAGCTGTATGCTCCTGATACAGTACACTTTTTATACTTTTCATATTCTAGTCTAATCTATACTGAGGCTGTGAGCATCTGTCTGTTACTCCGGAAATATGTACTGTATGGAGATTTAAAATTACCCCAACACTGTATACAGCTGTACGCTACTGATACAGTACACTTTTTCTGCTTTTCATATTCTGGTCTACTCCATACTGAGCCTGTGACCGTGTGTGTTACTCCTGAAATATATACGGAGAATTAAAATTACCCCAACACTGTATACAGCTGTATGCTACTGATACAGTACACTTTTTATGCTTTTCATATTCTGGTCTACACCATACTGAGCCTGTGAGTGTCTGTCTGTTACTCCGGAAATATATACAGAGATTTACAATTACCCCAACACTGTATACAGCTGTACGCTCCTGATACAGTACTTTTTCTGCTTTTCATATTCTGGTCTACTCCATACTGAGCCTGTGAGCTTCTGTGTGTTACTCCTGAAATATATACGGAGATTTAAAATTACTCCAACACTGTATACAGCTGTACGCTACTGAAACAGTACTTTTTCTGCTTTTCATATTCTGGTCTACTCCATACTGAGCCTGTGAGAGTCTGTGTGTTACTCCTGAAATATATATGGAGATTTAAAATTACACCAACAATGTATACAGCTGTACCGTACGCTACTGATACAGTATACTTTTTCTGCTTTTTATATTCTGATCTAATCCATACTGAGCCTGTGAGCGTCTGTGTGTTACTCCTGAAATATATACGGAGATTTAAAATTACCCCAACACTGTATACAGCTGTACGCTACTGATACAGTACACTTTTTATGCTTTTCATATTCTGGTCTACACCATACTGAGCCTGTGAGTGTCTGTCTGTTACTCTGGAAATATATACAGAGATTTACAATTACCCCAACACTGTATACAGCTGTACGCTCCTGATACAATACACTTTTTCTGCTTTTCATATTCTGGTCTACTCCATACTGAGCCTGTGAGCTTCTGTGTGTTACTCCTGAAATATATACGGAGATTTAAAATTACTCCAACACTGTATACAGCTGTACGCTACTGATACAGTACTTTTTCTGCTTTTCATATTCTGGTCTACTCCATACTGAGCCTGTGAGCGTCTGTGTGTCACTCCTGAAATATATACGGAGATTTAAAATTACCCCAACACTGTATACAGCTGTACGCTTCTAATACATCACCCTTTTTCAACTTTTTATATTCTGGTGTAATCCATACTGAGCCTGTGAGCGTCTGTGTGTGACTCTGCAAATATATACGGAGATTAAAAATTACCCCAGCACGGTATACGGCTGTACGCTTCTGATACAGAACACTTTTTTGCTTTTTATATTCTGGTGTAATCCATACTGAGCCTGGCTCCAGAAGGCCTGGAAGGCTCCCTTTTCTGGGATTACGTAAACCGCTTTTAAAGCCGGAGCATCAGGAACAGGTTTTGTCTTACATTGCCGAAACAGCCTCCAGCTCTATTGCCTCCTCTTCTGAAGTTTCAAAAACTCCAAGTCGTCAGTGCAGGCTTCTGGTCAGGAACAACCCTTTCCTTGTGTCCTTCAACCCCACCAAAAGTGAAGGATGCGGCAGGCCACACTTCAGATTACTCCATGGAGCTCTTTTCACATACCATGCCTGGGTTATGGAGTTAAATCCTGAATTCCCCAGTCCAAGATGAATCTGACATGGAGTGCACTGATGCACAGCCACTGCTATATGATTCTGCTGGTACATTAACCCTGAGCATGACATTGCCCTCGCAGTCTACTGAGCCAGAATGTGACCCTGATGAAACTCAGGTGCCCCTTCCTGCATACTATACCACCTTACACGGTACCACAGAGAAAGGTGCAGATGAAATTGAAGAGGAGGTGATGGATGACCCAGTTGTTGACCCGGATTGGCATCCAGTGGGGGAAGAGGGTGCCGCTGGCAATAGCTCAGAAGAGGAGGAGGATCCGCAGCAGGTATCAACATGGCAGCTGGGGTTATCTGGCAGGCCCATAGCAGTCCAAAAGCATGTTAAAAAAACAAAAAGAGTTGCAGGACAATTTGGCCAGACGGTCAAATTAGCACAGCGTGCAAGCCCTGAAAATTTATACCATAGTGGGAAGAGTGCAGTGTGGCACTTTTTTGACCAAAATCCTATTGATGAGGCAAAGGTTATCTGTAAGAAGTGCGGAAGGACCTTTAGCCGAGGGAAAAATTTCAGAAATTTGAATACCAGTTGCATGCTTAGACATTTAATGAACATGCACTTGCAAGCGTGGACGGATTACAAAACCTCAGGTAGCACATGTGCACCTGCTCCGACTGAAGATAGCCAGCAACGCTCCATCGCTTCCCCCACTGTAAGCCCACCGGTTAGCACACCACCAGCAAGAAATGTTGAGGTGTTGTCGCAAGGCCAAAGCAGTCAGGGAATCACAATGTTTTTGCAACAAAAGACTGAATCTAGGCCATCACCACCACCACCATTACCATCACAACCCCCCCCAGTCCGTCATGTCCACCGCTAGTTCCCCCATATGCAGCTCTCAAGTCCAGCTCACCCTAGAAGACACTCTGAGTAGGACAAGAAACTACTCATCCTCTTATCCGATTGGCTTTGAACGCCTACATTGCCAAACTGATCTCATTAGACATGATGCCCTTCCGTTTGGTTGAAAGAGCAGCTTTCAGAGACCTCATGGCCTACGCTGTCCCACGCTATGACCTACACAGTCGGCACTTCTTTTCTCGAAAAGCCATCCCTGCCCTCCACCTGCATGTAAAAGACTGCATTGTCCATGCACTCAAACAATCAGTGAGTGGAAAGGTGCAACTCACAACAGATGCATGAGCCAGTAGGCATGGCCAGGGTCGTTACGTGTCCATCACTGCGCACTGGGTTAATGTGGTGGATGCAGGGTCCACAGGGGACAGCGGTGGTGGGACAGTGCTGCCTAGCCCATGGTACAGGCAACAGTTGGCTGTAGGCGTATAACCCTCCTCCAGAAGCGAAAGCTCGTCGCACAAGCACTCCATCCGCAGCTGCCAGTGTTGCACACGAGGTGTCCCACTTTCGAACAGCTAGTGGTAAGCGTCAGCAGGCTGTTTTAAAAATGATGTCTTTGAGCGACAACAGACACACCGCAGAGGTACTGGGCGACTACTTGCAGCGAGAAACTGAGTCATGGCTGGGCAGTCTACATCTTGAGCCAGGCAAGGCAGTCAGTGATAACGGCCGTAATTTTGTGGCGGCCATAGCCCTGGCAAAACTCAGACACATACCTTGTCTGGCTCACACCTTGAACCTGGTGGTGCAGTGCTTCTTAAATAATTATCCGGAGTTACCAGCCCTGCTCCATAAGGTGCGAAGACTGTGCTCGCACATCCGTCGCTCGCCCGTAGACTCCAGTCGTATGCAGAGGCTGCAGTGATCGCTCCATCTCCCCAAGCACCGCCTAATCATAGACGTTGCAACAAGGTGGAACTCCACCATGCACATGGTTCAGAGGCTGTGCGAACAGAGGCAGGCTGTAATGCATTTGTGGGAGGATACATGGGCAGGCAGCTTGAGGGAAGGCTTCGAGTTGTCGGGTGTGCAGTGGTCAAAGCTGAAAGACCTCTGTAAATTCCTTCAGTGTTTTGAGCAATGCACACGGCTGGTAAGCGCAGATGACGCCATCATAAGCATAAGCATCCCACTTATGCGTCTGCTCATGCAAACTTTGACTCACATTAAGGATCAGGCGTCTGCAGCGGAGGAGGAAGAGGAGGAGGGAAGCCTTGATGACAGTCAGCCATTGTCTGCTCAAGGAACTGTCCTGGATGAGGTGGAGGAAGAAGAGGAAGAGGAGGAGGATGAGGAGGATGATTATTTTTGGGAGGAGGATGCTTCTCAGGGGCAAGAGAAAATGCTGGCTTGCCTAGGTCAGGTACAGGGTCTGTGCGTGACTGGAGGGATGTGGATTTGCCAGAAAGTGCATCTCCACCCACCACTTGCAGTGCATAATTGACACCTGGAACATTGGCCCACATGTGTGATTATGTCTTGTGTATCCTAAAAAGGGACCCCCGCATTGCCAAAATTATGAAGGATGACGACTACTGATTGGCCAGCATCCTCGATCCACGCTATAAAGGCAAATTACAGAACATCATGCCACTGGAGAACCTAGGGCATATATTGCCGAACAAACAAGCAACTCTGGTAAACCGTTTGTTAGAGGCATTCCCAGCACACAGCAGCGGTGCTGGTTCTACCACGAGCCGTACTGGGCAACATGGAAGAGGTGTTCGTGGTGCACACAGCCTAAGTGGCGCTGGAGACAGGGGTTTCATGACCATGTTGTGGACTGATTTCTCGAGGACCGCTCACACGACTGTTAATACTGAATCGATTGCAACAGACAGGAGACAGCAGTTGTCAACTATGGTTCAAAATTACCTCTCCTCCCCTATCGATGTTCTCTCTCACAGTTCATTTCTATTTGACTACTGGGCCTGTAAACTGGACACCTGGCCTGAATTGGCACAATATGCCTTACAGGAGCTCGCTTGCCCTGCTGGTAGTGTGCTATCAGAAAGAGTCTTCAGTGCTTCTGGATCAATCCTGACAGGAAGAAGGACCCGGCTGTCGACCAAAAATGTTGGTGATCTCACCTTCATTAAAATGAACTGTGCCTGGGTTTCAAAGGATTTTGTACCAGCTTCCCCTGATGACACATAGGTTGCCAGCAAAATGGCTCGCTTTGTCCTCCTCTTCCTCCGACTTCTCCAATTCCTCCATTTGCAGCTGCTGAACGTCCAGCCTACACCTCAATATATGCCAGTTTTTCCACCTCCCTAACTGGGCTGTACCCCCCACAGGGCCGGCGTCAGCACTTGGAGCACCCGGGCAAGTGCCGGGGCCCTGAGCAGATGGGGGCCCACTCGCCGTCAGAGACACCGGCATACTATGAGGGGCCCTGTGCCAGTGCTGGCGCTCACGAGTGGGCCCCCTCTGCTTGCTCAGGGCCCCAGCACTTGCAATACTTACGTCTCCCTGCTCCACCGCTGTGACGTCTTCCGCGTTTCCTGACAGTGACATTCAGGTCAAGAGAGCGATGACGTCACGTCTGTGTGCCCTCTGCCTGAACAGTCATAGTAAAAATTAGTAATAACCCACATATCACATGTACAGCTAATCAGTAAACAGAACTGTGCTAAATAAACATGTGTATATTGGACATAGTAAAGAGACAAACTGTACTTAATACAGAAAACACTTGGTGTTTCATACTACCGCCATATTGTAGTACTTCCCTCTTGCCATCCCTGTTTTTCCCTTTTCTCTTGTTGTTTTTATTGTTTTTTCAATAAAGTTTTTTGAGACTATATGGCTGTTTTTCTTGCGATATTTCTGAACAGTCATAGTGCAGAGAGCTGGAAGAGGGTGACTCTGAGGAGTCCAGAGTAGAGAAGCGCCCAGTGAGGAGGGGTATTTCATTTTTTTTAATATTGGAGCAATATATGGGAGCATTATACACTGGAGAATTATATATGGGGCCCATCATACACTGCAGCATCATAGATTGGGCCCATAATATACTGAGCATCAAATGGGCCCATTATATATGGAGCATTAATATAGGCCCATCATACACTGGAGCATCATCCCGGGGCCCAAAATATACTGGATCATCATATGGGGCCCATTATATATGGAGCATTATATAGGCCCATCATACACTGGAGCATCATCCATGGGCCCATCATATACTGGAGAATCATATGGGGCCATCATATACTAGAGCATCATATGGGGTTCATTATTTATGGGGCATCACATGGAGCCCATTATATTTGGAGCATTATATGGGGCTCATCATACACTAGAGCATTTTAAATGGGCCCATCATACACTGGAGCATCATATACGGGCCCAATATACACTGAGCATCATATGGGGCCCATTATACACTGAGCATCATATGGGGCCCAAAAAACAGGGTTGGACAAAATAATGGAAACACCTAACGTTTTGGCATCATAATCTTCGAACATGTTATAAACATGCAAACCGTGACATATGGTAAGTTTTTGTAGTTGATTATTTGTGTTATGTGATATGTGTATGTAAATTAACTGTTTGTTTTGCAGAATTGTAAGAACATTGATGAGTACCTGATACCAATGGCAACCTCTCGGATTTTCAAAAAGGCCAAATTGTTGGTGCTCGTATGGCAGGCGCTAGTGTAACCGAAAGTGCCCGAATGCTTGGCATGTCAAGAGGTACTGTCTGTTATGAATGTGCTAGAGATGGTTTCTGAGCAGAGGCTGGCGACCCTCAGGATTGGGCTTTTCCCTGACACACTGGGGATCCTGTTTTGAATGATATTGATGTATTCTTTCTGGCTCTGGGTTATTGTACGATGAACCTAATGTCACCGATCAAGCTGAAAAAACCTTGTTGGCATTAAATCAAGGTCTTGAAGACGCTGAGTTGTACTGTCAGAAATTCCGAAAGTGGCAGTCCTGACCAAATGGAATGATGATGCTTTGGCAGCCTTTTTCGGAAGGGCTGTCAGAGAATGTAAAGGATGTTATGGTGGATTCCCTGCTCCCTCTGGTCTCAATGATTCTATGTCATTGCTATTCAAATTGACAGACGTTTGCGTGAGAAAAGGTATGTGTGAGATAGTGTTGCCTTGTGAGCTAGCTTCTGAGCCCATACAGTGTGATAGAGTGACTTCTGGGCACAGCGTCATGAGTTTCGAAAGCGCAATGGGTTATGTTTCTACTGTGGTGACGCCTCTCATGCTATTTCAGTCTGCCCTAAGCGGGGAGACGTTCTGCACGTTCATTTGTATTAGGTAGTGTTCAGACTAAATTTCTGTTGACTGTTACCCTGATTTGCTCCCTGTCCACATTTTCTGCTCAGGCTTTTTGTAAGGTTCTATGTATATATTCCTGAAACTCAGTTTGTTCGTCAGCCATTTTACTTTCTGTCTTGCTGCAGCTATCTTGCCCTCAGTCAAAATGGAGTTTCCAGCTTGCATGTTCCCGCCCTGATTCTCTCCTTTGCTTCTTAAGCAGCCACAGCTGAGCAATCAGTGCTTCAGAATCTAGCCTGCAGTGAACCTGTGACTTGACTCCTGTGAGCCTGGACCTTGTACTCCAGCTATTCCTACTGAGGAACTCTGAAGCACTTGTGGACTCTGAACCCTGCTCTTTGAAAGACCCACGTTTGCATGGACTTACGGTAACAGAGAAGAAGATCCTGAATCTGTATTGGAGAGTGATTGCTGAGCTTGGATTGCTCTGGCCTGCTGTGTCTCCTGTTTCTGTGTCTGCAAACTGTGTGACTATTTCTGCCAACTTGTATGAAGTAATACAGGACTTTCTATATCAAACCTGTGTCTCATGTATGTTCATCGCACCCAAGCACAAGACGCTATATGAACTGTACTACATACATTACAAGATTCTGAACCAAAACGTTAGTGTCTGCTGGGTCTGGAAGCTGTGTCTGCTGTACTGTGATATCAGACGTCCGTTGTACTTTCTGTGATGACAGTGGTTGTGACTTCTCACAACCATTCCAGGTGAGCAATTCCCTTAAGTTTTTTCTTTTTGCAGTGTTACCACAGGTAAACACATTGTTTTTTTTTTTTCCTTTCTTTCTCTTTTTTTTGTCTGCTGTAACTCTGGATATCAGATGTCTGGTTGAAACTTTCTGTGATGATAGTGGTTGTGACTTCTCACAACCATTCCAGGTGAGCATTCCCTTAATTTTTTTTTCTCTCTGCAGTGTTGCCACAGGTGAACACTATTGTTTTTTTTTTCTCTCCTCTTCTTCCAGTAATCCTGTCTTAAAAGATCTGAAAATGGAGGCCCGCATAAAGAACTTTGCGGAGTGACTGATAATATCCTTGCAGATTTGCAGAATATAAAGACCCGTTTTACAAATCTACAGGACCTCAATAATCACAATTTGCAAGTGGTTGACAGACTACCCAGGATTTGCGAGCCAGGATTGAGGTTCTAGAGGGGCGAGTCCAGGCTCCTGCCGTAGCCCCGAGTGCTGGGATTCCCAAGTTGCCCCCTTTTCGTTTTGGCGGTGAACGTGAGAAATTCAGGGATTTATTAATCAATGCAATCTTTTTTTTTTCTGCACATGCTTCACAATTTCCCACTGAACGATCTAAGGTGCTTACTATAATTATGTTGCTTACCAACAAGGCTTTAATGTGGGCAAACCCTCTGATTGAGACTGAGGATGATTGTTTGAATCACCTTGATGATTTTATTTCAGCCATGGGCAGGTGTTTGATGACCCCAATCGAGGTGCAACAGCTGAAGCAGCCATGTTAGCTTTGCGCCAAGGTAAGCACTCGGTAGCTGAATATGCCTTGATTTCAGGAGATGGGCCCTTGATACCACCTGGGACAGTTCCGCCAAAAATCTATTTTCGAAAGGGTTATCTCCACTGATTAAGGATGAACTTGCTCGTGCCGACCCTCCCACTGCGTTAGGTGACTTTATTAACTACTGCATCCGTATTGATACTCGCTGACTGAACGCAGGCAAGAGAGATGGTTCGAAAGCAATCGTACTAACCTTTTCCTACCTTCCTCTCCACTAAGGAACCTTTGAGTAGGATTACACGGGAACCTGAACCTGAACCCATGCAGGGAGACTCTTTACAACGACGGGTTAGTGATGCACGCAAGGAACATCGTTTTAAGGAGAATCTATGTTTCTATTGTGGTAAATCAGGGCACTCAAAAAAACTGCCCCAGCCTTCTCATAAGACTACTGCGCACCTTATTGGTGTTGAGAGGGACAGTCAGGTCCGAGCCCCAGGGTCTAGAAAGATCTCCAACAGTCTGATTTCTCGACTTAAAATCGTTTTCCTTGGGAAATTTTTACGTGTAAACGCTGCCATTTTTTCAAATTTCCCCAGCGGGGTCCCCTGAGTTTTAAGAAAAACAATTCTATTTGCTTTCTTCCATCAAACTCGGGGTTTTACTAGTTGGGGGTCTAGCCTGTTTGATCACTCGGGCAAGGGGAAATTTATGGGTGTCCCTTTGCCCGAACGGGAAACATTCAGTGAAGAAGGCTACTCCAGTACGAGGAAAGTATTTTTTTTTGATTGGGTTTTTTTTGGAAAAGATTTTGGGGTTTTATTTTTTTTAAGGAAATTTTTTTTTTATCCCCTTTTTTTTTTTGAATTGGAAATTAAATTTTTTTGGGAAAAATTTTTTTGGGTATTTTTTTATTGTTTTTAAAGTTTTTTTGTTGTTGAAAAAGTGTTCAACTTTTTTTATTAAAAAAAACCCCCCTTTTGCATATATTTCCTTGTTTTTTTGGGGAAATATTTTTGACTATTTGGGGCCCCAGTAAAGGTTTTTAAAAATTAATGATAAAAAGGGGGTAACCCCCCTTTCTCCCGGGGGGTTTTTTTTTTTTAAAAAAGGGTGGTTTTTGGGGTTTTTTTTTTTTTGCCGTTTTTGTTTTTTTATTTTTAGGATGGAAATTTTTTTTTTTTGATTTTTTTTTTTTTTTTGTATTGGGGATAATTTAAATTTATTTTGTAGCTATGGAATTGAAAATTCTTTTTTTTTTGAGTACCCCCCCCCCAAATTTTTTTTAAAAATTTTGGGATTTTTAATTTTTTTAATTTTTTTTTTGAAATTTTAAATTTTTTTAAATAAAAAATTGGGTTTTAATTTTGGACGTTTTAAAAAAATTTTTTTGAAAGTTGATTATGCCAAAATTTTTTTTTTATTTTTAAAGGAATTTTTTATGGATGGAAAAAAATTGATTAATTAAAAATTTTTAAAAATTTTATTTTGATTTTTTTTTTTGAAATTTTTTTATGGATATACCCTTTTTTCCCGGGAAAATTATTTTTTGCTCCCCAAAGAAATTTTGTTTAAAAAAAATTTTAATGTTTGTAAATTTTAAGTTTTTTTGGTTTATGTTTTTAAATTTTTTCTTTTTAAAAATTTTGGGTTTTTATTTTTTTTTTTTTTTTTGGTAAAACAGATGTTTTAAAAGGATTTTTTATATTGGGATAAAAAAAGGGGTTTTTTAAGGGGTGCCCAAAAAAAAATTTTTAAAATTTTTGTTTTTTGTGGCTAATTATTGAGTTGGTTTTTTTTTTAATTTTTTTTTTAGAAGGTGGTGGGTGAATGATTTAGGTTTTTTAAAAATTTAATTATTTTTTTTTGTTTTTTTTGGGTTTTTTGCCTATTTGGAAAAGGTTTGGGATTTTTTTTTGGGGGTTTTTTTGTTTTGAAATTTTGGGTTGGGTGTTTTTGAAAATGTTTTTTTGGTTTTTAAAAATTTTTTTCTGGGAAAGGGAATTTAAAAAGGAATTTTTTCCCGTTTTTGGTATTAAATTTTTTATTATTTTTAATTTTTTTGGTGGAAAAAATTTAAAATTTTTTGTTTGTCCCCCCCTTTTTTTTTTATTTTTTGGACCCCAGAAGCATTTTCCCCGTTAAAAGAAAAATTTACCACTGCACCTATCCAGTACATCCCAACCCCGACTTCCTTCATAATAAGGTGGATGCTTCAGAAGTGCCGTTTGGAGCTATACTCTCTCAGAGAACAGGTGAGAAGAATGTCTTGCATCCCTGTGCCTTCTTTTCCCAGCAGTTGTCTTCGGCTGAGAGGAACTACGATGTGGGCAATAGAGAGTTGTTGGCCATTATTGCCGCCTTCAAAGAATGGAGACACCTTCTTCGGAGCTGCACAGAAAATAGTCGTCCTGACAGACCATCGTAACCTTGAGTTTATCGTCGGCTAATGCCTGACTCCTCGCCGGGCTCGCTGGAATCTTTTCTTAAACCAATTTAATTTTATCATCTCTTATAGACCAGGATCGCGCAATGGAAAGGCTGATGCACTCTCTAGGATTTACTCAGCAGAGACACGTCCAATTACTCCTCCTAAGACTATTCTTCCTGACTCTAGATTCCAAGAGTAATTCATAATCAAGACCTACTTAAGGAATCAAGGAAGAACCATGCGGATTCCTTTTTGGCACAACCCCCAAGGACGTAAGTCTTGTCTTTAAGAATGGTTGTGGATTCAGGACAACCCTGTATATTCCGAAACAGTCAGATTGAGAGTATTGCAACTCATTCACATTCCAAGATAGCTGGGCATAGAGGAATTCTAAAGACCAGGAATTTTTTCTCGTTCTTTTGGTGGCCCACTTGCAGGAAGGATGTTTTGAATTATGTAACTTCATGTGAGGTCTGTGCAAGATGCAAAACACCTCGCTCCTCACCAACTGGTCTGTTACAGCCTCTTCCCACCCCGTCCCGCCCGTGGGGATCCATTTCTATGGACTTCATTGTGGAGTTACCAACCTCTCAGGGGAAGAACACCATTCTAGTGGTGGTTGACCGTCTAACAAAGGCAGCTCATTTTATCCTTGTGTCGGCTTACCCACTGTAAAACAGACATCAGATTTGATGATTAAAGATGTGTTTCGCTTACATGGAGTACCGGATGAGGTTATTTCGGATCGAGGGGTGCAATTCACTTCTAGGTTTTGGCAAAATTTCTGTGCAGCATTGGACATTAAAGTAAACCTTTCTTCTGCTTTTCATCCCCAGACTAATGGACAGACCGAACGAACCAATCAAACCCTGGAGCAGTATCTCCGCTGCTTTATCTGCCACCTACAGGATGATTGGGTGGATCTACTTCCATTAGCTGAGTTCTCGTATAACAACTCTCAGAGTGCCTCCACTAAACAGTCTCCTTTTTACTCTAATCTAGGTTATCATCCTAACATTCTACCACGATTCCATAGAAACGCCTTTACCAGCAGTAGCTGAAAGAATCACGTCTTTACAGAAGAATATGGATCTTCTAAAGGAAAATCTGGAATCGGCTCAAGAAAGGTACAAGAAAGCAGCAGATAAATTTCGTAAACCTGCACCAGCTTTCAAGGTAGGAGACTTGGTCTGGCTGTCAACCAGAAATCTTAAGTTAAGGATTCCATCGTCTAAGTTGGGACATAAGTACATTGGACCCTATAAAATCAGTAAAATTATAAGTGCCGTTGCTTGTCGTCTTCAACTGCCCAGAACTATGAGAATCCACCCTGTCTTTCATGTATCCCTACTAAAGGCTGCGACACCCAATAACGTTTCCTGGACGTTCCTCTCCTTGCCCTGACCCAGTGCTAGTCGATGGTCAGGAAGAATTTGTGGTGGAAAGGATTTTAGATTCCAGGTTGTATAGAAATCAGTTACAATATCTGATTAAATGGCAGGGCTACCCAGTGGAGGACAACTCATGGGAACCGGTCAATAACGTTAATGCTCCTCGCTTGCTCCGTCAGTTTCATCAGAGGTACCCACACAAGCCTGGTCTGAGGTCATCCGGAGGTTGTCCTTAAGGGGGGAGTAATGTAAGGTTCTATGTATATATTCCTGAAACTCAGTTTGTTACGTCAGCCATTTTACTTTCTGTCTTGCTGCAGCTATCTTGCCCTCAGTCAAAATGGAGTTTCCAGCTTGCATGTTCCCGCCCTGATTCTCTCCTTTGCTTCTTTAAGCAGCCACAGCTGAGCAATCAGTGCTTCAGAATCTAGCCTGCAGTGAACCTGTGACTTGACTCCTGTGAGCCTTGGACCTTGTACTCCAGCTATTCCTACTGAGGAACTCTGAAGCACTTGTGGACTCTGAACCCTGCTCTTTGAAAGACCCACGTTTGCATGGACTTACGGTAACAGAGAAGAAGATCCTGAATCTGTATTGGAGAGTGATTGCTGAGCTTGGATTGCTCTGGCCTGCTGTGTCTCCTGTTTCTGTGTCTGCAAACTGTGTGACTATTTCTGCCAACTTGTATGAAGTAATACAGGACTTTTCTATATCAAACCTGTGTCTCATGTATGTTCATCGCACCCAAGCACAAGACGCTATATGAACTGTACTACATACATTACACTTTTGTTGATTCAGGAGCAGCTATTAACCTGATGGATTTTGACTTTGCCAAACGTGGTGGGTTTCCCATGATACCCCTGCGGAAGTCTATTCCCCTACTGGCATTGATTCTACCCCTTTGGAGAAGAATAAACCCCAGTTTTCTACTCAGGTGATAATGAGGGTTGAACCAGATCATCAGGAGAGTTGCAAATTTCTGGTTGCTGTATAATCTGCATGATATTATTGTACTAGGTTTCCCTTGGTTACAGTCTCATAATCCTGTTTTGGATTGGAAATCTGTGTATGTGACCAGTTGGGGCTGCCAGTGTGTTAATGCCGACACTCCTGTTTTTTTCTGCCTCTCCCAGTCTCAGGATGTTCCTGACTTTTTGACTGATTTTTCAGATGTATTTAGTGAAAGTAAATCTGCATCCTTGCCCCCTCACAGGAGCTATGATTGCGCTATTGAATTAGTGCCTGGTGGTAAATTTCCTAAAAGTCCGCCTTTTTAACTTGTCTGTACCTGAACACGATGCTATGCGATCTATATCAAGGAGTCATTGAGAAGGGTCATATCAGACCATCCTCTTCACCCTTGGGTGCCGGTTTTTTCTTTGTGGCCAAAAAGGATGGTTCATTGAGGCCGGTATTAATTATCGTCTCTTGAATAAGATCACTGTGAAGTATCAATATCCGTTACCCTTGATTTCTGACCTTTTTTCCAGGGTGAAAAGTGCTAGTTGGTTTACCAAGCTTGACCTCAGGGGGCGTATAACCTTATTCGCATTAAGCACGGGATGAATGGAAGACGGCGTTTAATACCCCAGAGGGGCATTTTGAGTACCTAGTGATGCCCTTTGGGCTCACTAATGCTCCTTCCGTCTTCCAATCCTCATGAATGATATTTTCAGGGATTTTTTGATAAATTTCTGATTGTTTATTTGGATGATATCTTGATTTTTCCAATGACTGGGACTCTCATGTGAAACATGTTCGGACTGTGTTCCAGATTTTGAGAGAGAATGCACTGTATGTGAGGGATTAAAGTGTCTTTTTGGCGTACAGAAGGTCTCATTTCTGGATTCATTTTGTCTCCGTCTGTTATTGAAATGGACCCGGTCAAGGTTCAGGCCATCTGTGATTGGGTCCAACCTACTTCATTAAAGGCTCTTCAGAGATTTTTGGGTTTTGCCAATTTTTATTGTAAATTTATTGGTAATTTCTCCGGTATTGTTAAACCATTGACTGATTTGACCAAAAGGGTTCTCATGTGGTGAATTGGCCTCCTGAGGCAGTCTCTGTGTTCAGGAACTTAAGCAGAGATTCATTCTGCTCCTGTTCTAACGGCAGCCTGATGTTTCTCTACCGTTTCAGGTGGAGGTTGATGCCTCTGAAATTGGGGCAGGTGCCGTTTTGTCCAAAGAGATCCGGAGACCTCTAAGAGTAACCCTTGTGCCTTTTTCTCTCGAAAATTTTCTCCAACTGAACGTAATTATGACGTGGGTAATCGGGAGTTATTGGCCATGAAGTGGGCCTTTGAAGAGTGCAGACATTGGCGGGAAGGAGCCAAACATCAGGTGGTGGTCCTCACGGACCATAAGAATCTGGTTTATCTCGAATCAGCCAAGCGACTTAATCCTAGACAGCCAGGTGGGCCTTGTTTTTCACACGTTTTAATTTTGTGGTTCCTTTTCTTCCTGGCACTAAGAATGTTAAGGCGGATGCCCTCTCGAGGAGTTTCTTTGCGGACTCTCCTCAGTTATCTGATCCTACTGTTATTTTGAAAGAGGGTGTAGTTCTTTCCGCCATCTCGCCCAATTTGAGACTGGCTTTGGAAAGGTGTCAGGAGGATAAACCTGAGCGCTGCCCTATTGGGAAATTGTTTGTCCCAGACCAGTGGAAGAAGAGTGTGATGTCTGAGATTCATTGTTCCGCGTTGGCTGGTCATCCCGGGATTTTTTGGTACCAGAGACTTGGTGAGTCGGTCCTTTTGGTGGCCTACTTTGTCTCGTGACATCAGGGAATTTGTGTAGTCCTGTGGGACTTGCTTCTCGCTCCAAGCCTTGCTCTTGCTCTAGTGGTTTGTTAATGCCATTACCTGTGCCCAAGAGGCCATGGACCCATATCTCTATGGATTTTATTTCCGACCTCCCTGTTTCTCAGAGAATGACTGTTATCTGGGTAATCTGTGATAGGTTTTCCAAGATGATACATCTTGTGCCATTACCTAAGTTACCTTCCTCCTCCGTATTGGTGCCTTTGTTCCTTCAGCACGTGGTTCGGTTACATGGCATTCCGGAGAACATTGTGTCTGACAGAGGAGTCCAGTTTGTTTACAGATTTTGTAGGACATTTTGTTCTAAACTTGGTGTTCAATTATCTTTCTCCTCTGCTTTTCATCCTCAGACCAATGGACAAACCGAGAGAACAAACCAGACCTTGGAGACTTATTTGAGATGTTTTCTGTCTGCTGATCAAGATGACTGGGTCTCTTTTTTGCCTTTGGCTGAGTTTGCTCTTAATAATAGGGCTAGTTCTGCCACCTTGATGTCTCCATTTTTGTGCAATTTTGGGTTTCACCCTTGATTTCTCGATTTTCTTCGGGACAGGCAGAGGCTTCTGTCTGTCCGGGTGTTGACTCTGTTGTGGAGCGAATGCAGCAGATTTGGGACCAGGTAGTGGAGAGGTTGTCTCTCTCTCAGGAGAAGGCCCAACGGTTTGCCAACCGGCATAGGACTGATGGTCCTCGGTTTAAAGTGGGGGACTTGGTTTGGTTGTCCTCAAGAAATATCCCTATGATGGTTGCATCTCCGAATTTTAAGCCTAGGTTCATTGGACCTTATAAGATCATGGAGATTCTTAATCCTGTTTCCTTCCGTTTGCTTCTTACAGGGACACCTGGAGTATGTGGTTGAGAAAATATTGGATTCTCGTTTTTCTAGACAGAAACTCCAGTATTTGGTTAAGTGGAGAGGTTATGGTCAGGAGGACAATTCTTGGGTGTTTGCTTCGGACATCCATGCTAGGAGACTGATCCATGCCTATCACCGAGATCATCCTGATCGCCTGGTTGCACAAGTGAGGGTTCGGTGACCCCTCCTCAAGGTGGGGGTACTGTTGTGGATGTGCTAGAGATGGTTTCTGAGCAGAGGCTCCCTCTGGTGGTTACAGACAGTACTGAACCTTTCAGTGAGGATTGGTTCCTGGTTCATTTGGAAGTTTGCTGAGTCTTGCCTGCATCTTCTGCTATCAGATAAGATATTTTCTGCTTTTATTTTTGTGCTTGCTTTTTGCATTGTTCCCTGCACTTCTGTGGAGGTCAGCCAGGTCCCCTCCGGGGGCTTGTGCTCCTCTCAGTTTATCTGGAGCCACTGTTGTTTGTTCATTTGCTTTTTCCTGTTTTTTCAGTGGCTGTGGCTTAGTTTTGTTACACCAGAGATCTGATTTAGGTGTTAGAGATTGTGTGATCTCAGGTGTTTTTGCAATCAGAAGAGTTGGTATTTTTTAGGGTTTTTATTGGATTGCAGTGAGTATCCTTTCCTGTACTTTTCTGTCTAGACAGATTGGGCCCCAGCGTTTGCTCATTCTATTTTCTGTCTGTGTCCGTGCTTCTTCTTGTCTAACCGCCATTACATGTTTGGGGGCTTCCTAATTTCTTTGGGGATCTGCTCCGGGGCAGATAGCTTTCATCTTTCTGCCTTTAGGTGTAGTTATCTCTCAGGCTGTGACGAGGCGTCTAGGATCAACGTAGGAACGCTCCACGGCTACCTCTAATTGTGTGGTTAGTTCAAGTTACTGCAATCCAATAGGTTCCAGCCTCTCTTGTTATTGCCGTTTTTGCTTATTCTCCTCAGCTACCAAAACATAACAACTGTCTCCAAAGTAATGAATGCGTTTGAAAGAGAAGGAAAAACGTCCGCAGCAAAGCACAGGGCCGGCCGAAAGTCGAAGTTGACTGAGAGAGACCGTCGGACTCTAAAGCGAATTGTGAGAGAGGATCGCAAGACCACGGCTCCGAAAATCACTGCTGAGCTCAATGAACACCTACAGAAACCCAGTTTCCACGAAAACTGTTCGTCTGGAGCTGAACAAATCTGGATTCCACTGAAGAACTGCAATTCGAAAACCGCTGCTCTCAATGACAAATGTTTCCAAGCGTTTAGAGTGGTGTAGAAGCCTCAAGAATTGGTCCCTCGAGCCGTGGAAACATGTGATATTCTCAGACGAATCATTGTTTACCCTATTTCCGACCTCCGGCCGCATGTACGTTTGGAGACAGCCGAAAGAAGCATTCCATCCAGACTGCCTTCTCCAACCGTAAAACATGGCGGAGGTTCTGTGATGATCTGGGGTGCTATTTCGTGGAGATCCACCGGGCCAATGAGCTCCCTTCATGGAAGAATTAACAGCCGCGATTATTTAGGCATTTTGGGCGATCAAGTGCATCCTATGGTTCAAGCACTGTTCCCGGAGGGGAACGCCATCTTTCAGGATGATAATGCACCAATTCATACAGCTAGAATCGTTAAAGCATGGCATGAGGAACATTCTAATGAAGTTGAGCATCTCATCTGGCCCCCACAATCCCCAGACCTCAACATTATTGAGCATTTATGGTCGATTTTAGAGATTCAAGTTAGACGTCGATTTCCGCTGCCATCGTCGCTCAAAGAACTGGAGGGTGTTTTAACTGAAGAATGGCTAAAATTCCTTTGGAAACAATTCACACCTTGTATGAATCCATACCTCGGAGAATTGAGGCTGTAATCGCCGCAAAAGGTGGACCTACACCATATTAAACTAACTTTTGTTTATGTTTCCAGATGTTTCCATTATTTTGTCCAACCCCTGTATATGGAGCGTTATATAGGCCCATCGTACACTGGAGCATCATCCATGGGGCCCATCATATACTGGAGCATCATATGGGGCCCATCATATATTAGAGCATCATATGGGGTTCATTATTTATGGTGCATCACATGGAGCCCATTATATATGGAGCATCATATGGAGCACATATGGGGCCTATTCTGTATGGAGCATTATATGGAGCGCATTCTGTACGGTGCACTATGTGGTGGCCATAATACTGTATGGAGGACTAATACTGTCCGATTTTGAGCTATTGTAGAATTTACAATAGAAATCACTCATGTAATGTAAGAAGTGAAGTATTTGGCATTGTACTATACCTATATTTCTGTGCCGTATCGGAGCATCATGAATTGTGGTATGTGTTAAAGGGGCCCACTGAGACTCTTTCACCCGGGGCCCACGAAAACCTGGAGCCAGCCCTGCCCCCCCACAACTTTAGCCAAATAACCCACAGTTTTCAATGCGTTACTTGTTATGTTTAGGTAGCTGAGGAGAAAAAGCAAAAACGGCAATACACCAGAGAGGCTGGAACCTATTGGATTGCAGTAACCTGAACTAACCACACAACTAGAGGTAGCCGTGGAGCGTTCCTACGTTGATCCTAGACGCCTCATCACAGCCTGAGAGATAACTACACCTATAGGCAGAAAGATGAAAGCTATCTGCCCCGGAGCAGATCCCCAAAGAAAATAGGAAGCCCCAAACATGTAATGGCGGTAAGACAAGAAGAAGCACGGACACAGACAGAAAATAGAATGAACAAACGCTGGGGCCCAATCTGTCTAGACAGAAAAGTACATGAAAGAATTCTGACTGCAATCCAACAAAAAAACCTAAAAAATACCAATCTTCTGATTGCAAAAACACCTGAGATCACACGATTTCCACCACCTAAATCAGATCTCTGGTGTAACAAAACTAAGCCGCAGCCACTGAAAAAACAGGAAAAAGCAAATGAACAAATAACAGTGGCTCCAGATAAACTGAGAGGAGCACAGGCCCCAGGAGGGGACCCCGCTGACCTCCACAAAAGTGCAGAAAATTATGCAAAAAGCAAGCACAAAAAGAAAAGCAGAAAATATCTTATCTGAAAGCAGAAGATGCATGCAAGACTCCAGCAAACTTCCAAATGAACCAGGAACCACAATTGAGACAAGAACAATTGATCACCGGCGACCATCATGGGAGGGAACCTCCCTTATATCAGTCCAGTCAGAGATCCCAGATTGCCATTCCTCGCTGTAAAGGTTCAGTACTGTCTGTAACCGCCAGAGGGAGCCTCTGCTCAGAAACCACCTCTAGCACATTCATAAACAGTTACTGTTATTATAAAGTAAATTAAGGTTGACAAGCTTAAGTAATAAGAATTGATGTCGTTGGCATTGAAATGGGCACTGTAGTGTGTTTTTCTGTCCTCCTCTCACTGCCGACTTTTATTCCCCATTGACTTGCATTGGGGTCGGATTTCTGACTCCGACTCGACTTTTTCCGATATTTGGCCGATTTCGTTCGACTCGACTTTTGCGACAGTCAGGTGGTCCGAAACCCGACTCTACCCTACCGAGGCAAATTCCCTCATCTTTACTTGTGGGTAATATTAGATTTTCCTTGAAATAGCCAATGCAGAGGAACTGTTTGTCTACACATGGCTTAAAGCCTCTCATGCACATTAGAAAAAAAGTCATCCAATTTTGGTGGATTGTCTGAACAACTAATGTGTATGAGGCCTCCCAACTTTACCAGATAGATGATGTCTTATAGAGAAGGATCCAGCTGTTAGAATTTCAGTGACTTATTCTTTCTCTTGGTGTATAGATAAGCTGCTTTCACAGGTGTCTGGCAAAGCCTTCCTATGTATGGGAGAATTGGGAGAGGTAATTGTTGACAATGATCTTGTGGGTATGACCAGCCTTACCAAGGACATAACAGCTGATTGCTCAAGGTTACAAAAGCCAAACCTAATGTGATCAGGACAACTTCTTTAGAGAAGAGGTTGCCCTCGTAAGATAACCTCTTTAAATAATAGCTAAGTTTCAAATGGAACTACTCTACTCGATTACTATTAGCTCTACTCGAGAAGAAGAAAAAAACTGTCCTCTTAGTGCCTCATATAGATCATCACCCATTAAGTTAATGTCCAACTCACAAAAGCCATGAATTGTGATTAGGGGTTTTTGCCAAGCCAGAGTCTTCTCCAAAAGGAAGAGATACTTGCCTGTAGACAGCGGATTCAGGGTCCTTGCTCCCTCAACAGCGCAGAACATGGTGGTGAGAATCTGGCTAGGTTCTTTTATGTTAAAAATTTACTAACAGGGTAGCAACCTACAGGTGGGACTGGAGAGACACTTTATCTTCCTTCTGAAGGATAGCTAATTTGCATACTTTTACCCAATGAATCATTGCCTATAAGAATCCATACCAGCTGAGCTATATCATTAAAAGCCAGTCCTTCCCCCCATAGGTTTAAAAATGAAAATATCAGTGGGTGTATGATGTGATGATCATATTAAAGACAGTAAAACAAATCCGTTATACATAATCCTGTATATCAGAAGATTCACCTTCTACTGTTGCCATTTGTTGAATAATTCCTTTGTAAAATACAAGATTTCTACATCTTTTTTTACCATTTCCAGACTCGCATGATTGCGTTATTTTCAGATTGATGTGTTTGTCGATGTGCCCAGTAGAGGTTCAGCACAGGGAATATAAAATATTTGATTTATTTAGTTTGATTTAGTTTCCCTTAAAGCGGTCTTCTATTAATGTATGGAGAAATATCATTATAGTGTCTAGAATATTTGTGATCTTCAGCCATGACACTGAAACTTTTATTCATTTATTACTTACCAAGTCTTCCATGTTTAATAATGTTCTGATATATCAAACATTTTACTGGTTTTACTCATATGAGAGACAATATCCTTTCATCAGGATGACTGATTTTCTCATGGTAAACATCAGTTTATTAATAAGAGAGCAGTGTAGAAATATAGCTAGGTTATCCAGGAAAACACTTTACATCTCTTTTCAAACTGGCCAAGAAATTGTACCCCTTAAAGGAGTTATCTGGGACTGTTTTAATTTTTTCTTATGGGCTCAAGAACTGAAAGACAAGTAGTTGCTAACTACCCATTCTGCCCACCACTGACAGAGAAGCTGCTTTTCTTCCTCTCTGCTCTGTTGACATGGCTTTAATGCTGATTCTGCAGGGAGCTGGCTGTCAATCAGCGTGACGTTGACACTCACACCCCATCAACCCATCAGCCTGGAAGAGCTGCTCTGTTGATGGGAAGGAGCAATATCACAGGCAGGAGCGCTCTGTGATTGATCTGAGCCGGCACTGGGCAGAACAGGCAGGAAGTTAGCAACTCTCTGCCTGTACTAAACAAAAATCTATCCAAAATTAGAGACAAAGGTGTGTGAACATATAA
This sequence comes from Oophaga sylvatica, assembly GCA_033576555.1. Lineage (NCBI taxonomy): Eukaryota > Metazoa > Chordata > Amphibia > Anura > Dendrobatidae > Oophaga > Oophaga sylvatica. Next base: position 100,937,336 of record JARQOD010000002.1, on the reverse strand, counting down.
ACCCTCTAAAATATTGTATTTTATTATCGTTCATTGAAAACACCATTAAGGCTGTGACTGCTTACCCTGAACCTGCAGCTAATATCCATACATCAAGCCTCCTGATGAACCAAATGGACGGAGAAACAAACAATTTGAGGCAGTTTCCACAATCACTAACAGGTATTACTGTCAATCATTTCTTGTATTAGAGATATCTATGTATTAACTTTGTCACCAACTCTTTGATTTAGCTCACTGTATCAGAGGGCATAACAGGGAGAGTTAGGGATAGCTGCCGACGAGTGGGGGGCGCCATTTTGCCTATACTAGGGTGCCAACCTCCACGGTAGGCAGTATCAGCTCAAGCAAAGAGTATGGAATTACAGAATTTTGTTGTTTGGCTGAATTGTCAAATTAATGAAGGTAAACTTGACGATTTTTGTATTGATAAAAATACGGTTGTCCTTCCCCTTTATATTATCTTTATACCATATCATGTCCACACTGTACGGGTAATGGTGTTTTTAATGAATGATAATAAAATATACTGTGTTTGGAGGGTTTATATGTTCATGCAACTATCAGCCTGTCAGTTCTGAGCCCCATGAGAAGAAAGTAAAATAGTTTTGGATAACCCCTTTAACAAATAAGCATTTTTTTTATCTTTAAAGGAGTTTTTCATTACTTTGACAAACCCTTTTTAAATAAAGTAGTTCCTCTTTTATAATATAAAATGCCCTATACTCGCCTCCTGTATTGGCGCCGTACCAGCTATGTCATACAGAAAAAGACTAAGCACTCATCTTATGATATGAAGAAGATATTTAATAGTAGTGTATCCATCTGGATACACTACTATTAAATATCTTCTTCATATCATAAGATGAGTGCTTAGTCTTTTTCTGTATGATATTCTTGGTGTGGGAACCTAGACTTTAAGCACCACCATTCTATAAGTTGTGCTCACGCTTTCCTCTCCATTGGTACCAGCTATGTCGGCACCGGGTCTACCAGGGGTTGTGTGACATTGTTATAATCTGTAAGGATTGAGAGGTTAGAATTCAATCACCCTATCCTTTTGTCCAGAGGGGAGAGAAGCCACTGCCAGATTATTTTGACAGCTTATCTCTCATAGAGAACACATGGAGGCTCGGCTGAATGCATGTTTCTGTATGTGAGACACTTGATAAAAAGCTGACAATAAGTTAACTGCTATGTGATGTGTATGGCCAGCTTAAAGGGGTTGTCCATTACCTGGATAACCCCATTTTCAATAAAACAGTCTTCCTTATTAAATAAAAACATCTTTTACTATCTTCCCGTATTGATGCCATACTAGCTATGTCGGCTCCAGGTCTCCCAGGCCACGTCAGCCCTGCAGTCAATCAGCAGATTCCCCCATATACATTAGATGGTGGGATAATCCTGACTAAATTGGTGAGTTCAGACAACTTTTATTTAATATGAATGATTGTCTTTACGGGCCAAGCATTTTTTTCCTACTTTTTTACATTGTTGCACTCTATAACTTTTTTTTTTAATTTTTCTATCACTCTATGAGGGCTTGTATGCTGTGAGATTAGTTGTCTTATTTCATTGCATCATTTTAGATTACATAATTTTTGATTAACTTTTATTAACTATTTCTGGGAACATAATCATTTTATCATACTTTTTTTACTGTAAAAATTGTGGATTCTTCACTTTATGGCAAAAATAGCATGTAAACTTGATGTTGCGGGTCAGTTTGAATAAGGTGATGTAAAATATACAAAGGTGGTTTTGATGGATCAATATGCTGGACTTGTGTCTTTTTTCAACCATGAAGCTATAAAACCATGAAAAACGAAACCATGTTTTCTGTGTTGTTTAGCCCCCTCCTTCCCAAACGCATCTGCGTCAGAACATGTTTTGAATAAACATTGGTTTCTTTGGTACCATTTCATTTTGGGGTACATATGGCATTAATTACATTTTATTACATTTTTTATTGATGGGGATTTGGGTATTTTTAATTATTTTTTTATATATAGTTGTAAATATTTTTTCTAAACTATTTCTAGGGCACTTTACCACTATGGGACATAATCTATATATATAAAATTGAATGTCTGTGTGTGTGTATATAACCAACCAATCACGAAGCATCTTTCATTTCACCAGAGCTGTTTAAAAGAAGCTGAGCAGTGATTGGTTGCTATGAGAAATAGTTTTCTCACTCCACAACAACACCTCAGCAGACAGTGACTGGGTGGGAGAAATCTAGCATCCCCGGGAACATAAGCTCCAGCCATTGTCTGCCCCCCCGACAGAAGCAGAGAGCACATGACAGAAATGAATCCCCCCCTCCTGTCCCCATTTACCCATCACACATCATCCATCCCATAGGCACATCTTCCCTCTTAAAGGGATCTCCGGTATGGAAGTCAGGGCAAATCCATCCAGCACTTTGGTTTTGACCCCAGGCCTCTCTTAAAGGGATCATTGGTATGGAAGTCATGGCAAATCCATCCAGCGCTTTGGTTTTGACCCCAGGCCTCTCTTAAAGGGATCCCCAGTACAGAGGTGAGGGCAAATCCACTCTGCGCTTTAGTACTGACCCAGGCCTCTCTTAAAGGAATCATTGGTATGGAAGTCATGGCAAATCCATCCAGCGCTTTGGTTTTGACCCCAGGCCTCTCTTAAAGGGATCCCCAGTATGTAAGTTAGGACTGTTCCACTCAGCGCTCTGGTTCTGAGCTCAGGCCTCTCTTAAAGATATCTCAATTATGGAAGTTAGGGTAAATCCCTCAGCGCTCTGATTCTCACCCCAGGCTTCTATTAAAGGGATCATTGGTATGGAAGTCAGGGCAATTCCACTCAGCGTTCTGGTTCGGACCCCAGGCTGACGGGATGATGTGGGATATTAGGGGTAGTAGTCTGGTGGCTCTGGCTGACGGGATGATGTGGGATATTAGGGGTAGTAGTCGGTGGCTCTGGCTGACGGGATGATGTGGGATATTAGGGGTAGTAGTCTGGCGGCTGTGACGGGATGATGTGGAATATTAGGGGAGTAGTCTGGTGACTCTGGTTGACGGGATGATGTGGGATATTAGGGGAGTAGTCCGGTGACTCTGGTTGATGGGATGATGTGGGATATTAGAGGTAGTAGTCTGGTGGCTGTGACGGGATGATGTGGAATATTAGGGGAGTAGTCTGGTGACTCTGGTTGACGGGATGATGTGGGATATTAGGGGAGTAGTCCGGTGACTCTGGTTGACGGGATGATGTGGGATATTAGGGGTAGTAGTCTGGCGGCTGTGACGGGATGATGTGGGATATTAGAGGTAGTAGTTCAGTGTCTCTGGCTGACGGGATGATGTGGGATATTAGGGGAGTAGTCTGGTGACTCTGGTTGACGGGATGATGTGGGATATTACGGAGTAGTCCGGTGACTCTGGTTGACGGGATGATGTGGGATATTAGGGGTAGTAGTCTGGCGGCTGTGACGGGATGATGTGGGATATTAGGGGTAGTAGTCTGGTGGCTCTGGCTGATGGGATGATGTGGGATATTAGGGGTAGTAGTCCGGTGGCTCTGGCTGACGGGATGATGTGGGATATTAGGGGTAGTAGTCCGGTGGCTCTGGCTGACGGGATGATGTGGGATATTAGGGGTAGTAGTCCAGTGGCTGTGGCTGACGGGATGATGTGGGATGTTAGGGGTAGTAGTACGGTGGCTCTGGCTGACGGTGTAGCAATATGTTATATGCTGAGCCGCCTCTAGGGGTCTCACTACCTGGATGTATTCAGAGGATAGAGAGGAGGGACTCGTTGGTAAGAGCATAAGACAGGAAGCATTCATGTAATGTGGCTGAGAGAAGGTGCACACAATAAAAGTAACCCGTTACCACTATCGTGTCAGAGGCATAACCAAGAAACAGAACATGGTGGCAGCAGGGCTGAACCTATAAAGAACAAGTGGACAGACAATCCAGGCAGCTTGTGGTACAAAGATCAACTGTAAGTACAGTGCCCACAGTACAGCATTATGGAGACTGCATTAAAACCTCCTCAGAGACTAGACATCATGTCCTCAAATCTATCGCAGACCTGGAGACATTGGAAGGAGGAGTTTACTCTGTATGTGGATCTTACAGTAGACACCAATGATCAGAAGCGTAAGGTGAAGCTCTTCTACTATCTGATTGGAGAAAAAGGCAGAGAACTTGCTCAGACCCTGATCCAGGACGGTACGGACAGTCTGGCAGACATTGTACAGGCATTTGATAAGCACTGTGACCCCAAGAAGAATGAGACAGTGGAAAGATTTAAGTTTTTCACCAGAAATCAGGAGATGGGAGAGAATATAGACGCATATGTGACTGAGCTGAAAAGACTGGCAGCAACATGCAGCTTTGGAGATATCAGAGATTCTCTTATCAGAGATAGAATAGTGTGCGGCATCAGAGAGCCACAGCTAAAGGTACTGCCACACTAAACAATCCCGCTAGCGATCACGATAACGACGCATACTAATGCGATCGCTAGCGGGATTGTTTCTATATCGCTAAATGCGGCCACATTTAGCGATATAGTTAACGACGCTATCGCCGTTAGCGATCTTCTTAACGACTTTAGCGGTACAAAAGTACCGCTAAATCGCTAAGAAAAGGTGCCACACAGCGATTAGATACTTACCCAGCGGGAGCGCCGACGAGAAAATAGGGTTCCGGAGCGATTCCAGCGACGAGCGAGATCACAGCAGGAAGCTCGTCGCTGGCAGCTGCCGCACTGAACAACATCGCTAACGGGATCGCTAAATAGTGACGTTTTTTAGCGATCCCGTTAGCGATATTGTTTAGTGTGGCATACCCTTAAGAGAGAGACTGCTGAGAGAGGGGGAGTTAACCCTAGAGAAATGCATGCAAATAAGCAGAGCTGCAGAGCTAACAAGAGACAGCCTGAAGATGATGGCAGACACCACTGAGGAGCCAGTACATGCAGTAACCATGAGAGGAAAAGCAGAGCACCAAGCGAGAACAGTCCAATGCAGATACTGTGGCAGAAGACATGAGAGAGACAAAGAGAAGTGTCCAGCATATGGACAAAGCTGCAGGACCTGTGGTAAGATTAATCATTTCGCAGCTCTCTGCAGACTTAAGCCCTTTAAAAAGCACAGAGAAATTCACAGTGTGACACAGGACAATCACAGTGACAGTGCAGAAGATATTACATGGATACAGCTACAGTCTGCAACAGAGAATGTCAATGCAGTCAGACAGCCAGAACCTAAAGATACAAGACAACTGTTTGCAACTCTTTTATTAAATGACAAACCCATTAGATTTCAGTTGGACTGTGGAGCAAGTTGCAATGTCATACCAGAGGATCTACTAAATGAACAGGTGTCAATTGAACCTACTGATAAGGTACTTATGATGTACAACAAAACGATACTGAAACCTCTTGGGACATGCAAACTGAAGGTTAGTAACCCATGCAACAGAAAGCGTTATAGAGCCCAATTTACAGTGCTGCAGGGTGGTGACCACATACCGTTACTAGGTATAAAAGCAGTTCAGGCAATGGACTTAATAAAGGTACAATTCCATAACATTATGTCTGTGGAAGTCAAACAGAGTATGAAGGATATCCCAAAAGCAGACAGCAATCTAGATTTACAGATTATAAAAACACAGTATGCGGATGTATTTGAGGGTGATGGATGTTTTGATGGAAAACACAAACTGGAAATTGATAACACAGTACAACCTACCAGATTACCGACAAGAAAAGTGCCTGTAGAGCTACTTCAGCCATTGAAAGAAGAACTACAGGATTTAGAAAAGCGAGGCATGATAGAAGTCGTCCATCAGAGCACAGACTGGATAAGTAGTTTGGTCATAGTGCAGAAACCATCAGGAAAACTAAGAATTTGTATCGATCCCAAACCACTCAACAAAGCTCTCAAAAGGAATCACTATCCGATGCCGACAATAGAGGATGTGCTACCAGATTTATCAAAGGCAAAAATATTTTCAGTTTGTGACGTAAAAAATGGATTTTGGCATGTGGAACTGGATGAAGAATCCAGTTTATTGACAACGTTTTCTTCTCCATTTGGTCGCCGTAAATGGCTGAGAATGCCCATGGGACTGACACCAGCTCCAGAAATATTTCAGCAGAAGTTGATGCAAGCTTTGGAAGGACTCCCAGGGGTAAAGATGATAGTGTGTAGCCCAGCTATGCAGGCACACATGAAAATCCAGGAAAGTGCACTGGAAGGTAACAGCAAAGCTTAATATGCACTTCACTCACACTTCAGACACACCCACCAGGGGTATGGGAGGTGGTGACATGTAGCAGAGCTGAGTCAAGCTTCCTGTCTCAGGACAGAGCAGTCAGTTTCCTGTCTTCGGACAGTGCAGATCCGTGCCAGTGAAGTCTGGACGAGGAAGGAGAGGAGGAAAGATTGGATCCTTGCAGAGTAGCGTAGCTCACCTGACAAGCAAGTGGAGGCTAGTACGGGTGAATTGGATCATCCTAGCCTAGTCAGAGCTACCCTTAATCAGTACCTCAGCAGAAGTTGAAGCTAGGAGGCTACTGAGAGCTGCTCGGCGAGCTCTAGGAGAAAGCTGACATTATCAACGAAGCTCCAAGTGTTATTGCTAAGAGCTAGAGCAGGGCGAAGGGCACAGTGGAGAAGTTAGAGAAGTGCTCCAGGTATTTGATTGCCTGCACTAAATTGCCGGACACCGGAGTCCGAAGCGTCGCTACTGTTTCAGGCAGAGTAACAAGAAAACCGGAGGCATCTGGACTACAGGTCGCAGAGAGCAGCCCTCAGTGCCAATACGTAACCGGAGACAGGGATAACGGGTCTAGCCTGATCAGCAATATAGACTTAGTTTTCACCACTCAGAAGGCTCCACCACAATATTGGCCGGGCAGTACAGCTATAGAGAAAGCTGGAGATTCAGAATTAACTTCGCTTCAGGCAAGTTGGATTCACAAGTATTGGAAGTTAAGGAGGCCTCTAACCTGCTCAGCTGTTACCGGAAAGTGCACTCTCCACCCCGACCAGCTTCCCGGGATCTGCTTGAACCATCATCAGTAAAAGGTATGAAAAGAAGCTGCATTGTGTTTGGCTGAATTCTTACTACACCCTGCATCATCACTCCCATAGACTTCCAGGGACACGTCTCACCTGTGGGAGACTTACTACCAAGCTGCCCCATAACATCCCCTGTGAAAGTCCTCATAGCAGCGCTGGTACAATTACCAGAAACCACAGGTGGCGTCACGAACTATCCTAATAATCCCCTGTAAATACCCCCCATCGCATTGACTGCCAGGGCCACGGACCGAGTCACCGCTACCAGTGACAACTCCCATAGATGCCCATGGGCTCGGCTCCGAGTACCCCATAGTCCTGGTATCCACAATTGTGGTGCGAGTCAAACAAACTTGGCGTCACGAACAGGATCCGAAACTTACAAGATTGTAAGCCCTGTGTGCCTAGATTGAACTGTTTGCTGTATGTTACTGTGTTGGCGCCAAATACCGCCATCTTTACCGCAATATTCGCGCCCTCAGGCGCTGGTGAAGAAGGGGGGCGTACCTGTAAAAGCGCGCTGTTGCCTGGCTCCGCCCCAGCTCTGACGCGGCGGCAGGTCCTGTGAAACAGGAAGTAAACGCTCTGACATCACCGTCCAGCGACGAAGGTCCTGTCTCCACCGCTGTGCCTGCTACGAAGGTCCTGTCTCCACCGCTGTGCCTGCGACGCTGCAGCCTGCAAAAGAGGTAGGCTCAGATTAACCAAGGGGTACCAATATGTCGCAGCAACCAGCAGACGGAGCGGCCCCCGCCGGAGGCCCCAATAACCCACCGCTTGGCGTTGTAGTGCAGGATGGAGGTGCGGGCCCCTCACCTGGTCCGGTGGTCCCGCTTATGCCCCTAGCGCTCCCATACATGCCAGGAGCGAAGTGGCTCCCTCAATACAGCGGCGAGCCAGGCACCCTGCCCGGATTTAAACGGAAAATATGTAGCATCTTAGATATGTACTCCATGACTGAGAAGCAAAAAGCTGCTGTGGTAATAGGACAGTTAGCTGGTGCGGCTGAGAGAGAAGTAGAGACGTGGCCCATTGCAGACCAGGAGTCGGTACCTGCGATACTCTTAAAGCTACAGGCCATCTTCGAGGACCACACAGAAACGGATCTCCGGATGGCATTTTATCAGTGCTTCCAGAAACCAGGTGACAGTATTAGGGACTACGCTTGCCGACTACAGGGGGTCCTGCGAGCTCTCAAACAGGCTAACCCCACAAGTCCCATTGATGAGAGCCAAATGTTAAAAGAGCAATTCGTGCGGGGACTGAGGTCTCCAGAGGAAGGCAGGACTGTAAACTGGTGGTCCTTAGATCATCCAGATGCCACCTTTGATGCTCTAAAGGACATGGCAATAAAGGGACTGCGACCCCTGGAAAAGCCTGAGGTGGCAAATCAGTATCACCCGAGTGAAGCCACTCTAAAGCCGGCAGTACCCACCTTTTCCCCGCAGGTGGCAGCAGCTACAATGCAGGTGGCGCCCCCTAGTGAATTGGAATGTCTGCGCTCAGAAGTGCGCCAGCTGACTAAGAACTTGGCCACTGTAATGGAGGCCCTGCAGCTGCGGAAAGAGGAAGGAGGAAAAATCCAACTAGCCGACTGTCCGGAGGATGTCCCTTGGATGAACCGGAGGAAATGGAAGACGTCGCCTCACCGGAGGAGGACCACGCCACCCCCAGGAGCGACTCCGGAGCAACACCATCCTCGCCGGGAGATCGTCTGCTACCGCTGCAATCAAAAAGGTCATATGGCTCAGCAATGTCCTTTAAACGAGCCGATCCTGGGTCAGAGGGCCAACACCCAGGAGTAGACTCATCAGGCCCCTTAGACTGGAACCGCAGGTTCGTGGGTGGACGGCCCTACCTGTCCATGATTCTGGACGGGATTGCAATCCCTGCACTGCTGGACACGGGATCTCAGGTGACCATCATACCTGACGTCCTTTACAAAAAATTTTGGTCCATGGACAGTCTCCAGCCCCCGAGCCCTGACTTGACAGTGTACGCCACCAATGATCTCCCTGTTGAAGTAATTGGAGCCAAAAACGTGGACGTAAAAGTGGGCAGGGTGGAGCTGAAGGATCAGGGACTCCTAGTAGTCAGGACAGTAAATGAGGAAAATGGTCTAAATGTGATACTAGGTACTAACATTATCAGTAACTGTCTGGGAGAAGTTGTGTTTTTGCTCCAACAGCTCGCTGAAGTTGCCAAGCCAAAGCAGAAGGGAGTGATCCAGAGGGAGATCCGGGCCCTGATGTGCCAGCAGCAAGCGGAGCTTACAGATGGTGAAATCGGTAATGTACGGGTCACAGACTCGAATCCCATTGTAATACCCCCAATGAGTGAAATGTTAATATGGTGCAGAGCAGCCATGGGTCTGAGAGGTCAGAACTACCAAGCAGTAGTAGAACCCCATCGGTCAGAACATAGACCTACACTCATGATTGCTAGAGGGTAGTGGAAGTAATAAATGGGAGAGTACCAGTACGGCTTCTCAACTGGGGGGACGATGAAGTAAATTTGCCACGTTATGCTACAGTTGCTAAATTATATGCCGTAGATAACAATTCTATCCTCACAACCGAGTCCTTAGCCTCCTGCCAACCAGCGGAGGATAATGATTCGGCAACCCCGGTAGCGGACTGGTGTCAGCAGCTTCATATTGGGACCGACACCACTACCGTCCACCAGAAACAGGGGGTACTACAGGTAGTACAAGAGTACGCACAAGTATTTAGCAAGCACCCACTTGATTTTGGGACCATTAAGGGAGTACAGCATCATATCCCTACGGGCAGTCATCCTCCCATCAAAGAGCGGTACAGGCCTATACCTCCAGCCCACTATCAGAAAGCTAAGGAAATGCTTCATGACATGAAGAAAGCCGGGGTGATAAGGGATAGTTGTAGCCCCTGGGCGGCACCTCTAGTGCTAGTTAAGAAGAAGGATGGTAGCATGCGAATGTGTATAGACTATAGGCAAGTAAATCGTATAACACATAAAGATGCTTACCCCTTACCACGCATAGAGGAATCCTTAGCTGCTCTGAAAACGGCTAACTACTTTTCTACCCTCGACCTTACTAGTGGATACTGGCAAGTAGCTGTGGCTGAGGAGGATCGGGAGAAAACTGCTTTCACCACCCCAATGGGACTCTGCGAGTTCGATAGAATGCCGTTTGGCCTCAGCAGTGCTCCCGGGACATTCCAGAGAGTGATGGAGAGCTGTCTAGGACATCTTAACTTCGAAACCGTGTTGCTGTATCTGGACGACGTGATTGTCTACTCCAAGACATATGAAGATCATCTGAAGCACCTGGCGGAGGTATTTGAGTCATTGTCCAAGTTTGGGATGAAATTAAAGCCCTCTAAATGCCACCTGCTCAAACGGAAGGTACAGTACTTGGGACACATTGTCAGTTCCGAAGGAGTCGCGCCGGACCCCGAGAAGGTCACAGCCATCCAGAAATGGCCGGAGCCGAAGAATCTAAAAGAGGTGCGTCAGTTCCTGGGATTAACAGGTTACTACAGGAGGTTCGTGAAAGATTACACTAAGAAGGCGGCGCCTTTACAGGACCTCCTGGTCAGACAACCTCTTAAGAGCAGAAACCTTCCATTCAATTGGGGAAAAGAACAAGCTGAGGCATTCAAAGGGATGAAAGAGATTCTGACAGGCGATGAAATCTTAGCCTACCCAGATTACAGCCAACCGTTCCTGCTATACACAGATGCCAGTAACGAGGGATTAGGAGCTGTCCTCAGTCAGAAGCAGAACGGCCAAGAAAAAGTCATCGCGTATGCCAGCAGAAAACTCAGACCAACTGAGAGGAATCCGGAAAACTATAGTAGCTTCAAACTGGAGTTTCTGGCGCTGGTCTGGGCCATTACTGAAAGATTTAAACATTACCTTGCCTCCAACAAGTTCACTGCGTTTACAGACAACAACCCCTTGACGCATCTGGAAACAGCCAAGCTGGGAGCCATGGAGCAACGTTGGATGGCTCGGTTATCGAACTACCAGTTTACCATCAAGTACAGAGCGGGCCGTAAAAATGCTAACGCGGACGCCTTGTCCAGAATGCCGCATGAATCTGACACGGAGGAAGAGTCGGACGATCTGGAAGAAATTGAGTTACCTGCGTTCCACCGAAATGGGATGGTCCAAGAGCAACGAGTCTGCAGGAAGCGGTGTGGTGAGATGTTGAACCCTTTACCTCATCACAGTTGGAAAGAGACTCAGGACAGCGATCCCGTGGTCAGCCGTATCAAGGAGTTGATAAAACAGGAAGGTTCCTCCTTGGAGAAAGATGCATCCATGCCAGCAAAGCTCCTGTGGAATGAAAGAAGCCGGTTGTTCGTATACCGTGAGAAGTTGTGCAGGAGATACGTCGACCCAAGGACCCATGAGATGGTCTGGCAAATAGTGGTCCCAAGAGCAGACATCCAAATGGTGCTGGAAGCATACCACGATCAAGCAGGACACTTTGGCTGGAGAAAGCTGGAGACCCTGTTGAGGTGCCGGTTCTACTGGGTAGGGATGCGCAGCTCCATCGAGAAGTGGTGCCGGAATTGTGGACCCTGTGGCCTCAGGCGAAAAGACTACAGAAGCCAGAAGGCACCCTTGCAGCCTATCCGGACGACGCGTCCCTTGGAGATCGTGGCATTGGATCACGTCAAGTTGTCCCCAAGCAGGTCAGGATACACATATGCCCTGACCATGGTGGATCACTATTCCAGGTTTCTGGTGGTCGCCCCTGTCAAAGATCTGACAGCAGAGACAGCAGCAAGAACCTTCCAAGCAAGTTTCTGCAGACCACACGGATATCCGGAGCAGGTGCTGACTGATCGAGGTCCTGCATTCGAAGCGGAATTGTTTCAGGAATTTTGTCAATTGTATGGATGCAAAAAGATCAGGACAACACCATACCACCCTCAGACCAACGGCCTTTGTGAAAAAATGAATCACATTGTCCTCGACTTACTGAAAACTGTACCACTGGAAGAAAGAAATCGGTGGCCAGACTTGTTACCTGACCTGGTTGACTTGTACAATCACATCCCAGTTAGTTCCACCAACTGCACTCCAGCCTACCTTATGAGGGCAAGACCGGGAAGGTTGCCTATGGACTTAGAACTTGGTGTGGTAGAACCAGAGGCTGATAACAACGCTGAAGATTGGGACACAACTCGACAGGAACAGTACAAGAGAGTACAAGCCTGCGTGGAAGACAGTCTCAACAACGTAAGAGAGAAGCAAGAGATGAATTATAACAAAAATGCTTCCGCTAAGCCTTTAATGCCTGGAGAAATGGTGCTCAAAAGGAAGAGAAGAACACACAAATTGGATGATCAGTGGGAACAGGAGCCTTACGTCGTGCAAAATTCCAATTTCGATAACAGAAAGGTCTGTACCATCAGCAAGGATGGAGGAAAAACGACGGCAACGGTGTCCAGAGATCATTTAAAGTTGTGTCCTTGCCCATTAAAGCTCCGTGAAGAAAACCCTGTTGTCCATCAAGAAGAGAATGCTGAAGTGGTCATACATACGGATTTGGGAGATTTACCTGCGGATTGGCCCAGATTGGGAGACGCTGTAATTATTCCTGTGCTGCAGTTTTATCAACCGCAAGAGGAGTCTCTACAACCAGTCATACCAATTGTGCCAGTTGAGCCAGTTCCAGAAGAACCTGTTCCGGCAGACCCTCAACCATCAGAACCCCAAGCAGCGGACCCGCAAGAAGCAGCACCACAAGAAGTGGAGTCCTCTGGTGAAGCTGGTGAAGCAGTACCGCCTCCTCCAGTCACTAGCATGCTTGCCAGGTCTCTAGAGAGGTGGAGTCGTGTCTATAGTTTGCCGTTACGCAGAACAGAAAGGTTAGATAATACTATACCTGACGCTACCCCACGTAGGTCAGAACGTCTCACTAAAGGTAAACTACCTATTCGTTATCAAGACTAGTTAGCAAGACCCAGATAGGGTTTATTGCATCTGAAAAATTGTATAAAGTTTGAAAAAGTATTAAGGTAATTATTTAAATATGTGTTTTAACCATGCCAATGGACTGCGTGGCTGTGGACTGTGCCAGCCCAGAACTTATCTTTGTACATAGTTGCGCTTCGGTGCATTGTCTTGGTTTTACACGAAGCCACTACTACAATTTACCTCGGAAGAAAAACTCGTATGGTGGGGCCCAAAATGAGGTCTGCAATAAAGTCCTGCAGCCCACCCAGGACCCACGTGGGAGGTTTTGGTGCGGGTCCTCCACAAGTATCTTGTATATATGAACACGTTTGATGTTTTGATACTTTTGTATTTTCTTACTGTACATATTGTAACGTTCAAGAAATTCGTACCTCCCGGATGGGAAGAGTTATAATGTCTAATGTTATTGCAAAACAAAATATTCTTTTTGTCTTTTACAGCCCGGGAGTGCTGTGTTTTACCAAGGGGGGATGTGTAGCCCAGCTATGCAGGCACACATGAAAATCCAGGAAAGTGCACTGGAAGGTAACAGCAAAGCTTAATATGCACTTCACTCACACTTTAGACACACCCACCAGGGGTATGGGAGGTGGTGACATGTAGCAGAGCTGAGTCAAGCTTCCTGTCTCAGGACAGAGCAGTCAGTTTCCTGTCTTCGGACAGTGCAGATCCGTGCCAGTGAAGTCTGGACGAGGAAGGAGAGGAGGAAAGATTGGATCCTTGCAGAGTAGCGTAGCTCACCTGACAAGCAAGTGGAGGCTAGTACGGGTGAATTGGATCATCCTAGCCTAGTCAGAGCTACCCTTAATCAGTACCTCAGCAGAAGTCGAAGCTAGGAGGCTACTGAGAGCTGCTCGGCGAGCTCTAGGAGAAAGCTGACATTATCAACGAAGCTCCAAGTGTTATTGCTAAGAGCTAGAGCAGGGCGAAGGGCACAGTGGAGAAGTTAGAGAAGTGCTCCAGGTATTTGATTGCCTGCACTAAATTGCCGGACACCGGAGTCCGAAGCGTCGCTACTGTTTCAGGCAGAGTAACAAGAAAACCGGAGGCATCTGGACTACAGGTCGCAGAGAGCAGCCCTCAGTGCCAATACGTAACCGGAGACAGGGATAACGGGTCTAGCCTGATCAGCAATATAGACTTAGTTTTCACCACTCAGAAGGCTCCACCACAATATTGGCCGGGCAGTACAGCTATAGAGAAAGCTGGAGATTCAGAATTAACTTCGCTTCAGGCAAGTTGGATTCACAAGTATTGGAAGTTAAGGAGGCCTCTAACCTGCTCAGCTGTTACCGGAAAGTGCACTCTCCACCCCGACCAGCTTCCCGGGATCTGCTTGAACCATCATCAGTAAAAGGTATGAAAAGAAGCTGCATTGTGTTTGGCTGAATTCTTACTACACCCTGCATCATCACTCCCATAGACTTCCAGGGACACGTCTCACCTGTGGGAGACTTACTACCAAGCTCCCCATAACATCCCCTGTGAAAGTCCTCATAGCAGCGCTGGTACAATTACCAGAAACCACAGGTGGCGTCACGAACTATCCTAATAATCCCCTGTAAATACCCCCCATCGCATTGACTGCCAGGGCCACGGACCGAGTCACCGCTACCAGTGACAACTCCCATAGATGCCCATGGGCTCGGCTCCGAGTACCCCATAGTCCTGGTATCCATAATTGTGGTGCGAGTCAAACAATAGCAGATGATATATTAATAGTGGGAGAAGGTGACGATATGCAATCTGCAATAAAGAATCACGATACAAGGATGCTACGATTTTTAGATAGGTGTAGAGAAAAAAGGATAAAGTTGAACTTGGAAAAGTTGAAATTGAAAATGACGGAAGTGCCATATATAGGACATCTTCTAACCTCAAATGGAGTGAAAGTGGATCCAGAAAAGGTGAAGGCGATACAAGAGATGCCTACCCCAACAGATGTGTGTGGAGTACAACGATTTTTGGGCATGGTGAATTATCTGTCCAAGTTTTGCAAGAATTTATCAGACATGTGTGAGCCAATGAGACAGCTAACTCACAAAGATGTGTTGTGGGAATGGACAGAAGCACAGGAGACGGCTTTCCAATCAGTAAAGACAGCCATTGCAGACACAGCAACCTTAAAATATTTTGATCCACAGTTAGAGGTGGTAGTCCAATGTGATGTGTCAGAAAAAGGCCTAGGTGCCACATTAATGCAAGAGCGGCAACCAATCACATTTGCAAGCAAAGCGCTAACACCGACAGAGCAGGGATATGCCCAAATCGAAAAGGAGTTACTAGCTGTGGTGTTTGGAATGGAAAGGTTTCATCAGTACACATACGGTCGACAGGTAACAGTACAGTCAGATCACAAACCGTTGGAGAGCATTACAAAAAAACCACTACTAAATGCACCAAAGAGACTGCAGCGCATGCTTCTGCGACTTCAAAAATATGATTATGAAATTGGATATTGTCCAGGAAAAGACTTGTTGATTGCAGATACTCTAAGCAGAGCGTACTTACCCAACTCAGAGGATAAAGGACAAGAAATGGACAACATCAATATGTGTGATTATCTTGCAGTATCAAAAGATAAACTGAAACAAATACAGACCTTCACAGAAAAAGATAAAACACTACAGATATTAAAAATTGTGATCCTGCAGGGCTGGCCAAAATATAAGCAGCATGCTCCAAAGGAAGTTGCTCCATTCTTCCATATACGAGATGAACTGTCAGTACACCAAGGAATCATCATAAAGGGAGAAAGGGCAGTGATACCGGAGACTCTGAGAAGAGACATACTACAGAAATTACACTCGTCCCACTTGGGCATTGAAGGATGTTTGCGGTGAGCAAGAGAATCAGTTTCTTGGCTGGGTATGAATGATCACATAAAAAGTTACATAGCACAATGTGAGATATGTGCGTCCGGCGGGGATAAACAACCGAAAGAGCCATTGCAACCGCATGCCGTTCCAAATAGACCATGGTCAAAAATAGGAATAGATTTGTTCACATTGGAGGAAAGAGAATACCTGGTTACTGTGGACTATTTTTCTAATTTTTGGGAAGTGGACTATTTGAAGGATACAAGAGCAAGAACAGTTATTAAAAAACTCAAGGCTCATTTTGCCAGATATGGGATTCCAGAGATTGTTTTTACTGATAATGCCGCTCAATTTAGGTCAGAAGAGTTCAAGGAGTTCAGCAAGTTATGGGAATTTGAACACAATACATCATCTCCTGGATATCCTCAAAGCAATGGCAAAGCGGAATCAGCGGTGAAAACAGCAAAGAAGTTGATTAAGAGAGCGAAACAGGCAGGGACAGATGTATATCTATCTATACTGGACCACAGAAACACACCTTCCCAAGGTCTAGACAGCAGCCCAGCACAGAGGCTTCTGAGTAAACGGACAAGGACACTCATACCAACAGCTAGTCGTCTTCTGAAGCCAAATCTGGTGAGGGGAATGAGGTCAAAACTAAAGAAAAATCAGGATAGACAAGCGTTCTATTATAATCAGTCGGCAAAAGATCTACCAGAACTGAGACAAAATGACAACATCAGGATGCAGCCGAGCAAATATGACAAACAATGGAGAAAAGCAAAGGTGCTCCAGAAACTAGGACCTAGATCCTACGAGATTGTGACAGAGGAGGGAAGAAAACTAAGGAGAAATCGGAGACATCTGAGGAAAACGCAAGAAGGATCTGATACATGGTCATATGAACAGTATCCTCATATCCAAGATGAGGAAACAGCAAGTCTAAGCAGAGAGGCTACAGGGATGGCCCAGGTTCAGTGTGGAGATTCCGTCGGAGACAGGCAATACCAGATGCGGTAATGCCCGAATCGAGAGAACCACCGAATAGTGGCAGTAACGCATCGTATGTTACTAGATTGGGCAGAATGATCACAAAGCCAGCTCACCTCAAGGACTATATATACAACCAAGTATTTTAAAGTATCTTAATAGCATGATGCTTGCCAGTTATGTTTATGTCACCAATATCTTGAATATTGAAATGTTCACATGTATGTTAGTTATATTAGCTTAGTTATTTCTTCAGTTAAAAGACAAAGGATGTAGCAATATGTTATATACTGAGCCGCCTCTAGGGGTCTCACTACCTGGATGTATTCAGAGGATAGAAAGGAGGGACTCGTTGGTAAGAGCATGAGACAGGAAGCATTCATGTAATGTGGCTGAGAGAACGTGCACACAATAAAAGTAACCCGTTACCACAATCGTGTCAGAGGCATAACCAAGAAACAGAACAGACGGGATGATGTGGGATATTAGTGGTAGTTGTCCGGTGGCTCTGGCTGACGGGATGATGTGGGATATTAGGGGTAGTAATCTGGCGGCTGTGACGGGATGATGTGGGATATTAGTGGTAGTTGTCCAGTGTCTATGGCTGACGGGATGATGTGGGATATTAGGGGTAGTAGTCCGGTGGCTTTGTCGGATGATGTGGGATATTAGTAGTCCGGTGGCTCTGGCTGACGGGATGATGTGGGATATTAGGGGTAGTAGTCCGTGGCTCTGGCTGACGGGATTGTGTGGGATATTATAGTGAATGTGGCTATGAGGAGTGGGCGGGGCTCTACACTCAGCTTTATATATAATCATCATAATTAGTTATAACTAACCGTAGTTCGTTACTATGCCCGGGCAGCGCCGGGCTCTTCAGCTAATCACTTATATAATACATATATCCATTGCAGAGTATTATGTCTGTCAGCTAAATGCTCAGAGGCCTTGCCTCGATTAGGACTGGAAAGATGGCAAAACTTGAGTCCATTTTCTAAATCCCTGGCTGCCATGGCAACCTGTTGGCACCAGATGATCATCACTGGGTTATCTCCTATCCTGACAGTGGCAGAGGGACCAAGCTGTTATAAAGACCCCCATAGTAAACACATGGCACAGGTCCTGTGCTCTTGTGTTCACCATGACATACGTCCATGGAAATCTGAGGCAAATATACCTCACAGATGACGTATATGGATGCCATTTTACTTTGTGTCTTATGTGATATTAATAAAAAGATTTTTTATTTTTTTAACTAAAACCAACACTTGTGGTATTGTAGTTCAGTCCTATATTTATGGCTGCCATACCACAGTTTATGAAGAGTAGTGCTGTATTTTTTAATCATACAACTCACTTAATAAATGTCCGTGACAGAAATTTGATTGTAATCTCCATTGGTGCAAGGACTGAAGTAGAAAATCATTTCCCTATAATGTTGTGCTGAGGTAATGCAACACACTGCCTGTAGTTATTCTGTAAAGAACTTGTATATATAGAAAGGAATCACCCTATTTTTTCCCAACAAGACAACAGGCCCAGCACTGGATCCTGTTTGAAAGAGCTATTACAGTAAAGCTAAGTTCACACGAGTGTATAAAAAATAGTCAGTATTTCATCCAGAAAACTCACTTGTCATCTGTATACAATCTGTTTGGTGTTTTTTTTTTTTTACAGTAACAGTTATTCATAATTTATCATTTACAGTTTCCTATTTTCAAGAATTGCAATGTATCCATTAAAAATCAGATCCTATACTGTGGCTCCGTATGACATCTGATTTTTTTTTGCGCACCCATAGACTTTAATGGACGAATTTAATCCGACACACTGAAGAAACTAGTGCATGCCGATTTGGACAGTGAAAAACATTGCTCATCTGCACTGCCCCATTGTATAAGATTGGTCCTAGTGCAGTTCGTATGCTGTCCATTTTTTGCACAGACTTAAAATAAAGGCATGTAGACTTGGTCTAAGATTAAGTTATCACTAGAAATGAGCTGATGAAAATGAAAAAAAAATGGCATGGGGTCCCCCCCCTATTTTTTAATGACCAGCTAAGGAAAAGCAGATAGCTGCAGGCTGATATTAATAGGCTAGAAGCTCCATGGTTATTGGCCCTTCCCAGCATAGCAAGTCCAGCTCAAAGCTGTCTGTTTTCCCTTAGCTGGTTATTAAAAATAGGGGGAACCCCCACACCATTTTATTTATTTATTTATTTATTCTTTAACTAAATACATGTACAGTAAATTACACATGCACGGCACTAATGATATATCTCACAGACATATCTTTCTTCTATCTATCTATTATCTACCTGTCTATCTAACTTTCTATCTATCTATCTATCTGTCTATTTATCTATCTATCTATTTGCAAATCTAACACCTAAACATCTGTCATTACTATTCTGCATTCTAAATGCTAAATGCTAGTCTAGTCAGATTTATAGACGAGACTGGTGCATATAAGTTTTTCAACAGATTCACCAACACAAGCACAGTGTCATCAGAAATGGGGGATGGATCTGGGAAAAGATCTGCAGCATTGACATTGGGGGATAAGCTGCCTGCCTTCACTGTCTTCCAAAGCGACGTGAGAAGATAGTTTAGCAGACTTATTATTGGCAAAGCAGCTGGGCCTGATGGCCTCAGCCCACATGTCCTCAGAGCATGTGCCAACCAACTGTGTACTGTCTTCCAGCACCTGTTTAACTGGAGCCTTCAATCACAGGGGGTACCAGAACTGTGGAAGACCACCTGCCTGGTGCCGGTTCCTAAGACCACTTTTCCAACTTCCCTACAAGACTATCGTCCAGTGGCCTTAACATCGCATGCTATGAAGTCCTTGGAGAGAATAATACTCGCCTACTTGTGCCCGAGGGTGAGGGCCTACACTGACCCCCTGCAGTTTGCGTACCAGCAGAGATTGGGGGTGGATGATGCTGTAGCGTCTCTGCTACATACAATGCATTCGTTCTTGGACAATGATGGAACTGCAGTGCACGCGATGTTCTTTGACTTCTCTAGTGCTTTCAATACCCTACAGCCGCTCTTACTACGTAATAAGTTGACTGATATGGAGGTAGATGAGGGGATGGTGAACTGGATAAGTGACTACCTGACAGACAAGCCGCAGTTTGTAAGGATGGGGGAGGTGGTATCTGGCAGTGTACGGAGCAGTGTTGGAGCCCCTCAGGGTACAGTGCTGTCACCCTTCCTCTTCTCATTGTATACAGCTGACTTTCAGTATAAATCTGATTTTTGTCACCTCCAAAAATTCTCAGATGACTGCGTGATTGTAGGGGGAATTGTGGGGGGCCGGGGGGAGGAGGAATATAGAAGGGTGGTTTCTGACTTTGTGGATTGGTGTCAGACTAACTGTCTAGAACTAAATGTAAAGAAAACCAAGGAGATGGTGGTGAGTTATAGAAGGAAAATGGAGGATTACTTACCGATCACCATTGCTGGCCAGGAGGTTGAGATTGTTGAGAGCTACAAATATTTGGGGGTTCACCTTGACAGTAAACTTGATTGGAGGTGTCATACAGAAAAGGTTTACAAGAAGGGAATGAGCAGACTGTACTTTCTGCGGAAGCTCAGGTCGTTCAATGTGTGCAGTAAAATGCTGGAGATGTTCTACCAGTCCGTTGTAGCAAGTGCCATCTTTTTTGCTATCATTTGCTGGGGCAGTAGTGTGCGAGTAGCTGACGCTAATAAACTCAACAAACTTATCAAGAAGGCAAGCGCAGCTGTTGGCCTCCATCTTGACTCTTTTGAGGAGGTATTGGAGGATAGAATTTAGAAGAAGTGTAGGGCTATAATGAACAATAATACACACCCACTATACGAGCTGTTCTTGAATCAGAAGAGCACATTCAGCAGCCGTCTAATCCTACTAAGGTGCAAGAAGGCGAAATTCAGGAAATCGTTTGTACCTACTGCTATGGGGATGTATAATAATTTCCTAAGGGTGGTAGAAAATAATGACTGATGGCTGGTGTACTAATGTCAATTAACATTGTCTTATATACACCTGAACTACACACTTTTATTTATGTAATGTTGGTATACCTGTGCAAGATTTGTGTACTAATATTTTATGTGCTGCTGTTTGTATTGCTGCTGTAATACTGTAATTTCCCCCCGGATCAATAAAGTGTATCGTATCGTATCGTATATAAATAATAGGCATCTTTTGTGCTCATCTGCTTTGCACTTGCGTTTGGCCGCTTAATTTTTTTGTCGCCCCAACACGACAAAACAATGCATTAAGAAACGATCATCGCATCATATTTATCCTAAATTAGTATCAATAAAAACTTTGTCTTGCCCTGCTAAAAACAAGCCATCATGCAGCTCCATAAATCCCATCCACTTTGCTGCTTTTTTTGGCAATGAAAATACACAGCGTAAAAAGATCACCAAAAACTCATCATGAGAAGTTTGTCATAACCCCTTCCCTATACAGTCAATTTTTGTTTTCTTGCAGTTTCGTTTTTTCCTCCCATTTTATCAAGGACCATAACTTTTTTATTTTTCAGTCAACATAACCAAATAAGGGTTGGTTTGCATAGCGACATTCATTTTACCACACAATGTACTGAAACACGGAAAATAATTAAAAAAGCAGTGAAATTGTGAAAAAATTCTGACATTGTTTTTGCATTTTGTTTTCATGGTGTTCGTTGTATTGTAAAAATGACCTGGTGTAAGGATTCAATGCATCGGTATGATTACAGCAGTGCTAACCTGTCCAAATTTTTCTTATTATTATTTAGTTGTGAAAAAAAATTTGGAAATTTGTAAAAGAAAATTGTTAAGATGGTCAATTAAACTGCATGTGTATTGACTCTACCATGGTGTGCTGCACCAAAGCTTGCTTCGCTGCACATTTATAGTCTATTTTCATCCTGTAGCAGCGGTCCTTCGTGGATTGAATTTCAGTTGCATGAATATTTCAAAGTTTTAGCACTTTTATTATCACATTAAATGAGCTTTAAATTACAGAAAATGATTTTCAGGTATAGATCTGTAAAACAAGACAATCCTGGGAACAAAAGAATATGTGGAAATGTAAACATAATATAATCGAGTAAAAATATATAATGTGATTATCTCCATACTTTACTGTTAAGGTCTGTACAACAGTCTGAAATAGTCTAATTCAGGCAGTCTTAGGAACTTGTGCATAGATGTGAATGGACTGGCCTCTTGCTTATTGGGAAGTGAAAATCAGTGACTGTCATCATGCAATGCACTGCTGTTGAGGTAGGGGGCAGTAGTACAACAGTTAACCACTGAGTCGGTCTTGCATTTAGTAACAGCAGCACTTCGAGTTTGGTCACCTATAAAGCTGTACAGTACAACACACACATCACCTACATGTACACACGGAGCACTAGTAGTAATCCCAATTAATCAGCTGTCCACAAAATTAGACATATCAGTCAATTAGCTTCGCTGTATGGCTCTTGCAGTGATGTTTCTCGCTTTACAATCCAAAATTAATGTAAATATATCTACTGTAAAAACATGTAACCAAAGGAAAAAGAATAGATACTGCTATAAAATGTGCATAAAGTGGAGCATAGCAAATGTTGGAATCCAATTTAAAGCCCTTGTTTAAATCATCTTTGTGATTTTGGTGCTAACATTTCCGGAATGGCTCTTTTTCACTCCTTGTTCTTGGCAAAAGTAATAGAAATCTTCAGATAAAATAAAAATTCCAGGTATTTAAAAGTTATTAAGAATACTGCTCCTGAACATCACTATTAAATATATATATAATGTATATAAATATACAGTAAATGTATGTGTGTATATATATATATATTTATACAGTATATGTATGTGTATATATATGTATATACACATATATATATACATACACACATTTATATACACATTTATATGTATATAAAGCACGTACACATACACACATGTATATATTTCTTGCACAGCGGTCCTCTTCTGTTTGTGTACGCAGACAGTGCACACACTATATACAGTACAGACCAAAAGTTTGGACACACCTTCTCATTCAAAGATTTTTCTGTATTTTCATGACTATGAAAATTGTAGAATCACACTGAAGGCATCAAAACTATGAATTAACACATGTGGAATTATACATTACACTTTACAAAAAAGTGTGAAACAACTGAAAATATGTCTTATAGTCTAGGTTCTTCAAAGTAGCCACCTTTTGCATTGATTACTGCTTTGCACACAGAAAAGGTGAACGGATGGATTCTACATGCCTGGTTCCCACCGTGAAGCATGGTGGAGGTGGTGTGATGGTGTGGGGTGCTTTGCTGGTGACACTGCTTATCTAATAAGATCAATAAGATCAATAGTAGCAGTATTTGTGACAAAATAATCCAGAAATCGTATGAATAAATGCAGATAAGTAGCGCTTATCAGTATATAAGTTGGAGGGTTAACAGCACCGGACAGGACCCAGAAAACCCCAAAGTACATTTCACTTTTTTGTATAGATGCTTTCTCTATATATAAATAAGTTACCTGAGGGGTTTTGTTTCCAAAATAGTGTCACTTGTGAGCGATTTCCACTGTTTAGGCACATCAGGGGCTTTCCAAACACGACATGGCATGCACTAATTATTCCAGAAAATTTTACATTCAAAAATTCAAATGGCGCTCCCTCCCTTCCGAGCTCGGCCATGTGCCCAAACAGTGTGCCCAAATTTTGGGGTCCATTTTTTTCCTGTTACCCTTGCAAAAATAAAACAATATGGGTCTAAAGTAAAATTTTTGTGAAAAAAAAGTTAAACGTGAATTTTTTTCCTTCTGCATTCCATTAATTCCTGTTAAGCACCTGAAGAGTTAATAAACTTCTTGAATGTGGTTTTGAACACCCTGAACGGTGCAGTTTTTAGAATGTGGTCACTTTAGGCATTTTCTGTCATATAAACCGGTCAAAGTCACTTCAAATGATTACTAAATAAACTAAATTAGTAATCTTTTTTCACAATTTTCACACTGGCCATTGGAGCTAATTTATAATAACGCTACATGGTCTTCAGTGGGCTCATGATCACCACAGGACAGGTAATGCCTCTATACACAGCTGATAACCTGGGATCTACTAATCACAATCGTTACTTAATGAGGAGAAAGCAGTCAAAAATGTACCAAAAAATGCTAAACTTTATTAAAGAATAAATAAATGACAATTCAAAAATCATGTACAAACAATTTCCTTATATACAGACAATTATTACATGGGTTCCATCATAGCAGATGAGTGATTGAATCCATGGGTGTAAAAAACAGTCAAAGAAAAGGTCAGGATATATTAAAAAAGTGCAAACAGAGAAAAGGAGAAAAAAATCTAAGTACAGTATGTTTCTTTTCTCCTATATTGAGTGCATATGCCTTTAAGAACATTAAACTATCATAAGATGCATGAATATTTATTAAGACAAAGTGTAATCAATGTAGTCATCACTATATCACTATGCATACCATTCCTAAGCAAACATCATGTTAGTGAAGCAGGGAATAATTACCCATCTCAGTGATTTGTCCAGCCTTGACTTCAGCCATGTACCCCGATGTAAGTTTCGCGTTCAAATAGTGTCGCTTCATCAGGGGGCATTGCCATTAATTCCTGTTAAGCACCTGAAGAGTTAATAAAATTCTTGAATGTGGTTTTGAACACCTTGAAGGGTGCAGTTTTTAGAATGTTGTCACTTTTGGGCATTTTCTGTTATGTAAACCGATCAAAGTCACTTCAAATGATTACTAAATAAACTAAATTAGTAATCTTTTTTCACAGTTTTCACACTGGCCATTGGAGCTAATTTACTGTACAATAACACTACATGGTCTTCAGTGGGCTCATGATCACCACAGGACAGGTAACGCCTCTATACACAGCTGATAACCTGGGATCTACTAATCACAATCGTTGTCATGACTGACCTGCTCCTCCATATAAACATAGGCCAAAATTAAAATAAAAAAAGTATCACAAAAACCTGATTTAAACAATAGGTAATTTTCTGGTCAACTCCTGTTCCCAAAATGGTTGTACAGTGTGCACTTACAAGCTAGCCATACTCCATAAACGAGGAGAACCTGTAATATTTATTAGTAAGTGCTACGAAATCATGCCTCTAACACATTGGAAACCCCTTTAATAAGTGATATCATCATCATGCACTTATAAAAAGTACTCCATGAGAACCTTTGCCATACACATAAGAACTAGGATGGGGATCAGGGGGCCAAAAACACCAGGATGGGGATGAGAGGGCCATGCATACCAGGATGGGGATGAGGGGACCATGTAAACCAGGATTGGGGACATATACATACCAGGATGTGGGATATTGGTACAAAATTGCCACTTTTTTTGTTTGTATGTTTTATTCTATTTTTCTTCTCTAATACCTAGGCATTTCTTATGGTCCAGTGCATCTTATAGTCCGAAAAATATAGTAGCTGAAGAATGTTATGAAATGCTATCAAAATGTTATGGAGTACAACAAAAACTACATCTTCGCATAAAAAAAAATCTTAAGACAGCTATATCAATAGAAAATGTAAAAAGTTGTCTCGAAAAATGCTTACACAAACCAATTTTGTTTTTAAGTTCAGATTTTTTTTATATATTGCTAAGATAGTAAAAAAAAACTCGCAGGTTTTTTTCACATTTCACAGCACTTTGGCTTACAAATACTGAGGTGAAAAAAAACTCACAGTGTGCACGTGGCCTTATACTGCTTTTCTTGCTCCTACAAATATTTCATGCTGGGATCTGTCACACTTTAGTCTATGCCTCCAGCTTGGGCAGACACAGGCCATTTCCAGTAAGTATAAAGCCGACTATAATCAGATCAATAAGAAGAAGTGCTCCAGTGTAGTGTGGACATGGCATATCACATGGCAGTGCCAGGTTTCTGTGTCATAACTAAAGTAACCCTTAACAGATAAGAATCGCCACATATTTCATGGTTAAATTTTACAAGATCCTGGAATGTCACATCATCCAATGAACGTTGTTGTTCAGCAAAGATGATGGTGAATTTGCAGTTTGCACGCAGAGCTGGACTCAGTCTATTAGGTTTCATCTATTTCTGTATTCTCAAATATGAATATAACTGCAGACACACAGTGCCTTGCGAAAGTATTCGGCCCCCTGGAACTTTTCAACCTTTTCTCACATATCAGGCTTCAAACATAAAGATACCAAATGTTAATTTTTGGTGAAGAATCAACAATAAGTGGGACACAGTTGTGAAGTTGAATGAAATGTATTGGTTATTTAAAATTTTTG
This sequence comes from Oophaga sylvatica, assembly GCA_033576555.1. Taxonomy (NCBI): domain Eukaryota; kingdom Metazoa; phylum Chordata; class Amphibia; order Anura; family Dendrobatidae; genus Oophaga; species Oophaga sylvatica. The sequence goes on along the minus strand of JARQOD010000002.1, from coordinate 100,911,171 downwards.
CGGAAATACAAAAACTGAAAAGTGGGGAGTGCAATATTATTCGGCCCCTTTACTTTCAGTGCAGCAAACTCACTCCAGAAGTTCATTTTGGATCACTGAATGATCCAATGTTGTCCTAAATGACTAATGATAAATACAATCCACCTGTGTGTAATCAAGTCTCCGTATAAATGCACTTGCTTTGTGATAGTCTCAGGGTTCTGTTTGAAGCACAGAGAGCATCATGAAGACCAAGGAACACAACAGGCAGGTCCGTGATACTGTTGTGGAGAAGTTTAAAGCCGGATTTGGATACAAAATGATTTCCAAAACTTTAAACAGCCCAAGGAGCACTGTGCAAGCGATCATATTGAAATGGAAGGAGTATCATACCACTGCAAATCTACCAAGACCTGGCCGTCCCTCTAAACTTTCATCTCAAACAAGGAGAAGACTGATCAGAGATGCAGCCTGGAGGTCTATGATCACTCTGGATGAACTGCAGAGATCTACAGCTGAGGTGGGACAGTCTGTCCATAGGGCAACAATCAGTCGTACATTGCACAAATCTGGCCTTTATGGAAGAATGGCACGAAGAAAGCCATTTCTCAAAGGTATCCATAAAAAGTGTTGTTTAAAGTTTGCACAAGCCACCTGGGAGACACACCAAACATGTGGAAGAAGGTGCTCTGGTCAGATGAAACCAAAATCAAACTTTTTGGCAACAATGCCAAACGATATGTTTGGCGTAAAGGCAACACAGCTCATCACCCTGAACACACCATCCCCACTGTCAAACATGGTGGTGGCAGCATCATGGTTTGTGCCTGCTTTTCTTCAGCAGGGACAGGAAAGCTGGTTCAAATAGATGGGAAGATGGATGGAGCCAAACATAGGACCATTCTTGAAGAAAACCTGTTGGAGTCTGCAAAAGACCTGAGACTGGGAAGGAGATTTGTCTTCCAACAAGACAATGATCCCAAACATAAAGCAAAATCTACAATGCAATGGTTCACAAATAAACATATCCAGGTGTTAGAATGGCCAAGTCAAAGTCCAGACCTGAATCCAATTGAGATCTGTGGAAAGAACTAAAAACTGCTGTTCACAAATGATCTCCATTCAACCTCACTGAGCTAGAGCTGTTTGCCAAGGAAGAATGGGCAAAAATTTCAGTCTGTCGATGTACAAAACAGATAGAGACATACCCCAAGTGACTTGCAGCTGTAATCTCAGCAAAAGGTGGCGCAACAAAATATTAAGCTAAAGGGGTCGAATAATTTTGCACGCCCCACTTTTCAGTTTCTGTATTTCTGTATTATTGTATCAAAAATTTAAAAAAACAATAAATTTCATTCAACTTCACAATTGTGTCCCACTTGTTGATTCTTCACCAAAAATTTACATTTGGTATCTTTATGTTTGAAGCATGATATGTGGGAAAAGGTTGAAAAGTTCCAGGGGGCCGAATACTTTCGCAACGCACTGTATAATGTACTATAAGCAGCTATTCACTTGTATTTGTTGACTGCATCTCTATTATATGGGTCTTATGTTAGAAAACAATATTAGAGGCCACTGAAAACTGTGGACACAATGTCAACCAGTGGCATCAATAATGAGGAATAGCTACTGCGTGTGTCTGGGTCCTCTACTCAGAGTTCAGCAGAGGTGGACGGCAGTTGTACAAGAGCATAAAAGTAAAGAGACATTATAATGTGGATTATAATGCCTGATGCATTGTCATTTCTGCCATTCTATGGTCTGCGTTAGCTAGTATCTACTCTGATTCACTGACTGGGGAGAGGTCATGCTGAAAATGACTCAAAGTGAAAAGGCCTCCAAGCACTGTTCATGCAATGTTCATGGAAGAAGATGTTCTGCCACTGTGGGTTTTCACAACCAGATTTTTTCAGACTTTAAACTCTTTTTTTGGCTTGTATACTCATTGTATCTGTCTGGATTTTGTCTGAATTCCATTTTTCTGGGCTTCAAATGGAAACCCAAGAATGAGTCTACAATTTAGCATGAAACCAGCCTTATATTAATTGAAAGTTGTATCAACTTGAGTAAGACAAAACATATAAATTTAAAGCACGACTCTTGTGTATTTTTTAATTTGTCCCCTAATAGATATCATGTGTGTCATGAAGATGGTAGCATACTCACTGGTCGCCATCTTCTTCAGGTTTCAGTGTTGTTATGGTCCATTGTGTCACCACATGAAAGTATCCATAACCTGCTGGATGAAGGTGTGGAGTAGAGGATATTCTCTCAATGTAAGTCTATAGGACTCAGAACTAGGTTCTCTAGTCTTAAACACTTGCACTGAGAAAAAAGTGACCTCCTCGCCACACAGTAACCAATGTGTGATACGCCAGATCACAATGCAGTCACCATAACAGACCAGACTGCTGCTAAAATGGGGAGAAGATGGCAACCAATGAGTATTATTATTATTATAATTTATTATTATAGCACCATATATTCCATGGCGCTTTACATGTGAGATGGGGTATACATAATAAACACAAGTACAGTAATCTTAGACAATAGAAGTTACGACTGGTACAGGAGGAGAGAGGACCCTGCCCGCGAGGCTCACAATCTACAAGGGATGGGTGAGGATACAGTAGGTGAGGGTAGAGCTGGTCGTGCCGCGGTTTGGTGGATCAGTGGTTACTGCAGGTTGTAGGCTTGTCAGAAGAGGTAGGTCTTCAGGTTCTTTTTGAAGTTTTCCATGGTAGGCGAGAGTCTGATATGTTGTGGTAGAGAGTTCCAGAGTAGGGGGATGCGCGGGAGAAATCATAGAATCATAGAATGGTAGAGTTGGAAGGGACCTCCTGGGTCATCTGGTCCAACCCCCTGCTCAAAGCAGGATTCACTAAATCATCCCAGACAGATGTCTGTCCAGCCTCTGTTTGCAGACTTCCATTGAAGGAGAACTCACCACCTCTCATGGCAGCCTGTTCCACTCATTGATCACTCTAACTGTCAAAAAGTTGTTTCTAATATCTAATCTGTGTCTCCTCCCATTCAGTTTCATCCCATTGCTTCTAGTCTTTCTGTGTGCAAATGAGAATAAAGATGATCCTTTTACAATGTGACAGCCCTTGAGATATTTGTAGACAGCTATTAAGTCTCCTCTCAGTCTTCTTTTTTGCAAGCTAAAAATTCCCAAATCCTGTAACCGTTCCTCATAGGACATGGTTTGCAGACCGGACACCATTCTGGTCGCTCTTGTCTGAACTTGCTTCAGTTTGTTGATGTCTTTTTTATAATGTGGTGCCCAAAACTGGACACAGTATTCCAGATGAGGTCTGACCAAAGAGAAGAAGAGGGCAATAATGATTTCACTTGATCTAGACTGTATGCTTCTGTTAATACATCCCAGAATTGTATTTGCCTTTTTTGCTGCTGCATCACGCTGTTGACTCATGTTCAGTCTGTGATCTATTAGTATACTCAAGTCTTTTTCACATGTGCTGTTGCTTAGCCTTATTCCTCCCATTCTGTATACGCTTTTTTCATTTTTATTTCCCAGATGTAGTACTTTACATTTTTCCCTGTTAAAAACCATTCTGTTAGTTGCTGCCCACTGCTCCAGTTTATTTATATCTTTTGGAATCCTCTCTCTCTCTTCTCTAGTATTAGCTATCCCTCCTAGCTTTGTGTCATCAGCAAATTTAATCAGTTTACCCTCAATTCCTTCATCTAAATCATTGATAAAGATGTTGAACAATACAGGGCCCAGGACAGAGCCCTGTGGTACCCCACTTGATACACACTTCCTACTGGATGTGCAGCCATTTACTACCATTCTTTGGGTCCAATCACTAAGCCAGTTATGAATCCACCTAACAGTTGCCTTGTCCATTCAATACTTAGTCATTTTTTCAATAAGAAATGTGTGAGATACTTTGTCAAATGCTTTGCTGAAGTCAAGATATAATATATCTACAGCATTTCCCTGATCCACCAAGTCAGTGATTCTGTCATAAAAGGAAATTAAATTAGTCTGACATGACTTATTAGTTACAAACCCATGTTGACTCTGGTTAATCACTTCATTCTTGTCCAGGTACTTACATATGTTGCGACCACGCACCACAATTGTGGATACCAGGGCTATGGGGTACTCGGAGCCGAGCCCATGGAAATCTATGGGAGTTGTCACTGGTAGCGGTGGCTCGGTCCGTGGCCCTGGCGTCGTGCAATGGGGGAGTATTTACAGGGGATTATTAGGTAGGTAGTTCGTGACGCCACCTGTGGTTTCTGGTAATTGTACCAGCGCTGCTATGAGGACTTTCACAGGGGATGTTATGGGGCAGCTTGGTAATAAGTCTCCCACAGGTGAGACGGGTCCCTGGAAGTCTATGGTGGAGATGATGCAGGGTGTAGTAATAATTCAGTCACACACAAGGTAGCTCCTTTTCATACCTTTTACTGATGATGGTTCAAGCAGATCCCGGAAGCTGGTCGGGGTGGAGAGTGCACTTTCAGGTAGCAGCCGAGCAGGTTAGAGGCCTCCTTAACTTTCATATAATGTGAGTCCAACTTGCCTGAAGCGAAGTTAACTCCAAAACTCCAGCTTTCTCTGTAGCTGTACTGCCCGGCCAACGTTGTGGTGGAGCCTTCTAATGATGAAACTAAGTCCTTACTTTTGCTTGGCCTAGCTCAAAGTCCCTGTTCCACCTGACTCCGGTTACGTATTGACACTTTGGGCTGCTCTCTGCGACCTGTAGTCCAGATGCCTCTGGTTTTCTTGTCACTATGCCTGAAACAATAGTGACGCTTCGGTCCCCAGTGACCGGTGATTCAGTGCAGGCAATCCAATACCTAAAGCACTTTTCTATCTTCTCCACTGTGCCCTTCGCCCTGCTTTCCGCTCTTAACATAAGCACTGCTGATGCATAGATAGTTCGAATCACAGATTCCTCTGCTTTGGGCTCGATAGAGCAGCTCTCAGTTATTCGTCCTAGTCCAGGACCTTCTGTCGTCCTGGAACATTCACTGTCCCTGGGACAGCGTGTGCCTGAAGTCTTACTAGTCATCGAGATATCTCAGCAGGAGAAGCCAAACATGTATGACCTAACTCAGTACAGTGGGTAAACTATCCAAGGGATGACTCACTCCTGAGCCTCCCGGAGCTAACTGACTGAATCTCTGTCCTAAGACAGGAAGGTGACTCCTCTGTCCGAAGACAGGAAACAAACTGACTATGATGACACCCACCAAACTTATATACCCCTATGGGTGTGTCTAAAGAGTGTGAGTGACATGAGTGAATGAATATCAAGCTTTGGCTGATACCTTCCAGTGCACTTTCCTGGATTTTCATGTGTGCCTGCGTAGCTGGGCTACACATCCCCCTTGGTAAAACACAGCACTCCCGGGCTGTAAAAGACAAAAAGAACATTTTGTTTTGCATTAACAATAAACATTATAACTCTTCCCATCCGGGAGGTACGGATTTCTTGAACGTTACAATATGTACAGTAAGAAAATACAAAAGTATCAAAATATCAAGACATTTTCATATATATACAAGATACTTGTGGAGGACCCGCACCAAAAACCTCCCACGTGGGTCCTGGGTGGGCTGCAGGACTTCTGACTGCAGACCTCACTCTAGGCCCACCATACGGGTTTTTCTTCAGAGGTAGTTGTGTAATAGTGGTTTTATGTAAAACCAAGATAATGCACCGTAGCGCAACTATTTACAAGACAAGTTCTTGGGCTGGCATAGTCCACAGCCACGCAGTCCATTTATGACAAAAGACACATTTCAAATAATTACATTAATACTTTTTCAAACTTTATACAATTTTTCAGATGCAATAAACCCTATCTGGGTCTTGCTAACTAGTCTTGATAACGAATAGGTAGTTTACCTTTAGTGAGACGTTCTGACCTACGTGGGGTAGCATCAGGTATGGTATTCTCTAACCTTTCTGTTCTGCGTAATGGCAAACTATAATACTGTCTCAACCTTTCTATGGACCTGGCAAGCATGCTAGTGACTGGAGGAGGCGGTACTGCTTCACCAGCTTCACCAAGGGATTCCACTTCTGTTGGCGCTGCTTCTTGCGGGTCCGCTTCTTGGGGTTCCTCTGGTTGAGGTTCCTCTGGAACTGGCTCTACTGGCACAATTGGTATGACCGGTTGTAGAGACTCCTCTTGCGGTTGATAAAACTGCAGCACAGGAATAATTGCAGCATCTCCTAATCTGGGCCAATCTGCAGGTAAATCTCCCAAATCCGTGTGTATGACCGCTTCAGCACTCTCTTCTTGATGAACAACAGGGTTTTCTTCACGGAGCTTTAATGGGCCAGGACACAACTTCACATGATCTCTAGACACAGTTGCCGTCGTTTTTCCTCCATCCTTGCTGATGGTACAGACCTTGCTGTTATCGAAATTGGAATTTTGCACGACGTAAGGCTCCTGTTCCCACTGATCATCCAACTTGTGTGTTCTTCTTTTCCTTTTGAGCACCATTTCTCCAGGCATTAAAGGCTTAGCGGGAGCATTTTTGTTATAATTCATCTCTTGCTTTTCTCTTACTTTGTTGAGACTGTCTTCTACGCAGGCTTGTACTCTCTTGTACTGTTCTTGTCGATTTGTGTCCCAATCTTCAGCGTTGTTATCAGCCTCTGGTTCTACCACACCGAGTTCTAAGTCCATAGGCAGCCTTCCCGGTCTTGCTCTCATAAGGTAGGCTGGAGTGCAGTTGGTGGAACTTACTGGGATGTCGTTGTACAAGTCAACCAGGTCAGGTAACAAGTCTGGCCACCGATTTCTTTCTTCCAGTGGTACAGTTTTCAGTAAGTCGAGGACAATGTGATTCATTTTTTCACAAAGGCCGTTGGTCTGAGGGTGGTATGGTGTCGTTCTGATCTTTTTACATCCATACAATTGACAAAATTCCTGAAACAGTTCAGCTTCGAATGCAGGACCTCGATCAGTCAGCACCTGCTCTGGATATCCGTGTGGTCTGCAGAAACTTGCTTGGAAGGTTCTTGCTGCTGTCTCTGCTGTCAGATCTTTGACAGGGGTGACCACCAGAAACCGGGAATAGTGATCCACCATGGTCAGGGCATATGTGTATCCTGACCTGCTTGGGGACAACTTGACGTGATCCAATGCCACGATCTCCAAGGGACGAGTCGTCCGGATAGGCTGCAAGGGTGCCTTCTGGCTACTGTAGTCTTTTCGCCTGAGGCCACAGGGTCCACAGTTCCGGCACCACTTCTCGATGGAGCTGCGCATCCCTACCCAGTAGAACCGGCACCTCAACAGGGTCTCCAGCTTTCTCCAGCCAAAGTGTCCTGCTTGATCGTGGTAGGCTTCCAGCACCATTTGGATGTCTGCTCTCGGGACCACTATTTGCCAAACCATCTCATGTGTCCTTGGGTCGACGTATCTCCTGCACAATTTCTCACGGTAAATGAATAACCGGCTTCTCTCATTCCACAGGAGCTTTGCTGGCATGGATGCATCTTTCTCCAAGGAGGAACCTTCCTGTTTTATCAACTCCTTGATACGGCTCACCACGGGATCGCTGTCCTGAGTCTCTTTCCAGCTGTGATGAGGTAAAGGGTTCAACATCTCACCACACCGCTTCCTGTAGACCCGTTGCTCTTGGACCATCCCATTTCGGTGGAACGCAGGTAACTCGATTTCTTCCAGATCGTCTGATTCTTCCTCCGTGTCAGATTCATGCGGCATTCTGGACAAGGCGTCCGCGTTAGCATTTTTACGGCCCGCTCTGTATTTGATGGTAAACTGGTAGTTTGATAACCGAGCCATCCAACGTTGCTCCATGGCTCCCAGCTTGGCTGTTTCCAGATGCGTCAAGGGGTTGTTGTCTGTAAATGCAGTGAACCGGTTGGAGGCAAGGTAATGTTTAAATCTTTCGGTAATGGCCCAGACCAGCGCCAGAAACTCCAGTTTGAAGCTACTATAGTTTTCCGGATTCCTCTCAGTTGGCCTGAGTTTTCTGCTGGCATACGCGATGACTTTTTCTTGGCCGTTCTGCTTCTGACTAAGGACCGCTCCTAATCCTTCGTTACTGGCATCTGTGTATAGCAGGAACGGTTGGCTGTAATCTGGGTAGGCTAAGATTTCATCGCCGGTAAGGATCTCTTTCATCTCTTTGAATGCCTCAGCTTGTTCTTTTCCCCAATTGAATGGAAGGTTTCTGCTCTTAAGAGGTTGTCTTACCAGGAGGTCCTGTAAAGGCGCCGCCTTCTTAGTGTAATCTTTCACGAACCTCCTGTAGTAACCTGTTAATCCCAGGAACTGACGCACCTCTTTTAAGTTCTTCGGCTCTGGCCATTTCTGGATGGCTGTGACCTTCTCGGGGTCCGGCGCTACTCCTTCGGAACTGACAATGTGTCCCAAGTACTGTACCTTCCGTTTGAGCAGGTGGCATTTAGAGGGCTTTAGTTTCATCCCAAACTTGGACAATGACTCAAATACCTCCGCCAGGTGCTTCAGATGATCTTCATATGTCTTAGAGTACACAATTACGTCGTCCAAGTACAGCAGCACAGTTTCGAAGTTGAGATGTCCCAGACAGCTCTCCATCACTCTCTGGAATGTTCCTGGGGCACTGCTGAGACCAAACGGCATCCTATCGAACTCGCAGAGTCCCATTGGGGTGGTGAAAGCAGTTTTCTCCCGGTCCTCCTCAGCCACAGCCACTTGCCAGTACCCACTAGTAAGGTCGAGGGTAGAAAAGTAGTTAGCCGTTTTCAGAGCAGCTAAGGATTCCTCTATGCGTGGTAATGGGTAAGCATCTTTATGTGTTATACGATTGACTTGCCTATAATCTACACACATTCGCATGCTACCATCCTTCTTCTTAACTAGCACTAGAGGTGCCGCCCAGGGGCTACAACTATCCCTTATCACCCCAGCTTTCTTCATGTCATGCAGCATTTCCTTAGCTTTCTGATAATGGGCTGGAGGTATGGGCCTGTACCGCTCTTTGATGGGAGGATGACTGCCTGTAGGGATATGATGCTGTACTCCCTTAATGGTCCCAAAATCAAGTGGGTGTTTACTAAACACTTGTGCGTACTCTTGTATCACCCGTAGTACCCCCTGTTTCTGGTGGACGGAAGTGGTGTCTGTCCCTATATGAAGCTGCTGACACCAGTCCGCTACCGGGGTTGCCGGATCATTATCCTCCGCTGGCTGGCGGGAAGCTAAGGACTCGGTTGTGAGGATAGAATTGTTATCTGCGGCATGTAATTTAGCAACTGTAGCATAACGTGGCAAATTTACTTCATCGTCCCCCCACTTGAGAAGTCGTACTGGTACTCTCCCATTTACTACTTCCACTACCCCTCTAGCAATCATGAGTGTAGGTCTGTGTTCTGAGCGATGGGGTTCTACTACTGCTTGGTAGTTCTGTCCTCTCAGACCCATGGCTGCTCTACACCATATTAACATTTCACTTATTGGGGGTATTACAATGGGGTTCGAGTCTGTGACCCGTACATTACCGATTTCACCATCTGTAAGCTTCGCTTGCTGCTGGCACATCAGGCCCGGATCTCCCTCTGGATCACTCCCTTCTGCTTTGGCTTGGCAACTTCAGCGAGCTGTTGGAGCAAAAACACAACTTCTCCCAGACAGTTACTGATAATGTTAGTACCTAGTATCACATTTAAGGCATTCTCCTCATTTACAGTCCTGACTACTAAAAGTCCCTGATCCTTCAGCTCCACCCTGCCCACTTTTACGTTCACATTTTTGGCTCCAATTACTTCAACAGGGAGACCATTGGTGGCGTACACTGTCAAGTCAGGGCTCGGGGGCTGGAGACTGTCCATGGACCAAAATTTTTTGTAAAGGACGTCAGGTATGATGGTCACCTGAGATCCAGTGTCCAGCAGTGCAGGGATTGCAATCCCGTCCACAATCATGGACAGGTAGGGCCGTCCACCCACGAACCTGCGGTTCCAGTCTAAGGGCCTGATGAGTCTACTCCTGGGTGTTGGCCCTCTGACCCAGGATCGGCTCGTTTAAAGGACATTGCTGAGCCATATGACCTTTTTGGTTGCAGCGGTAGCAGACGATCTCCCGGCGAGGATGGTGTTGCTCCGGAGTCGCTCCTGGGGTGGCGTGGACCTCCTCTGGTGTGGCGACGTCCTCCATTTCCTCCGGTTCATCCAAGGGACATCCTCCGGACAGTCGGCTAGTTGGATCTTCCCTCCTTCCTCTTTCCGCAGTTGCAGGGCCCCCATTACAGTGGCCAAGTTCTTAGTCAGCTGGCGCACTTCTGAGCGCAGACATTCCAACTCACTAGGGGGCGCCACCTGCGTTTTAGCTTCTGCCACCTGCGGGGAAAAGGTGGGTACTGCCGGCTTAAGAGTGGCTTCACCCGGGTGATACTGATTTGCCACCTTAGGCTTTTCCAGGGGTCGCAGTCCCCTTATTGCCATGTCCTTTAGAGCATCAAAAGTGGCATCTGGATGATCTAAGGACCACCAGTTTACAGTTCTGCCTTCCTCTGGAGACCTCAGTCCCCGCACGAATTGCTCTTTTAACATTTGGCTCTCATCAATGGGACTTGTGGGGTTAGCCTGTTTAAGAGCTCGCAGGGCCCCCTGTAGTCGGCAGGCGTAGTCCCTAATACTGTCACCCGGTCCCTGGAAGCACTGATAAAATGCCATCCGGAGATCCGTTTCTGTGCGGTCCTCAAAGATGGCCTGTAGCTTTAAGAGTATCGCAGGTACCGACTCCTGGTCTGCAGTGGGCCAAGTCTCTACTTCTCTCTCAGCCGCACCAGCTAACTGTCCTATTACCACAGCAGCTTTTTGCTTCTCAGTCATGGAGTACATATCCAAAATACCACATATTTTCCTTTTAAACCCTGGCAGGGTGTCTGGCTCGCCGCTGTACTGGGGAAGCCACTTCGCTCCTGGCATGTATGGGAGCGCTAGGGGCATAAGCGGGACCACCGGACCAGGTGAGGGGCCCGCACCTCCATCCTGCATTACAACGCCAAGCGGTAGGTTATTGGGGCCACCAGCGGGGGCCGCTCCGTCTGCTGGTTGCTGCGACATATTGATGCCCCCTTGGTTAATCTGAGCCTACCTCTTTCACAGGCTGCAGCGGTGGAGACAGGACCTTTGTCGCTGGCGCTCTGATGATGCCGCTCTATTTTGCGATGCAGTTTGCGATGCGGATTGCAATGCAGATTGTGATGCAGTTTGCTATGCGGATTGTGATGCAGATTGCGATGCAGTTTGCGATGCGGCTTGCGATGCAGATTGTGATGCGGTTTGCGATGCAGATTGCTATGCAGTTTGCGATGCCGATGCACAATGCTGGTGTGATGCAGAGCAGGAAGCAGGTGTGCACAATGGCTCAGTTGGGGACGCACTAACCTGCTGCTGTCGCTGCTCCATCACAGACGGCTGGGTTTCCTCCGGTGTCCCTACCGGGGGACTGTAATCTGCTGCGGCCTCCTTGCCTGGCTGGCACTCCGGAACGGGCAGGACCTCCTCAGCCTCCTTCAGCAGGGAACTTGGGAAATCAGGAGACGGCATTATGCTTGTGGGAGAGAGCACTGCGTTCCACAGCAGCCGCTGTATCTGGGCACGCCAGCGTCTCTCTGTCTCCTGCAAGTCTGCATGACGCTGGATTAATCTTCTGAGCACTGCATTCTCCCTCTGCAGCTCCAGCATAGTTTGCTGAAGCTTCTGTAGTAGGGATGGCTCTGATTCAAACAACAGCTTCTCTGGGGAGCAGGGCCTGTGCTCCACTGCTCCACTGCATAGCTGCTCTTGTCCTTCTGCCACCTCGTTCCAGGTCTCCCTGTGGTATTCAACAGGAGCATTCTGGTCCCTTCCGTGGAGGCGGGATTTGCGTCTCCTCCTCTTCGCATAGAGGATGAAGAGGAGGCGTATTTCTTTAGCAGTGGGGCTGGATCTCACATTGTAGTAGGCCTTGGAGAGGGCGGCCATAACTTTCGTGCCTCAGGGGGTACACGCCCACGAATGCACGCCCACCTTCTTCACCAGCGCCTCAGGGCGCCAACTTGGCGGTAAAATGGCAGTATTTGGCGCCAAAAGCAGCAAACAGTCTTTTTCATCAAATAAACAGTTCAATAGGCACACAGGACTCACACTTGCAAGTTTCGCATCCTGTTCGTGACGCCAAAATTAGTTGTTGCGACCACGCACCACAATTGTGGATACCAGGGCTATGGGGTACTCGGAGCCGAGCCCATGGAAATCTATGGGAGTTGTCACTGGTAGCGGTGGCTCGGTCCGTGGCCCTGGCGGTCGTGCAATGGGGGAGTATTTACAGGGGATTATTAGGTAGGTAGTTCGTGACGCCACCTGTGGTTTCTGGTAATTGTACCAGCGCTGCTATGAGGACTTTCACAGGGGATGTTATGGGGCAGCTTGGTAATAAGTCTCCCACAGGTGAGACGGGTCCCTGGAAGTCTATGGTGGAGATGATGCAGGGTGTAGTAATAATTCAGTCACACACAAGGTAGCTCCTTTTCATACCTTTTACTGATGATGGTTCAAGCAGATCCCGGGAAGCTGGTCGGGGTGGAGAGTGCACTTTCAGGTAGCAGCCGAGCAGGTTAGAGGCCTCCTTAACTTTCATATAATGTGAGTCCAACTTGCCTGAAGCGAAGTTAACTCCAAAACTCCAGCTTTCTCTGTAGCTGTACTGCCCGGCCAACGTTGTGGTGGAGCCTTCTAATGATGAAACTAAGTCCTTACTTTTGCTTGGCCTAGCTCAAAGTCCCTGTTCCACCTGACTCCGGTTACGTATTGACACTTTGGGCTGCTCTCTGCGACCTGTAGTCCAGATGCCTCTGGTTTTCTTGTCACTATGCCTGAAACAATAGTGACGCTTCGGTCCCCAGTGACCGGTGATTCAGTGCAGGCAATCCAATACCTAAAGCACTTTTCTATCTTCTCCACTGTGCCCTTCGCCCTGCTTTCCGCTCTTAACATAAGCACTGCTGCATAGAAGTCGAATCACAGATTCCCTGTTTGGGCTCGATGAGCAGCTCTCAGTATTCTCCTAGTCCAGGACCTCTGTCGACTGAACTTCACTGTCCTGGGACAGGCGGCTGAAGTCTCTGCTCTGAACTCAGCAGGAAACCAATCTGACTGACTAACTCAGACAGGTAACTATCCAAGGGATGACTCACTCCTGAGCCTCCCGGAGCTAACTGACTGAATCTCTGTCCTAAGACAGGAAGGTGACTCCTCTGTCCGAAGACAGGAAACAAACTGACTATGATGACACCCACCAAACTTATATACCCCTATGGGTGTGTCTAAAGAGTGTGAGTGACATGAGTGAATGAATATCAAGCTTTGGCTGATACCTTCCAGTGCACTTTCCTGGATTTTCATGTGTGCCTGCGTAGCTGGGCTACACACATACATGTTGTTTAAGAATTTGTTCAAAGATCTTTCCTGGTATAGGTGTCAGACTCACCGGCCTATAGTTCCCTGGGTCCACCTTCTTCCCCTTTTTGAAGATAGGAACAACATTTGCTCTTCTCCAGTCTTCTGGGACTTCTCCTGTTCTCCAAGAATTTTCAAAGATTATGGAGAGTGGTTCAAACATTTCTTCTGCTATCTCCTTCAGTACTCTGGGGTGTAGTTCATCTGGACATGCGCACTCATTCCCTTACTAGTCGAGTGAGGGCGGAAGTGACGTCGGTGGGGATCTGCATCAACCCCCGACTCACAATATGGGCGACGCCAGATGACGGGAGCCTTGATTCATATGGACGCCTGACTCACCGGATGTGGGCGGCGCCAATTGAAGACCCGATTGGCGGTATGTACAAATGGGGAACTGATACGCATTACAGGTTAGCCACTGCACCATGCACAAGACATCTGCATCTGTTCATCTGACCTCCTGATGAGCCTGGTTAGGCGAAACGCGTCGAGGCGTGATTAGCTATGGTTTCATGGTGGTAAACGACGAAAAAAACTGAGAGAGCTAAGTACCGCTGTATATCTCGCATGTTGTCTAATATGCGGTTTTCAACCGCTTTTGCTATAGATGTATCTAAATGATGACCTTAAACTACATGCATTGCGGCATATGGTATGCCTATCTTGTGTATATATTTTGTGACTATCAGGTGCTTTAATAGGAGCACACTGAGGCATCATATCGCACACACATAGGTGCATCCAAGTGCCATGCTTGGTCATCTTCATTGCGTTCACTAATTGCCTAGGCATGAGTATATATTTATATAAAAAGGTTCTCGTTATATTTGGTATATTCATAAACTAATCGCCTCGCTATGAGTGCATCGAGGCTTTAAACTACTCTGACATAAGTGCATTGATACGCTGTATCCTTTGTAAATTGCATCAAGGCATTTTATATATTTTTTAGACTACAAGTGCACCGAGACATTGGATGGTGCCTATGAATATGAGATAAATTGCGGTACATTATTTTTCTCGGCTAAAGCATGTGTGTATATATCTATTCATTAGACAGATCTAAAGACTGTTGAAGTTAATCAAGAATATATTATTTCTCTCTGCTTGTTAGCAGTCACCACACTAATAAGTCAGCTGTAGACCGAGCTATTTGATCTAAAATCAGCTCTAATCTCACCAATCTTGGTTATATCTATAAAAAACGACATCCAGTCACCACCACTTGTGTTCTTTCTGTTTTTACACTATTGGGACATAGGGATGTACTAGCTCAGAAGGTCTCTGTCTAGATATAGAGGTCCCCTTAGCCATTGGGTAGTGGGATCCACTAGATCTATAGGGCACAACAGGGCCACTAGGGTTAGCCATCGGTGAGCGGGGGCGCCATAACGCTCCCCCCTAGGGTGCCAACCTCCACGGCAAGGCAGGAGACAGCCCAGAAAATTTCTAGGGACATCCAGATGGGCCCAATATTTTAATCTGAACACTGTTTGTATTTTTCTTGTATGTCATTTTTGGTGCTACCTATTATGGTAAATTATTAATAAAGTATTTCATTTTTTGTTTTTTTCCATGATTTTGGTATATTTAACCCGAATAGCTAAGTGTTTCCTCACTATTTTTCTGTTTATAGATATCCTGGATTCTTCTATTCCCTTAATAGGACAGTGAAGATCAGTTAATGTTACATTTCCTTTCTGAGAGAAAACAGATGCAAAATAGGAATTTAAAAGTTCGGCCTTCTCAGCATCCTTTCTTACCATTTCATAATTTTCATCCTGTAAAAATCCTATAGCATCTTTGACTTTTCTTTTACTTTTGACATATCCTCAAAATCCTTTTTTATTGCTTTTGACGTCTCTTGCAAGCCTTAATTCATTGTCAGCTTTAGCTAATCTGATTCTTGCCCTGCAGGTGTCACGGGTGTGTCGCCACGAAGATCGTCACGATTACACAGCCTGACTTCTCGCAGCTGAGTTTTTGGTGCTTTGTATTTTTTGGCAGTGAGGGAGTTAATTCTCTCTCTCTGTGCTAGATGAGGCCCAGCCTCGCCCAGCTGCAGTCAATGCTGCAGAAGTGGGACTCCTTCAAATACCTGCCAGTCTGTTAGGGAAGTTGTCGGTGAAAGCATTCCTTGCAGACAAACAGAGCGGCTTGTGGTATTTTGAAGTTTGGAGTGAAGTGTACTTTGTGTGGTTTTTTCCCTTCCTCGCTTTATTATTTATCTCCTTACCCGTTGGTGTTTCCTCTGTTGTGGTGCGAGTTTTTGTATGCAAGGTGGTTTTTTGGTTTTCACCTTGTACTGTCTCGTTCGTCTAGTACTGTGTGTTGGCTTATTATCCTGTCCCCTGTTGTTGTGATCGGGGTCCTTCTCAGGACTAGATTACTGTGGTTCAGGGATCCTCAGGAGATAGGGGTTATGCTGGCGGCCTGGACCTCTGTACCTTTAACAGTACCTCCAGGTAGAGGGATTAGTTAGGGCCCCAGCTTAGGGTCAGCTTAGGCCCCTGACCTCCTGTACGCAGAGACTGCGTGACAGCAGGTTCTGCAGACATCATTATATTCTTCTTTAGATATGCCTCCCTCTGTCCATTTGATAAACATTTCTTTCTTCCTTTTTAGCATGTGTTTAAGTTCTTTGTTCATCCATCCTGGTTTCGTTAAATGCTTCCTATTCTTCCTCTTTTCGGAATTGTTAATGATTGTGCTTTGAGAATCTCATTTTTCAAGATTTCCCATCCTTCCTGGACATTTTTGTCCTTAAGGATATCCAGCCATTGGATCCCTCCGATTCTTTTTATGAGTCCCTTAAAAACTGCCTTTCTGAAATCTAACCTTGAAGTCTGAGTCTTCACAGGTCTGCCTCCTCTAGTTATCCAAAATTCTAAAATAGCATGGTCGCTACCTCCTAGGGTCCCAGCCACTCTTACCTCCTCAACCATTTACTCCCTGTTTATAAGGATTAGATCCAAGGTAGCAGATCCCCTTGTTTTTACAAAGTCTACTGCTTCACTTTTTCTAATGGCAATTTGCATATACTCCAGAATGTTATAAAGAGTGATCAGCTTAACAGCAATTACTTGCAAAGTCAATATTTGGCTAGAAAATGAACTTTATCCCCCAAAACACATTTCAACATCATTGCAGCCCTGCCTTAAAAGGACCAGCTAACCTCTTTTCAGTGATTGCTCCATTAACACAGGTGTGGGTGTTGATGAGGACATGGCTGGAGATCAATCTGTCATGATTAAGTAAGAATGACACCACTGGACACTTTAAAAGGAGGCAGGTGCTTGGCATCATTGTTTCTCTTCTGTTAACCATGGTTATCTCTAAAGAAACACGTGCAGTCATCATTGCAATGCACAAAAATGGCCTAACAGGGAAGAGTATCGCAGCTAGAAAGATTGCACCTCAGTCAACAATCTATCGCATCATCAAGAACTTCAAGGAGAGAGGTTCCATTGTTGCCAAAAAGGCTCCAGGGCGCCCAAGAAAGACCAGCAAGTGCCAGGACCGTCTCTTAAAAGTGTTTCAGCAGCGGGATCGAGCTACCAGCAGTGCAGAACTTGCTCAGGAATGGCAGCAGGCAGGTGTGAGTGCATCTGCACGCACTGTGAGGCGGAGACTATTGGAGCAAGGCCTGGTCTCAAGGAGGGCAGCAAAGAAGCCACTTCTCTCCAGAAAAAACATCATGGACAGACTGATATTCTGCAAAAGGTACAGGCAGTGGACTGCTGAGGACTGGGGTAAAGTTATTTTCTCTGATGAATCCCCTTTTCGATTGTTTGGGACATCAGGAAAACGCCTCATTCGGAGAAGACAAGGTGAGCGCTACCACCAGTCTTGTCTCATGCCAACTGTTAAGCATCCTGAAACCATTCATGTGTGGGGTTGCTTCTCAGCCAAGGGAATCGGCTCTCTCACAGTCTTGCCTAAAAACACAGCCATGAATAAAGAATGGTACCAGAATGTCCTCCAAAAGCAACTTCTCCCAACCCTCCAAGAGCAGTTTGGCGATCAACAATGCCCTTTCCAGCATGATGGAGCACCTTGCCATAAAGCAAAGGTGATAACTAAATGGCTCAGGGAACAAAACATAGAGATTTTGGGTCCATGGCCTGGAAACTCCCCAGATCTTAATCCCATTGAGAACTTGTGGTCAATCATCAAGAGACGGGTGGACAAACAAAAACCTAAAAATTCTGACAAAATGAAAGCATTGATTGTGCAAGAATGGACTGCTATCAGTCAGGATTTGGTCCAGAAGTTGATTGAGAGCATGCCAGGGAGAATTGCAGAGGTCCTGAAGAAGAAGGGTCAACACTGCAAATATTGACTTGCTGCATTAACTCATTCTAACTGTCAATATAAGCTTTTGTTTCTCATATGTTTGCAATTATTATATTTCTGTCTGTGATAAAAACATCTGTCAAACACACATAAAACCAGAGGGCAGCAGATCATGTGAAAATATAATATTTGTGTCATTCTCAAAACTTTTGGCCATGACTGTAGATCCACCGTTTAAAATGAGTAAATTCAGCAGCATCTGACCCAAGGTGATGGAAAATGTCATGAAATATGTGATATAAAACCTTTTATAGAATAATCAAGAATAATATAGAATATAGTGTCATATTTGGCATTAATAAATTTGCAGTTTAGTGGGGAACTGGTTGACAGTGACAAGCTGGAAATGAATTTGAAAACCAATGAAAACCTAATTTGAAAAGTGTAAAGTAACTAAATAGAATAATATATCATAAAGTTGGTATCGCTATCAAGAATTATGGTACATTTACACAATTACTGTGTCTGTATCTACACAGCTGAAAATAAAAATAAAAATGGAAGGGAAACAGAGCACAAAAGACAAACAAATGTGAGATTATTTACTATATCTCCTCTTCTCTTTTACTGGGAATGCCCCAAGGTCACAATAAAAATCTAAATGTGTCCCAAAAGAGGCATGGATCCTGCTTGCTTGCCCTCTTTCTGCTGTTCTTGAGCCTCAATTTACAGTGCACTAGAATGACAGCCTTCTTTTTGTGGGAGTTAAAAAAGGATAAAATCAGAAAAAAGAAAAACAACCATCTCATCTGTTATTTAGTGATTACTCTATACTGCTGTGGCCCAGTTCACATTAGCTTTAAAGTGTTGTAACTTACTGACCAACATAATGCTTAGGTTCACACTGTGTCTGTGCACTTGGCCTACAGTATACGGTGAGAGCTTTTCTCTATATACACTATTATACACTATGATGTTGTTGCCATAGGTTTCTATTCACCAGACGGAGGCCAAATGTGTGTTCTTTCAGCATCCATCTGGCAGGTATACATCTGTATACAGTATTTTAACTGTATTGGAAAGCACAGCAGATTGCGCTTGTCTATACAATGGGTCCTTCCGGTGGACAGATGCATTGGTGTCCATCCTATAGAGCCAAATACAACAGTACTCAGTTAAATATTCAATTTAGGTATTATTGATAAGTCTGAACTTTCAAACATAAACAATGGCCACTGTATAGTCTGTACAGACCATGCCCATGGCATATGTCCCAATCTTAATAGAAAATACAGGGGGTGGCTGATGTAGTCAGCCACTGTATTTGCTATGAACCATAGGGCATAGGCTGTAATCAAGATCTGGGACAGACCAAAACAATGGCTGACTTTTTAATTTCCACCTACAACAGAGTAATACTATCTTCTAGCTACAAGTGCTGACCAGAAATTTGATTGGCATCCATCCTGACTGTAGCCACTATCAGGTGCATATCTCCTGAGCGTATGTGCCCGACAGAACGCACAAACGCAATGTGTACGTAGCCTTACAGGGGTATTCCCATCTAAAAGATCTTATCACAATATGTGTGAGCAGGTTGAAAGATGCAGAAACGGTACGGAGGCAGAGCAAGGGTTAACGTGGGGATTTAATATAACAGGTATACGCCACGCAGGGAGAAAGGGAGAGGAAAAGTATATGGAACAAGGGATTGAAAACTTTGTGACAACAAGTGTAAATGGAGGGAACGAGGAGTTCAAGATTAGCAAACTTATCAGTCCGGCGACGTCGGAGTGTAGTTTCTGGGATGGAGGTGTTGGCACCAAGGCCGTGGTGCAAGGGGATTCCGGCGGCGTCTCGGTGAGGAAGGAGCCCTGGATCCTGGTGGCGGCGGTGATCCTCTGCAGTCCGGTCGACGATCCAGGGTCTGCGTGAAGAAATGCAGGAACGGGTACAGTCTCTGTTTTTGTCCGACCTTAGTACCAATGGAAGGGCGGGAACAGGTATGTCGGGGAGCCACTCACTGCGTGTGGCCTGGTTTCCCCGACTGTACGTGTGCATGTCTGGGCCTGGTCTGGGTGGTGAGTCATTCACGGTCAACGATGTCAGATACTAAAAGGGGTATTTTTTTACAGCTATTTCAATACTTAGTGAATGTTCCTGGGTGCTGTAGCTCAGCATCTATTCAATAGAAAAAGACCGGAGATGCACTCATTCAACTTAATATGCTCAAAAATCTTGATTGAAGTCATGAGACACTGATGGCCGGGATGACATAGCACAAGCAGTTGTGTTGCACAAGCCTGAAATTTTCAGTGTTAAGGTACTGCCACACTAAACAATCCCGCTAGCGATCACGATAACGACGCATACTAATGCGATCGCTAGCGGGATTGTTTCTATATCGCTAAATGCTGCCACATTTAGCGATATAGTTAACGACGCTATCGCCGTTAGCGATCTTCTTAACGACTTTAGCGGTACAAAAGTACCGCTAAATCGCTAAGAAAAGGTGCCACACAGCGATTAGATACTTACCCAGCGGGAGCGCCGACGAGAAAATAGGGTCCGGAGCGATTCCAGCGACGAGCGAGATCACAGCAGGAAGCTCGTCGCTGGAAGCTGCCGCACTGAACAATATCGCTAACGGGATCGCTAAATAGTGACGTTTTTTAGCGATCCCGTTAGCGATATTGTTTAGTGTGGCATACCCTTTAGGGCTCATTCCCACTTGCAATCCATTTGGACAAGTGCAATCCGATTAAAAAATCAGATTGCACTCGCCAGAATGTATCTTTATGATGCAGCGCACATCTACAATTATTTTCTCATGCCGATCCAGCATGCAAAAGAAATCGCAGCATTCTGCGATTGCACCTGAGAATTAGACTGCACGCACCCATATAAGTCTATGGGTGCATGTGAAACATCATTCTCCACTCGGTTATCACCCGAGTGCAATGTGATTCCCACCCACGCCAGCAGCAGAGAAGATGGAGAAATTACTCGGATCAGACTCACAGGGTAGCAGGAGCCGAGTGTCATTAGCATCTCGCATCCTATGGTGTCACATGAAAGAATCATTGGATGCCATACGCTAGTGGTAACCCGGCCTTATGGTGTAAAATTACTCTTTATTAGGGTTGAGCATTCCGATACTGCAAATATCGGGTATCGGCCGATATTGGCTGTATCGGAATTCCGATTCCGAGTTCCGATATTTTCGTCATATCGGATACCGGAATTGGGATTGTCACTGTCACTGTCAGTGTCCGTCGGTCGGGTCTGTCAGGAGTCAGCGGCACTTACCTGGCAGAAGATCTCCGGCGGTCACGTCCTGGACTGCTTCATGGCCGCAATCTTCTTTCCCCGGCGGTCACATGCAGTTTCTCGCGATAACTGCAGTGACTGCTGGGTAATCCCGGCCGTAAAGCAGTCAGTCCGATGACGTCACCGCCGGGGAAGCAGGTAATCAGCTGTGCTGCGTCGCGATGACAGGCTCTGCCTGTCATTGCGATGTAGCAGAGTTGGATCGTCGTGGGACTGTCGTTATGGACTGCGTCGGACAGGTGGTATACTGTTGGTTTGTTTTTTTTCTTTTTTTACAGGAGATCGATGGCGTCGCAGGAATGAGAGAGTAATAAAATTAATGAAAACTGTGTTGTCTCTTTTATTTCATTAAAATACTTTTTTCTTGCTTTGTCTTTTTTTATACATTTAATAACTTTGGGATTAATAATGGATCGGTGTCTTATTGACACCTCTCCATTATTAACCGGGCTTATTGTCACCGTGCAATCAACGGTGACATTAACCCCTTATTACCCCGCTTGCCACCGCTACAGGGCAAGTGGGAAGAGCCGGGTAAAGTGCCACAATTGGCACATCTTTTGATGCGCCAAATGTGGGGCTGCTGTAGCCTGGTATTATCAGGCTGTTGAGGGCCAAAATCCATGGGCCTTGACAGTCTTTTAATACCAGGCCGCAGCAGTCTGCATTTTACTTGGCTGGTTAACAAAAATAGGGGGGATCCCCACGCCATTTTTTTTTCGAGGGATCCCCTATTTTTGTTAACCAGCCAAGCTAAGCAGACTGCTGTGGCCTGGTATTATCAGGCTGGCAAGGTCCATGGATATTGGATCCTTACCAGCCTGAAAAACCAGGCCTCAGCGGTCTGCTTCATCTGGCTGGTTAACAAAAATAGGGGGGACCCCACGCCAATTTTTTTCGAGGGGATCCCCTATTTTTGTTAATCAGCCAAGATATGCAGACTGCTGTGGCCTGGTATTATCAGGCTGGCAAGGTCCATGGATCTTGGCTCCTTAACAGCCTGAAAATCCAGGCCTCAGCGGTCTGCTTCATCTGGCTGGTTAACAAAAATAGGGGGGACCCCACGCCAATTTTTTTCGAGGGGATCCCCTATTTTTGTTAATCAGCCAAGATATGCAGACTGCTGTGGCCTAGTATTATCAGGCTGGCAAGGTCCATGGATCTTGGCTCCTTAACAGCCTGAAAATCCAGGCCTCAGCGGTCTGCTTCATCTGGCTGGTTAACAAAAATAGGGGGGACCCCACGCCATTTTTTTTTCAAAGGGAACCCCTATTTTGTTAATCAGTTCCCTCTGACGTCACTGATTGTGTCCCTGGCTGACCTGAAGTAAAAGTGGAAAGCAATCAATTAAGCTTTCCACTTAAGGGCCCGTCTCACATAGCGATATCGCTACCGAGATCGCTGCTGAGTCACTAGTTTTGTGACGCAGCAGCGAGCTCACCAGCGATATCGCTGTGTGTGACATTCAGCGACGATCAGCCCCCCTGCCGGGTATCGCTGATCGTCGCTGAAATGTCAGGACCTTTTTTTGATCGCTGGTTTCCCGCTGACAGGCACACATCGCTGCGTGTGACAGGCGGGAGACCAGCGATCCGCTGGTAACCAAGGTACACAGCGGGTTTCCAGGCGCGGGGCTGTGCCTAGAAACCCGCTGTGTACCTTGGATTCCAGCGCCCTGATGCAGGGAGCTGGTATCCAAGGTACACAGCGGGTTTCCAAGCGCTGCGCGGTGCCTGGAAACCCGCTGTGTACCTTGGTTACCAGCGGATCGCTGGTCTCCCGCCTGTCACACGCAGCGATGCGTGCCTGTCAGAGGGAAACCAGCGATCAAAAAAAGGTCCTGACATTTCTGCGACGATCAGCGATACCCGGCAGGGGGGCTGATCGTCGCTGAATGTCACACACAGCGATATCGCTGGTGAGCTCGCTGCTGCGTCACAAAACTAGTGACTCAGCAGCGATCTCGGTAGCGATATCGCTATGTGAGACGGGCCCTTAAGCGATGTTACCCGCAGTGTCGCTGTCCCAGATCGCTGCCTGAGCTGCCTGTTTGGCAGCTCAGCAGCGATCATGTAGCGATACACCAGCGATCCTGACAAGTGCATATCGTTGTCGGATCGCTGTGTATCGTTATGTGACACCCAGCCTTTACTCTCCTGTCAGGCAGGAGAGGAACTTATTCATTTGGGGTTTACTGTGAGGCTGCAGCATTAGCTGCGGTCCCTGCAGTAAACATTAACCCTTTCTGAAGGATTACACCGTGGGACCTGACTGTGCATGGGATAGGTAAGAATAATTTTGCTTTTTTATTTTATTTTTATTACAGGAAATGGTTTTTGCAGTTAAAATAAAAGATGGTCAAAAACATGTGTCTTTATTTCATTAAAATGATTTTTAATTAAAGTGTGTGTGTTTTATTTTTATTTCATGCAATAGGATTAATAATTGATAGTTGTCTAATTGACAGCTCTCAATTATTAACCTGGCTTAAGGTCACCTTTCAATAGCAAGGTGGCTTTAACCCCATATTAACCCATTCGCCACCGCTACAGGGCAATGGGAATAGACGGGCAAAGTGCCAGAAAGGGCGAATCTAATTATAGATTTGTCTTTCCTGGGGTGTCTGGGGGCAGATGTTAGTAGCCGGGGGGGGGCAAAAATAATGGTCCCTCTCTGGGCTATTATTATCTGCCCCCACTCACTGGCTTTGTCTGTCTGGTTGCGAAAATAGGGCGGGAGCCCACGCATTTTTTTTCAGCAATTTTACACCTCATATATATATATACATGTCATTGAATTTGTGACACATATATATATATATATTTATATTTGTAGTTCATACACTTCTACATAGTATAATAGCCGCTAATTCAATTGCCGGCTTTTGTGAAAATGCAGAACCCGACATGAAATGACACTTGGTGTACATAGGGTTAACCATGTATTTTCATGTCCTTTGCTATCTAATTTGCACAAACAATTAAATCAGACTATGTGTGCAAAATTTCACACCTGTAGGGGTTAATTAAAGGTGTAAATTCGTAGCAAAAAAGTCCGTTTTTTTTACAACGAATTTACACCTTTAATTAACCCCTACAGGTGTGAAATTTTGCACACATAGTCTGATTTAATTGTTTGTGCAAATCAGATAGCAAACAACATGAAAAGACATGGTTAACCCTATGTACACCAAGTGTCATTTCATGTCGGGTGCTTCTGTCTTTTCACTGAAGCCGGCTTTACCCGGCAATTGAATCAGAGTCTATTTTACTATGTAGAAGTGTATAAACTATAAATATATGTATATATATATGTCACAATGACATGTATATATATATATATATATGTATTCTATGTGTGTATATTTAGTGTTTACAAGGAAAGAATGGGGTTTTTTTAGTTGCGATATTTTGTTCCCATAGACTTACATGGGACTTCCGGTATCGGTATCGGGTATCGCCGATATTTTAGTGATATCGGCGATACCATTCCGATTCCGATACTTTAGGATATCGGAAAGTATCGCTCAACTCTACTCTTTATATATCATATGACTAGATTAGTACAGCAAGAATCTGAATAAGGCCGGAGTCACACTAAACGTATGGAAAATCGGTCCGAGACTCCCTGCCAAGAATTGCGCAAGTGTTCTCTGTATGGTCATCCGTGTGTAATGTGTTTGCAATGCGATGATGCGATTTTCTTGCACTTATGTATCCGTATGACATCCGTATGGCTTTACATTTCTCACTGACTTTCCCCATTGAATTAAATTGCTCAATGGGTTGAAATGAGGAAAATGTGTGCGTATTTGTCACAGTCTAGACAGATAGTCAGTGTGGCGTCTGAGCATGCTGCGATTTTGCACGCACGTCTAATATGCCTGAGAAAAAATACAGTGATGTGAGCTGCCCCATATATTAACACTGGTCCGAGTGTTTTGCGATGTTTTCTCGCATAGCACTCGTCCGTATTTTACGGTAGTGTGACTCCGGCCTAAGTAGTCTAATATCCCAGTGAGTCCTGCTACCTATCAACCTTTGAACATCACTCTACTTTTCTTCATTTTGCTTCAGGGCTCTCAACCTACTGCATGCCTATTAATATTGGGTCTTTTTATGTGGCAGAGAAGACTTTGCATCCTGAAGGCACTAGGGTGTAACCACTGCCTCTGCTCCCTATATTGCATGCTCCGGTTTCAGGCAATAGGAAAGCAGTAGAACCTTTTTATAGTGTAAATATCCTCAATTGTAGGTGGAGCGCCCCAAGGGCCGTGGGGTACTCGGTACTGGGCCTGGCGGTTCTTAAAGGGGAAGTCACGGCAGCAGTGACCCTGTCTGTGGCCCTGGGCATCCAATAAAAATGAGAAAGTGAAGTAAAAGGGAATAGTTTATAGGGGATTAGTTCATGACGCCACCAGTGGTGTTCGGCAATAAGATGGCCGACTCTTCGATTCTGATCCACCGGGGCAGTTGGTGACACAGCAGAGATGTTACAGCTCTCCACGGGTAGAGCTAGACCCCAGGGCAGTTATAGGGTTAAAGATGTTGGTAACGGTTGTAGTGCAGGGTAGGTGACGCAATAAATTAATCTGAGGACACAGCAGGTTGCAGTCTTCACACTTTACTCACAGTTCTCAGGTTACAATCCCCAGCCGGGTTGCTATGTCCTCCGGGTCGGTGGTTCAGCCAGATCTCGGGTAGTTTGGGGGACACTTTGCCAGTACCCCCTTCTTATGTTCCTTTCTCTGGTCGTCTCTCCCAGCGCTGGCTCTCTCCACTCCTGCCCTGCGCCTCACACACAGTGACCCAATCCGGCAGCCTCAGATCCCGTTGGGCGACGACCTCTTGGTCCCCTTGATCCTTTCCGGCTACCTTTTCAGCCAATGTGTGTGGAGTTGGCTGTTGCACATACAGTTACTACAGCCTCCGGTTTGCTAGCTGAGTCATACAGATTCTCCACTAGTCTGTGGCCGTTCTCCTACTGCAACCTGGTCCTTCCTTATGACTCTGGTCAGGCTGGATTTGGGCGCCACAGGTGGATTCCTCACTTCCATGGCCTCAAGACCACTTCTGACTCTCCTCAGGAGCTTCTCTCATCACAACTGCTCCTTCAGCTCACAACTTCTCCACAGCTCTTCTCAGCTCCTCTCTTCCTCTCCGACTAACTACTTTGCCTTCAACTGTCACACTGCCTTCCTGCTCTAACTGGGGCTCCTCCCCTTATGCCTGAGGTCATGTGATCTGTGTTGGATGCAGAAATGTGAGAACTGGCTGATGCCCCCTCCTTACTTGAGAGCTAAGTACCACACCTCTGGCTGAGGTGCAGTACCTCTGTGGCGACTGGACCATCAGGGGCGCCACATAGAGATTTTGGATTAATTTCTGTGACTTCATGTTATGAGTTATATGCTTTATATTCAAAATGTACCCAATAAGAAGCCCTACTAAGCAAATCAGTCTTGGGGTCCTGGCAGTCAGGTCCCACCTAACAATATGCGTTCTTTTACTTCTGCTGCTGCCCTGCACACTTGTCCCTGTGCTATGTCGACACTCCTGGTTGGTGTACAAATACTGATCCAAATATACTGATGTGTGAATGTTCTAATTACCAACAAATTCTTATCAGAATCAACAATTTGCATCATATTTGGTGGAAATGTCAAATCCTTTACTTGGAGCCTAGAAGGGAAATAACTGCCTAACAATTTTTGGAAACTCTAATGTGAGCAGTTACAAAGTGTTAGGCCATGTTCACACGTTCAGTATTTGGTCAGTATTTTCCATCAGTATGTGTAAGCCGAAACCAGGAGTAGGTGATAAATACAGAAGTGATGACGTGTTTCTATTGTACTTTTCCTCTGATTGTTCCACTCCTTGTTTTTGTCTTACAAATACTGATGTGAAATACTGACTAAATACTCAATGTGTGCATGTGGCCTAAATCTTCACCTCATCCAAACATACATCAGTCATAGTTTCATGTCACTAGAAACAGGTGTCCATCCTATAACTGACATGGGTCACCCTGGAATGGTATATGGTTTGCCAGTAATGAAGGTAATCACTAGCCTGCAGCGTCATGGCTCTGCTGGGAAATATGCATTCACCTGGTTTTACAACTTACAACTATAATGTTTTCTTCCAATGTGTGATTTTAGTTTCCTATTTATATGTAATGGTTGACTCCAGCATTAATACATTAAGGGCCCAATATATGATTTGTAATTTTTTAACCTTTTCACGCCATGGCCATTTTTTGTTTTTTCATTTTAATTTTTTCCTCCCTTTTTCTAAGAGCTATGACTTTTTTAAAAAAATATTTTTGTCAATATAGCAGTATGAGGATTTTTTTTTTGCGAGACGAGTTGTACTTTTGAATGGCACTATTGATTTTACCAGATGGAAAAAAAATTCCAAATGCAGTGAAAATTGCAAAAAAAAAAGTACTTTTTTGGGGTGTTTTATTTACCATTTTCACTGCATGGTAGAAACTGACCTGAGGATATGATTCTTCAGGTCAGTACAAGTATGCAGCTGTAAGGAGGTAGATCGGGCTGCAGGTGTCTGCATCATGCTGGGTCCGGAACTGCTGAGGCTGCATCAAATGTTGCCTGGGGGAGAGAATAGGGGACAGGACAGGCCCCATGACCCAGGAAGAGGGGGCATGACTAAGCCAGGCAGTGAGGAAGCAGAGCTGAAAGCGCGCAAAGGAACAGTCAGTTTCCTGCTGGCAGCGAGTGCAGGGGCAGGCACGCTCCGCAGGGTGACAGACAGCACGGAGACGAGCTGAGGCAGAGATTAAGCGAGCACTCCAGAGAGACAGTGTGTGTGCAGAGCGCCGTGTGCCCGGCTAGACAGAGTGCTGTGCTCGAGCGGAGGAACAGGGGCCAGGTGCAGGACCCTGAGGTGCATCCTCCATTACTGATAGACGCACAGTGGCACCTGTGTGAGACAGAGACTACTGCAGTGATCCTCACTTTGGCTGGCACATAGAGGAGTGCACGCCGAACTGAGCCGTGCAGAGCAGCTATTCAGGTGACGGCAGCTGCTCAGAGAGACACGTGCCGCGTGGAACCTTGCGGAGTGCTTTACTCTTTTGCTCAGTAGTTAAATGGACTAGGGGCTCAGCGGGCAAAACCGGAGACCGCCCATTGCCGCCTGAAGGTGGACCCTCAGCTGTGGAGCTTCATCTGAGGACATTTTGCTGGCCGTTGCTGGGACTACAACCCTCACCAGATTATTTGAGGCTGAGGAAACCACGGACACGATAAGTTGACCAAGTGGACTGTTGTTATATTGCCATTTCTTTTCTCTATTTGTTCATTTAACTGTTAATCTTCCTGCGAGCAGTATCCCTACTGTTTAATTACATTTTTAACCCTTGCTCTGCCTTCCTTGCGTCACTGCATCCCGCAACCTGCTTACACAGATAACAAACATGTGTGTGTATATATGTGTGTATATATATATATATATATTATATATATATATATATATATATATATATACAGTACAGACCAAAAGTTTGGACACACCTTCTCATTTAAAGATTTTTCTGTATTTTCATGACTATGAAAATTGTAAATTCACACTGAAGGCATCAAAACTATAAATTAACACATGTGGAATTATATACTTAACAAAAAAGGGTGTAACAACTGAAATTATGTCTTATATTCTAGGTTCTTCAAAGTACCCACCTTTTGCTTTGATGACTGCTTTGCACACTCTTGGCATTCTCTTGATGAGCTTCAAGAGGTAGTCACCGGGAATCGTTTTCACTTCACTGGTGTGCCCTGTCAGGTTTAATAAGTGGGGTTTCTGGCCTTATAAATGGGGTTGGGACCATCAATTGTGTTGTGCAGAAGTCTGGTGGATACACAGCTGATAGTCCTACTGAATAGACTGTTATGAATTTGTATTATGGCAAGAAAAAAGCAGCTAAGTAAAGAAAAACGAGTGGCCATCATTACTTTAAGAAATGAAGGTCAGTCAGTCTGAAAAATTGGGAAAACTTTGAAAGTGTCCCCAAGAGCAGTTGCAAAAACCATCAAGCGCTACAAAGAAACTGGCTAACATGAGGACCGTCCCAGGAAAGGAAGACCAAGAGTCACCTCTGCTTCTGTCGATAAGTTTATCCGAGTCACCAGCCTCAGAAATCGCAGGTTTACAGCAGCTCAGATTAGAGACCAGGTCAATACTACACAGAGTTCTAGCAGCAGACACATCTCTACAACAACTGTTAAGAGGAGACTTTGTGCAGCAGGCCTTCATGGTAAAATAGCTGCTAAGAAACCACTGCTAAGGACAGTCAACAAGCAGAAGAGACTTGTTTGGGCTAAAGAACACAAGTAATGGACATTAGACCAGTGGAAATCTGTGCTTTGGTCTGATGATTCCAAATTTGATCTTTGCTTCCAACCACAGTGTCTTTGTGCGACACAGAAAAGGTGAACGGATGGACTCTACATGCCTGATTCCCACCGTGAAGCATGGAGGTGGAGGTGTGATGGTGTGGGGGTGCTTTGCTGTTGACACTGTTGGGGTTTTATTCAAAATTGAAGGCATACTGAAGCAGCATGGCTACCACAGCATCTTGCAGCGGCATGCTATTCCATCCGGTTTGCGTTTAGTTGGACCATCATTTATTTTTCAACAGGACAATGACCCCAAACACACTTCCAGGCTGTGTAAGGGCTATTTGACCAAGAAGGAGAGTGATGGGGTGCTACGCCAGATGACCTGGCCTCCACAGTCACCAGACCTGAACCCAATCGAGATGGTTTGGGGTGAGCTGGACCGCAGAGTGAAGGCAAAAGGGCCAACAAGTGCTAAGCATCTCTGGGAACTCCTTCAAGATTGTTGGAAGACCATTTACGGTGACTACCTCTTGAAGCTCATCAAGAGAATGCCAAGAGTGTGCAAAGCAGTCATCAAAGCAAAAGGTGGCTACTTTGAATAACCTAGAATATAAGACATATTTTCAGTTGTTTCACACTTTTTTGTAAAGTGTAATGTATAATTCCACGTGTTAATTCATAGTTTTGATGCCTTCAGTGTGAATGTACAATTTTCATAGTCATGAAAATACAGAAAAATCTTTAAATAAGAAGGTGTGCCCAAACTTTTGGTCTGTACTGTATATAGATATATATATATTATATTTTTTTTTATTTAAGTGGTGAAAAAATAATTTCAAATTTGTATGAAAAAAAGTTTTTCCATTTGTTGCCATTTTCCAAGACCAGTAGTATTTCCATTTTTCAGGATCTGGGGCTGTATGATGGCTTTATATTTGCGCCTGCAGCTCATGTTTTTACCGATACCATTTTGGGGTAGATACATTGTTTTGATTGCCGCTTATTACATTTTATTGCAATGTTGCAGCAGCCAAAAAATTTAACTATGGAGTTTTGATTTTGTTTCTCGTTACGCTGTTTATTGATCTGATTTATTTTATAGTTTAATGGATTGGACATTTCTTAACGCAGCAATACCAAATATGTGGGCTTTTACAATTGTTTTATTTTCAATGGGGCTAAAGGGGGTGATTTGAACTTTTTTTTTTTTTATTTTTTTTTATTTTTTAAAACTTTTTTTTATTTTATTTAATTGTCCCCTTAAGAGACTTGAAGCAGTGTTTGTCCGATCATCTGTGCTATACATAACAGCGCATCAGCCCTGCTATGTTTAGAAGTAATCACGATCTTCTATGAACACTGTACACAAGCCGACCTTCACAGGGGTATGGTAATGACAGGTGCAGGGGTGGTCTGCAGACCTCTGGCTGTCCTGACAATCCATCAGCGCTCCACAATCACGTGACATGGACGCACTTCCGGACAGCGTGTATTAAATCCTGCTGTCAGAGATTGACAGCGAAAATCAACTGTTAACAGGCACTGGTGGAGCTGTGATTCACCCGCAGCTGTTAAAAGCACATGACAGCAGATTGAATCAGTGCAGGGAAAGATGCAGGCTCAGTGTTAGAGCCTGCATCAAAGTCAGGGATACAACATGACATAAATATACATCATATGTCGTGAAGGGTTGAAAGGGTTGTCCACTACTCGGACAACCCCTTTTCAATCACCCTGTGTACTCTTACTGAAATAATAACATCTATACTCGCCTGCTGTACCGACGCTGTTCCAGTGGTGTCAGAACTGGCTTTCCTGGGGCTTGAGTGACATAACAACCCCTGTGGCCAATCAGTGCTGGCATCCCTGTCTCCTCTTTCAGACAAATCAGACATCTGAAGGAAGTGAGAGCTGCTCCTGCTCTTTCACTTTCTCCAGATGTCAATTACGTCCATAGGGGAAGATAGTGAAGCCAGCGCTGATTGGCCACAGGGATTGCATGACATAACAATGTAAAGCTAGCCCCTTGAGTGCCAGGGTCTACACAGCTGGAACAGTGCTGGCACTGAAGGGGAGTCTAAGTGTTATTATTTTACTGGGGGGAAACATAGGGATTGAAAAGGGTTGTCTGAGTAGTGGACAATCCTTTTAAGTCACTTCTCTTTTTTAATCTTGTGTTATTCACTGACTTTTTTTGCTCCAAATTTATCAAAAGTTCATACATTTTATGAAATTAGACAAACTGTCCTTTTTTGCCTGTCTTTCATTTTTGCCACATTTCACAGCAAAAGTTGCATGTTTTGCAGAATGTTGCATAAATTGCTCAAAATTTCTGGCATGCATAAAATCGCTTCAGTGGATTTGTGAAAAATATTGCAACTTTTTGAAAGGTCGCAATTATGAATCAAGTTAAAACATCTGTTAACCCTAAATCACACGCACAGTGGCAAACTAAAAAAGAACAAACGGGCGAATACATATAAAACAGACTTCAAAGAAGTCGCAAATGAATTGGGCCAAAAGTTCCCCTTCATACTGTATATCTCGTTCATACACCAATGATGGGACTGGCAACTATCTTTTCTTGGATGAAAGAGTTCAGAAGTACTGAAGGTGTTACTATTGCATGTCCTTTCTTTGATGGACTTTCTATGAAAATGTCATCTATCTTCAATGCTTATTCTTCATTGTATGCTTCATTGTATGACTTTTTAGTTGTTTTCTAGGTAGATACAGTGTAATGTCATGATGACCTCATGTATTTGGCTATAGAACATTTCTGTAATATTATGTTGCTTGGTGTTCCCCAGCTTCTTCTTCCTCACCTTTACGTCTTCTGTTTTCTTGTATCTCTGCAGCAATCATTGGCTTAGAAAGCATATAGAAAAACAGTCTAAACACACATCTTTTGACAGCTCATAATTAGTCTGTGGATGTAGATAAATGAGTGACACCCATGGCAGAGACTCAGACAAGGTGAGGTTGCTTCTAAGTATTTGAGAGGTGGAAGTAAGAGCTGAGGAGCCATAACAAAGGTATGTGAACAAAAAGAAATGAATACCTAAACTTTGCGGTCAACATAATTACTCTATGATGCTATTGTCACTGCTCTCACACAAAAAGCCAAAGGCAAGAAACCGGTCCCCTCCTTATAGGCTGTAGACACATACACATAGAGCTGACAGGGCATTTCTGGCACTTAGAAAGAGAGCTTAGATCAGTCGCGTGGGGGATTCTCCAATGAATGGAAGGCGTTGTGCAGGGGGGGAGATAGGGATTAGCACCTGTCGGGCTTGGATGGTGATGGAGGTGATTTATTCGGCAATGTTTCACCTGCTCTAGTATATCTTCACGTACAGATAAACTTTCTCATTTAACCTATAGAAAAACACTTAGGGCAATACAAGGGATTGTCTCATGAGGACTACCCATCTCTACATGTCTTATCAGACTATGTTCATGTCAAAAGAAGACAGAGACCTCCTACTCAGGATACCTCTATGAGCCAGAATTGAAAGATAATCGATAACTTTTCATAACCGATATCTGTACATTACATGGCTCAAAATGCTAGGACCTCTGTCCCAAAAGGAATATTACTAGTGTGAGCTGAACTTTATAAATGTAAGGTAATATTACAATTTAAAGGGAATCGGTCAGCAAGTTTTTGCTAGGTAATTTGAGATCAGCATGATGTAGGAGCTGAGAGCCTAATTCCAGTGATTTCCTTTAATCTGATGCATAGGGTTTAAAGCCTGAAAGTACTGAGGCAATCAGACTGCAATGGATTAGTATGAACCCATACTGCAAACCATGCAGCTCTCTGTGGCACCTCAGAGTGTCTCCATATACTACACAATATCTCCCATAAAATGGTTTACATTGTAAGGCCACGTTCACATGTTTAGTATTTGGTCAGTATTTTACCTCAGTATTTGTAAGCCAAAACCAGGAGTGAGTGATTAATACAGAAGAGGTGATGTGTTTCTATTATACTTTTCCTCTGATTGTTCCACTCCTGGTTTTGGCTTACAGATACTGATGTAAAATACTGACCAAATACTGAACGTGGCCTTACATACAATGTTCTTTCTCTCAGGGCTTGTGCACATGACTGACTATATCGGATGAGTGCCACTTGTTGTTTTCATGGATGGCACTCCTGCCCATGTTACTTTATGAGGCTGAGCACATATTTGATGTTTTCCTCAGACCAAGTGGTTCGAGGAAAAAAATTGGTGACATGTTTGATTTTGATCCGACTGTCAGATCATAATCGGCAATGGAAATCTATGGGGCAGTGGAAAACATCCGAGTGAGGTCCAATTTTCACGGAGAAGGTAAAGAAATTTTTTTTTCTCTCCACCTCTGAGGAAAAACTGATCCCACTCTGATCAAACTATGATCAGAGTCTAATCAGCGTAACCAGACCATTTTTCTCAGATTGAGATAGATGGATAGTAAAGAAATTCGTGAAAGAAGACCTCTGTGAATTTTTATTATAAACAGCAATGGCATAGTGTTAATGATTAAGTATCAGTAAAAGTCTTACCACAGGATGGGAAGTGTGTTGCTGCTCTTTTATTTGGGCCATCCATCATCTTTTCCACTTATCACCACTAGCAGTGGTATAAATTCAAACTTGTGGGTCCCAATGCAAAATCTCCAACAAGGCCCAGTTATATATAACAGGTATTATATATTATAGGTACTGACTACTGCAAGGTACGACAGCGACACATTTGAGATGAACAGCGCTGAACTGGAAGTTGAAAAGGACTTCAACCTACTCGGATCAATGATCACTCAAGATGCAGCGACGACACCAAAAGTTAATAGGAGAATAGCTATGGGCAAATCAACAATGAAGTCACTGGACAAGGTCTTCAAATCGAGGACCAATTCACTGGCAATGAACACACGGCTTCTACATAGTTTGGTCTTTTCTGTAGTAACATATTGATGTGAAACCTGAATGATAAAGAAACAAGACAGAAGAAGTAATAATAATAATCTTTATTTATATAGCGCCATCATATTCCGCAGCGCTTTACAGTTTAACAGTTTCAAAACACAAGTCATAAGTAACAATGTTATCCATACAATAATTAAAGCAAAATAAGACAACCCTGCTCGTGAGAGCTTACAATCTACAATGAGGTGGGGGATAAAAAGTACAGGTGTGTATATACAATGGTGTATTTACAATGATGGTCCAGCCATCTTGAGGGAGTGAGGGATGGATGGAGATAGTGAATGGGCTACACACACACACTTACACATAGAATGACTTTGATTAGTGAATGTGATAGGTCACTCTGACCAAATGTGTTTTGAGGGAGCGCCTGAAACCATGCAAATTGTGGATGGTCCTAATTTCTTTGGGTAGAGCATTCCAGAGGATTAGCGCAGCGTGGGAGAAGTTTTGGAGTCGGGAGTGGGAGGTACGGATTAGTGCAGAGGTTAGTCGAAAGTCGTTTGCAGAGCGCAGCAGTCGGTTAGGCCGATAGATAGAAATGAGGGAAGAGATGTAGGGGGGTGCTGCACTGTGGAGAGCTTTGTGGGTGAGAACAAGTACTTTGAGTTGGATCCTATAATGAATGAAAGTCTTCAAAATGTGGTACTGGTGTTCGAAATATTGTGTTATCATTACAATGGATGGCAAGAAGAACAAACAAATCAATTTTGACACAAATCAAGCTATGACTTGCCTACTTTGGACGTATTATATGAAGAGAACAATCACTGGAGAAAGATATCATGGTCGGAAGAATAGAAGGAACAAAGTGAAGAGGAGAACCAGCAACCCGATGCCATGATACAATCAAGATAGCAGTGGAGATGACACCAATGGACCTATTTAGACTTGCACAAGATCGATCTTCCTACAGAGCATTCATCCATCAAGTCGCCATGGCTCAGGATTGAGCTGGAGGCCGTTAAATAAAAATAAATTATAGTATTAGTCTTTTCATATGAGTCAAGGACCTTTTAGGGCCCCCAAAGTCTAGGACCTTGGTGCAAGTCATACATGAACTAAAGTTACACTCTTGGCCACAAGTAAATCAAGGATGGTCACAT
The DNA here is from genome assembly GCA_033576555.1 of Oophaga sylvatica. Classification (NCBI taxonomy): domain Eukaryota; kingdom Metazoa; phylum Chordata; class Amphibia; order Anura; family Dendrobatidae; genus Oophaga; species Oophaga sylvatica. Next base: position 100,875,663 of record JARQOD010000002.1, on the reverse strand, counting down.
TACAAAGAAGTAGGAGAGCAGCTAGAGGTATCCTGCCATCCAAATGAGGTTTTGACAAGAATAATGCAATCTTTGCTTTTTAAACATTAAGAAACATGGTCAGGTCTATATGAAATGTATGTGCTATTTTTTTCCATTAAATGACTATTAAACTGTAAGGACGAGCACATTTTATTTTTTTCTTATTGTTCCAAGAGCCATTTTCTCTAATTGTTTGAAGAGTTTTTATTTTTGCCATTTATAAAGCCGTAATAGTGACCTGTTTTTTGCAGTAGTTTTTTTGCAGAAGTTTGTAATTTATTTTTGAAAGGGGATCATTTGTAATTCCCTTAAGGGACTTAAACACGTGATCATTTGGTCAATTACAGTATACTATATTCCTCAACATTGAAGTTGCAATACCAAAAAGGAAAAGTCATGTAACTATGGAAATCACATATGCCTTGGCTGCTATCAAAGAGATTATTAATGTTTGTCTGATGAATATTTTTCCAAGCTCCCTTCACGATTGCCGACCAATGACACCGCAAATGTTTTAATGGGAGACAAGTGTGGAGACGCTGCAGTTTCAATTTTGAGGACACTAAAATACTCGAATACCATAGTGTTACATTATATTGTGGTTTTGCTATTATACATTTTTCAGAACATGGAGGTAGCCTGGAGTTTTTATTTTTATGGTTTTTAAAGAGTTCACAATCCCAAATGGGGAGGCAATTGGAAGAAAATGCTTTTGAAAAATGAGGCACAATGGATAATGAATCTTAATATCAGGTGACCTGCAGGTTTAAATTACCACAATGAACTGTTGTATATTTATTAAAGAATTTACTTGTCTTTGTTTTTTACCATAGTGATTGTTACATGTAATGTATCGAATTAATTAATTTGATTATGTTATGAAGAGGGAGTGTGCATGTGCTTTTAAATATTTTGAAGAATATTGAAAGAAACGTTAAAATTAAGACCTCTGGGTCGAAACGTGTCAGTGTTCATTTTCCTCTGTATGATGAATTTTTAATGAATTTATAATAACATTTTCATATTTTACGAAGCGATCATTTTTTTTTAATAATCTTGAAGAAATTTGCCTGCCTTGACTGACAGGTTTTCTAGATTTCAGCAACTCTAAAGTTGTGGTAATGGAGTTATTGTCCTGGTGAGTGGAAAACAAACTTTCTTGTTGTTGGCCTTCAGCGGGCCCAGCTGCCATGGAAGCCAGTCAATTCCCACAATCGCATTGAAGGGCCGATGGGAGCAATAATATTATATAATTACTTTTGTCAGAGATTGGCAGCATCATTTAAATGGTTAAACTGCAGTGATTGGAACAAATTTTGCTTTCTACAATTACAGGCAGGTGCCCGTTATGTAATACAGCTAGCTGCGAGGTAAAACGCAGGATAAACTCCTGATCCATACAGTTTCATACTATTCTTAGTGACCTATGATGAAAATATTCATCACAGGTTAAGTAGTTAAAGGGGTTGTTACCTTTCATTAAAAGGTAATCCCTGGCTACATCCTATCAAAAAGAGATATAAATCAGAATAAAGCACTCCTATCTTCATGGTGCTTAAGTAGGGTCCCACCTTTTATATAGGAAATAAGGAACTTGTCACTTGTTGTAGAGGAAAAGTAGTGATAATTTATTTTAAAAAATTGACTCACAGAATATGCATGACGTTTCGGTCGTATAGACCTTCCTCAGGTGCACTGTGTTTGCCACACAGAATATTCATGATGTTTCGGTCGTATAGACCTTCCTCAGGTGCACTGTGTTTGCCACACAGAATATGCATGACGTTTCGGTCGTATAGACCTTCCTCAGGTGCACTGTGTTTGCCACACAGAATATTCATGATGTTTCGGTCATATAGACTTTTTTCAGATGCACCGTGTATAAGATAACAAAACAGTTTATTGTATGTATACATAAAGTCCAAACGTATATATCACATAAAAAATCCAAAAGCCAATAAAGAATAAATATCAGTGTGCATCAACTAAAATATGTATCATACGCAGATATCACACATATTATACATACATATCACACTGAATGCACACTGATGTTTAATCTGTATTGGCTTTTTGATTTTCTTATGTGATATACTGTCTGTAAAGCGCTGTGGCATTAATGGGTGTGGGAGTATGCATATCACGCTAGTACCGGAGAATTCTCAGTGCGTAGTGCATGCGATATGAAGATTCACAATTCATTTTTTAATACTATTTTTTTAATTTCCATGATGCTCAGGGCTAAAAAAATGCTTTGCCACAGTTACTGCCATTCATTTTTATTTATTTCTTGTGTGACTATGAAAATTCATCCTTATTTATTTTTGTATTTTACTCACATATAGGATCATTAATTCCACAGTGCTTTACAGACATTATCAACACTGTTCCCATTCAGGCTCGCAATCCCATTTCCCTATCAGTATGTCTTAAGAATGTGGGAGGAAAGCCACACAAACATGGGGAGTACATGCAAACTCCTTGCAGATGTTTTCCTTGGTTAGATTTGTACCCAACGCTGCAAAGCTGTAGTGCTAACCACTGAGCCACCATTCTAAGCTTTTGTTTTGTTTACCCTACATATAGATTTTCTGTTGAACATTTGGGACACTTAATCAAGTAGACCACATATACCATGTAGACAGCTGAAGTTTCCTGGACTCTTGCAGTCCTGCTGTGAGTTGGGAATCTTTATCTTGTCTATGGTCATAATTTTCACACAGCTTTTACATTTTTTTCTGGTTGCGGGGAAAATATTCCTGTTGTGGTTGGAGAGGAGAGGGAGCTTCTGACAAGGATACTTCTCAGATGTGGGGTCTCCCTAATATACAGAAAAGGGGGTCCAGAAATATGGATTTTAATTGGTCAAATCTTTTCAATAAATAATGGTTGAAGTTTCCGTGCAGCTCTTTTCAGCACCTCCAGATTCGGATTGTAGGAAACTACTAGAAGTACCCTGTTACAGCATGTCCCTCCCCCAGCCTGTGTTCCTGGACTTTAATGTAATCAGGCCTAGGTCCACCTCACTTGTACGGCATCTAGTGCAGGATTCTTTCTTTGTTCTTCTCAGCACAGCATTGGACTCATCCAATACACAAACTTGTAAGATAGAATGGAGCCAGTAGTTTCTGGAAGCTTCTCAATGTAGCCACATGTTAAAAGTTGGTGTGAACCTCCCCCCTCGATGGGCTGATAACAGGACAATAGACTCATGTGTTGGCTGAGTCAGTTGTGTGGTGACTTGTGAAGGGCTGGGATCTTGTCCTGAGGTGAGATCCCGGTGACTGTGTGTATTGTTAGAAGCTGCCACGTGGGACTGTGTTGTGTCCCTCATCTGCTGGATCCATTGAATTCACTCAAGGACTATTTCTATTTTTCTGGCGTCGGATTGCTGGGTGGCGCCCCCGGATCTGCTCCCTTTGTGTGGACTCATTGTGAGCTCATTGTGGACTAATTACGGACGCTGCAGAATTACTTTCATATGTGTTGTCCCAGTTCCCTGTTCCAATAAATCTTGTTGTTTATCGGCCTGGTGTCTCTTCCTGCTCTGTCGCATACCCCATCACAAACTGGTGGCAGCAGTGGGATCAATACAGAAAGAATGGAGGACAGCGGCCCATCAACATCTGGAACCGGAACCTCAGGATACAGAAACTGGACTGTGGGAAGTTTGCAAAGGCCCGTGAATTAGGAATCTGCTATAAAGGACTGATCAAGGATCAACTACACCATGTTCCAAATTATTATGCAAGTGATATTTTTCTCTGATTTTCCTAAGTGGTTGGTGCAAATGACCTTCAGTCTGATAAGTCATCACCTGTTAGAGTATACATCGAATTTTATTGAAGAAACCACCCATTGATAATATAATCTCCAAAATGAATAAAAACTCAAAATGCACTGTTCCAAATTATTAAGCACAGTAGAATTTCTGAACATTTGATATGTTTTAAAGAACTGAAAATTCTCATTTGTGGAATTTGCAGCATTAGGAGGTCACATTCACTGAACAAAAAAGCTGCTTAACTCCAAAACATCCTAACAGGCCAAGTTAGATGTTAATGTACGTAGAAACCTTTCTTTGATATCACCTTCACAATCCTTGCATCTGAGTCGCACGCCAGGGCCTGTGGGGTACTCGGCACCAAGCCTATTAACTTCTATGGGGGATGTCATGACGACACAGCTCTGTCCGTGGCCCTGGGCGCTCACTGAAAAGGGGGATATTTACAGGGGATTAAAGTATTTGTAGGATGTTCATGACGCCACCTGTGGGACCTGGTCAGGGTGACCAGCGCTGCTATGCAGATCCGCTGAAGGGTTGGTGTTGGCAGCAAGGTGTTAAGCCTTCCACAGGTAAGGCTGGGGTCCTTCAGGGTAAACGGAGTGTAGGGGTGCAGGATGGAGAAGGGGAGTTCAGCCGCAGGAGTAATAATGGGAACACACAAAAGTCTCTTTCTGTACCTTTACTGATGGAATGGCAGGCACGTCCCGGGGTGCTGGCAGGGTGAAGGATGCATGTCCAGTTCTTCCCACTGAGTAGGTGTAGGGCCTCCTTACTCCTGTAATGTGAGTCTCTGACCTGTATGAAACGAGGTCTAACTCTGTCTTCAACTTTACACCCGGCTGACTTTGTGTAGGGCCTTCTATTGGAAGAACACAGTCTCTAATGGCTGTTCCTGCCAGACTCCTGTCTTCCTAACCCAGCCACGTATCAACACCTATGGGCTCCTGCGACTTGTAGTCCAGCAGGATCTCCGGTATCTCCTGCTAGTCGTGAAGGATCCAGCAAGCTCGGACCCGGCGTCCGGTTAATCAGAGTAGAGGTAAGCTATCAATGCTATTTCCACCTCTGTCACTCTCTTCTTATCCACTCGCCTTTCGTCCTACTCGACCCTCACATAAGCACACTCTAGCAGATGGTGGACTGCTTCTTCCCTTTCTTCATCACTCTCAAAGCGTCGGCACGCTTGCTCACTGAACTGAATTCGGTTGACTCAGTTCTGACTAGGCTGGAGTGGCTACCTTTCCACTTGTACTAGCCTCCACAAGTTTGAACTAAGCTTGGAGCTGCAGATTTCAGGTTCTTTCAACAACTGCTGTTCTCTCTCTCTTCTCTCCAAGAGAACTGCACTCAGACTGATCTACTCTCACGTAGACTCAGACTAGACTAATCTGTGAGCTCTCTGAGGTGACTACTGACTGCAGCCCTCAGACTAACTAGCTTCCTGTGGCTTCACCATCCTTATATACACTAAAAGGCTCCCTCTGGTGGCTCTAGGGATTGGTGAAGATGTGTGTATGCATATTGGGTCCTCTAGTGGTCGTTACCTTCGGTGCATCCCTCTGGGAAATGAGATTCCAAGCGCAGCTGGACTCTACACATCCATTGAACTTGTGAGTTTTTGGAGAGTTTCTGCTTGTATTTCTTTGCGTGAAATCAGAATAGCCTCCCAGAGCTGCGGTTTTGATGTGAACTGCCCCCACCCTCATAGATCTTTTGCTTGATGATACTCCAAAGGTTCTCTATAGGGTTGAGGTCAGGGAAAGATGGTGGCCACACCATGAGTTTATCTCTTTTATGCCCATAGCAGCCAATGACTCAGAGGTATTCTTTGCAGCATGAGATGGTACATTGTCATTCATGAAGATGATTTTGCTTCTGAAGGCACGTTTCTGCCTTTTATACCATGGAAGAAAGTTGTCAGTCAGAAACGCTATATACTTTGCAGAGATCATTTTCACACCTTCAGGAACCTTAAAGGGCCCTACCAGCTGTTTCCTCATGATTCCGGCCCAAAACATGACTCCACCTACTTGCTGACGATGCAGCCTTGTTGGCACATGGTGGCCATCCACCAACCATCCACTACTCCATCCATCTGGACCATCCAGGGTTGCTTGACACTCATCAGTAAGCAAGACTGTTTGAAATTAGTCTTCATGTATGTATGGGCCTACTGCAACCGTTTCTGCTTGTGTGCACTGTTTAGGGGTGCCTGAATAGTAGGTTTATGCACCACAGCAAGCCTTTGAAGGATCCTACACCTTGAGGTTCGAGGAACTCCAGAGGCACCAGCAGCTTCAAATATCTGTTTGCTGGTTTGTAATGGCTTTTTAGCAGCTGCTCTCTTAATTCTTTGAAGTTGCCTGGCAGAAACCTTCCTAATTCTGCCCTTATCAGCACGAACACGTCTGTGCTCAGAATCAGCAACAAATCTCTTAACAATACGATAATCACGCTTAAGTTTTCGGGAAATATCTAATGTTTTCATCCCTTGACCAAGGCATTGCACTATTTGATGCTTTTCAGCAGCAGAGATCCTTTTTCTTTCACATGTTACTTGAAAACTCTGGCCTGCTTAATAGTGTGGAACATCCAGTTTTCCTTTTATTGGACTCACATGGCAAACTAATTATCACAGGTATCTGAGATTGATTTCAGTGATCCAAAGAACCCTGAGACACAATACTATCAATGGGTTTCATTTACAAAAAAAATACAAAAAACGCTATGACACTTAAACCAATTTGCATAATAATTTGGAACATGATATAATTAAGGCTTTGGAAGGAGCTTGCCTGCAAAATGGCACTGAAGAAGGATTCCACAGCAAAGGGAGGAAAGACAGGAGCTGCAGGTAAATACCAAAAAAAGTCAATGGGTTGTGTGGTACGAGGAGGAGATGGTATTGCTTGGAGAGGAGGTCATCATAGAATATAAGATGGAGGCCATTCGAAGAGCTCAAGAGAGGGCATTGCTGGAGAGACAGCTCGCTGTGGAAGCAGCTGGAAGCCCCAGACAGACTATCCACAGTAGCCACCATGAGAGAATTCCCCAGAGTGTGCCGCAAGGACTTTAAGCCATTTAATGAGGCTGCAGGCAACATTCAGGGCTTCCTCCAGGACTTTGAACATCAATGTTGATTAATAGAAGTCCCAGAAAGGGAGCGAGTCAGACATCTGGTGGGGCCATTAGAGGGTGGAGCTGCTGAAGCCTATAGAGCTATGGACCCCAGTGGAACTGTGAGTATGGGGAGGTAAAAGAGGCCATCCTAGACCATTATGCCATAACCCCAGACAAATACAGGACTCAGTTCCGCTCCTTAGCTTGTGATGGGGAAGTGTCTTTCAAGATGTATGCCCACAGGCTCAAACAAGTATGTCATTGCTGGCTGGAGGGAGAGGGGGCCTTAACTTGGGAGACTTTCCTTCAGGTCATCCTAAAAGAGTAGTTCTACGCCAAATGACTATATGACATAGTGGTCATGGGTGTTAGGGTCTGCGGAACGCACCAGATAAATATAAATAGTGATGCGTTCGCAGCCCGGGGTCCACCGTGCAGGCAGAGCCTGCTGCTAGTAAGTTGGCGGTATAGGCAAACTCTGTTACTTCACAGAGTCGCAAATATAAATACTGTGGCACTATATGGCGGTATAAGCGAACTCTGTTACACCACAGAGTCGCTGAGGTAGAGACGCAGAGGTAGGTACTGTGTCCTGTTAACTCCACAGGGATACTCAGATAACTGCTGTGCGGATAGCAGTCCGTGATCATGCATTCAGCAACGCAATCAAGCAATCTCCTCACCGGAGAAGCCGGTATTCTAGGGGCTTATTTCAGCCAAGCCCTAAACACGTGCACACAAATCTCCTCACCGGAGGTGCCGGTATTCTAGGGGCTTATTTCAGCCGAGCCCTAACCACATGCGTGCATGATCACACTGGCGCAAAGCACATAATGCAATTGATACTAGCGCATGGCCGCATGGCCGTACAACCCTTTTATAGTAGCAACTACAGGGCCTGCCAGAAAAGGACCAATGAGAAACTGTTCAGAACACATGTAGTTTCAGGACCTTCCTGGCGGACCAATAGGAGCTGCTGCAGTACCTGAGCATGTGACCCCTGAACTCCAATGAGAGATCTTACCCTGGGCATGCTCAAAAGGGCAAACGCAGGACTTAGTCCTAAAGACGTCTGCTCGCCGCTGAGCAGTACTGGCCACAATAGCAGAACCTGGAGAGGCAGCAGTAAACCTCTGCACAGTACTAGGCTGAGCAAGACGCTGGGACCGACGTCTCTGCTGAGGAGACTCCACTGCGGCCGGAGACGGATGGGGGACCGCAGCGGGAATGGCTCGAGATTCCCCCTGTGCAGAAGCGGGAACTCGACCTCTAACAATGGGAGATTTCAACTATCCAGACATTTGTTGGGAATCTCTCTCAGGCAAAACTAACAGGTCAAGGAAATTCTTATCCTCTCTTGCTGACAACTTTATCTTCCAAAAGGTAGGGGAGAAAACAAGGGGATCTGCTACCTTGGATCTAATCCTTATAAACAGGGAGGAAATGGTTGAGGAGGTAAGAGAGGCTGGGACACTAGGAGGTAGTGACCATGCTATTTTAGAATTTTGGATAACAAGAGGAGGAAGACCTGTGAAGACTCAGACGTCAAGGTTAGATTTCAGAAAGGCAGATTTTAAGGGACTCAGAAAGAGAATTGGAGGGATCCAATGGCTGGATATCCTTAAGGACAAAAATGTCCAGGAAGGATGGGAAATCTTGAAAAATGAGATTCTCAAAGCACAATCTTTAACAATTCCGAAAAGAGGAAAGAATGGTAAGCATTTAAGGAAACCAGGATGGATGAACACAGAACTTAAACACATGCTAAAAAGGAAGAAAGAAATGTTTATCAAATGGAAAGAGGGAGGCGTATCTAAGGAAGAATATAATGCCGTCTGCAGAACCTGCAGGGCACAAATCAGATTATCTAAAGCTGACAATGAATTAAGGCTTGCAAGAGACGTCAAAAGCAACAAAAATGGATTTTGGGGATACGTCAAAAGTAAAAGAAAAGTTAAAGATGCTATAGGATTTTTACAGGATGAAAATGATGAAATGGTAAGACAGGATGTTGAGAAGGCTTGAACTTTTAAATTCCTATTTTGCATGTTTTCTCTCAGAAAGGAAATGTAACATCAACTGATCTTCACTGTCCTATTAAAGGAATAGAAGAATCCAGGATATCTATAAACAGAAAGACAGTGAGGAAATACTTAGCTAACCTAAATGAATTCAAGTCTCCAGGTCCAGATGAATTACACCCCAGAGTACTGAAGGAGATAGCATAAGAAATTCTTGAACCACTGTCCATAATCTTTGAAAATTCTTGGAGAACAGGAGAAGTCCCAGAAGACTGGAGAAGAGCAAATGTTGTTCCTATCTTCAAAAAGGGGAAGAAGGTGGACCCAGGGAACTACAGGCCGGTGAGTCTGACTTCTATACCAGGAAAGATCTTTGAATAAATTATTAAAGAACATGTAAGCAAGTACCTGGATAAGAATGAAGTGATTAAACAGAGTCAGCATGGGTTTGTAACTAATAAGTCATGTCAGACTAACTTAATTTCCTTCTATGACAGAATCACTGACTGGGTGGATCAGGGAAATGCTGTAGATATAGTATATCTTGACTTCAGCAAAGCATTGAACAAAGTATCTCACACAATCCTTATTGAAAAAATGACTAAGTATGGAATGGACAAGGCAACTGTTAGGTGAATTCATAACTGGCTTAGTGATCGGACCCAAAGAGTGGTCGTAAATGGCTGCACATCCAGTTGGAAGAATGTCTCAAGTGGGGTACCACAAGGCTCTGTTTTGGGCCCTGTATTGTTCAACATCTTTATCAATGATTTGGATGAAGGAATTGTGGGTAAACTGATCAAATTTGCTGATGATACAAAGCTAGGAGGGGTAGCTAATACTAGAGAAGAGAGAGAGAGGATTCAAAAAGATATAAATAAACTGGAGCAGTGGGCAGCAACTAACAGAATGGTTTTTAACAGGGAAAAATGCAAAGTACTACATCTGGGCAATAAAAATGAAAAAAGCATATACAAAATGGGAGGAATAGGGCTAAGTAACAGCACATGTGAAAAAGACTTGGGTATACTAATTGATCACAGACTGAACATGAGTCAACAGTGTGATGCAGCAGCAAAAAAGACAAATACAATTCTAGGATGTATCAACAGAAGCATACAGTCTAGATCACGTGAGGTCATTATTGCCCTCTACTCCTCTTTGGTCAGACCTCATCTGGAATACTGTGTCCAGTTTTGGGCACCACATTTTAAAAAGGACATCAACAAACTGGAGCAAGTTCAGAGAAGAGCCACCAGAATGGTGACCGGTCTGCAAACCATGTCCTATGTGTTATGTTTCGGTAGCTGAGGTGAAATAGCAAAAATAGCCAAAGTAGCAATACACCAGAGAGGCTGGAAACTACTGTGTTGCAGAACCCTAAACTAACCGCAACACTAGAAGTAGCCGTGGAGCGTACCTACGGTGATCCTAGACGCCTCGTCACAGCCAGAGAGATAGCTACACCTAAAGACAGAAAGATGAAAGCTATCTGCCCCGTAGCAGAACCCCCAAAGAAATAGGAAGCCCCCAAACATGTAATGGTGGTTAGACAAGAAGAAAATATGAACACAGACAGAAAATAGAATAAGAAAACGCTGGGCCCAATTCTGTCTAGATAGAAAAGTATAGGAAAGAATTCTGACTGCAACCCAAAAAACCCTGACAAAAATGCCAACACTTCTGATTAACAAAAAAACCTGAGCTCTCTACCACCTAAATCAGATCTCTGGTGTAATACACAGCAATTCAGCAAATAAAAAGTGACACAGGAACAGAGCAAAAGTACAAACACAAACTGAGCACAAATGCAGTGCCAGGCCCCAAAAGGAGACCAGGCTGAAGTCCACTGCAAGGCAGCAAACCTACAAGGAAAATCCAACTTTAGGGAAAAAAACACAGCAAGTCACTTATCTGAATGGAAGCAGGAATGCAAGCTGAGCTCCAAGCAAGACCTGGAAGAACAATTGATTACCGGCAAGGCTGATGGGAGTTCAGGTCACTTATATCAGACTATTCGGACCCAGCTGAAAGCCATTCAGCAATTGGTTCATTACTATGTTTGAGCGATACTGCTCGATATCTAAAAATATCGGATCGGAATGGTATCACCGATATCACTAAATATCGTCGATATCCGATTCCGATACCGGAAGTCCAATGTAAGTCTATGGGAACAAAATATCGCAACTAAAAAAACACTTTCTTTCGTTGTAAACACAAAATATACACACATAGAATACATATATATATATACATGTCATTGTGACATATATATATACATATATTTATAGTTTATACACTTCTACATAGTAAAATAGACTCTGATTCAATTGCGGGGTAAAGCCGTGACATACCCCATAGAAGTCGACGGGCTCGGTGCCGAGTACCCCCAAAAACTCTGGCTCTGTGCGACTCAACTTGGGCGCCACGAACAGGATTCTGTAGCTCGCTATAAGCGAGTCCTGTGTGCCTGAATTGAACTGGTTTTGTGCTTGAGAATTGCTAAAATCATCAGAGAATGTATTTGCCATTTTTCCGCCATATCTGCGTCACGACGAGGCACTGGTGAAGAAGAAGGGCGAGCTCTTCGTGGGTGTACACTCACTCAGTGGCGCGAAAACGATGGCCGACCACTCTAAATGGTACTGCAATGTAAGATCGTCCCCACAGCTCTTGAGTTCCGCCTCCTCATCCTCCTCAGTGTGCGGAAACTAACACGAAGGTCCCGCCTCACTACAAAAGAGGGGCCCTTTCCAGATGCTAATGACACATGTGACTTGGCAGAGATGGCTAATGGACACGAGCAGAAGTGTGAAGGGATGGAGCAGTCAGAGCTCTCCCCCCACGAAAGCGACCCGATCGCCACGGAACCACCGTTGGGCACCCGGCCTGGAAACCCTCCTACGCTGCAAGAAGCGGAGGATACCCTAAGAGGCCTGGCCCGGCACCGGGAGGAGGTCGCCAGGATGGAAGCCAGCTGGCGTGCCCTAAAACTAAACTTGGAGCGGCGCCAATCCCTCTTACCTGAAGTGTCTGTACCGGATGGTGAGGCACCCGTTCTAGTAGAGGAGTCCGTGCGGGCATCCCAGCCCTTGCAATGTGATCCGGTTGACGTTGTCGCAGTGGAGGCACCCGTTCCTGCAAAAAATGCTGCACCGGCAGCACCCCAGATCCCGCTGTCTGCCCCCGTCGCTGAGACAGAAGAAGCGACACCCGTCCTCATGGAGGAGGCCGCGCAGGCACCAGAGGTCTACCTGTCTGTACCGGAGCCCCGACTGTCATCTGTTCCAGAGCCGGCTGCTTCCTCCGCAGGTGAGCGCCGCCAGGACTGTCGGGCGCCAGGAGAGCTGCCGCAAACCGGACATCGTAAGCTGAAGTTTGATGGTGGAGACATGGAGATGCTGGTGGAGGAGAATTACAACCGGCGTCAGGAGGAAGAGTGGAGACGTTGGGAGAGAGAAGCCGAGCGACAAAGGGAGCAGCGCGAATCCCAGAAGCTTCGCCAACGTCACATCGAGAAGGACCGGGCAGATAAGGACCGGATGAGAAAAGATAAAGGAACCCTGATGGAGCCACGGCGTAAGGGTGCAGTACGGAGCTTTAAATTGAAAGGTGGTTGGGGCTTCATCCAGGAGCCTGGACTTTATTTAGAAGTGTTTGTGACCCGGCGGGACGTGGAGACTCACCTCCCAGAAGGACACCCGGGGAGGGACCTGTTGCCAGGAGACTTGGTAACTTACACCCGACACTGGGGTTACAATGGATGGTATGCCCTAAATGTCACCAGGTGCGACCCCTGGTCCCCAGAGTGTCAGGAACCTGTGAGACCCTCGGAGCCTTCAGCCTCCCACATCCAGGCCTCTGCACAAGTGCCCACCCACGCCGTAAATCTCCCCAGCCTCCCTCAGTGGTCTCCTCAGCAGCCCCAGCTATGGACATGATAATGATAGCTGGCCCGTACCCGGCGCCTGTTAGGCCCCCTGGGGTTCGTTCAGTCCGGGACATAGGGCTCCAGACCCGGAGGGAGATGAAAGAGGTGGCCACACAGACACAGATAGCGGGTCACGACTTGACTGTACAGGCCACACGACTCATCAGGTCCTGGTGGTCCTTGGTGTCTCGGATGTTTGGCAAGCATCAGAAGAGTACCAGGTGGTACCTGGAACACCCCTGCCAAAGAATTATAAATAACCCGGACAGGGTCCCTGTATGTAAATAGTTAAATTGTTGATGTACCCGGACGGGTGAATGTTCATAAAAAAGTTTTTTAATTTAATAAAAAAAACAACACAGTTTTCATTACTTTTATTACAGTCTCATCCTGCGACGCCATCGATCTCCTGTAAAAAAATGAAAAAAAAAAAACAGCAGTATACCACCTGTCCGACGCAGTCCATAGTAACTAGTGTCCCACGACGATCCAGCTCTGCTACATCAGAATGACATCAGAGGCAGGGAGGCAGAGGCTGTCATCCCGGCGCAGCACAGCTGATTACCTGCTTCCCGGCGGTGACGTCATCGGACTGACTGCTTTATGGCCGGGATTACCCAGCAGTCACTGCAGTTATCGTGAAAAACTGCATGTGACCGCCAGGGAGAAGATAATGGCGGCCATCAAGCAGTCCAGGACGTGACCGCAGGAGATCTTCTGCCAGGTAAGTGCCGCTGACTCCTGACAGACCCGACCGACGGACACTCACAGTGACAGTGACAAATCCGATTCCGGTATCCGATATGACGAAAATATCGGTACTCGGAATCGAAAGCCCGATACAGCTAATATCGGCCGATACCCGATATTTGCAGTATCGTATCGCTCAACACTATTCATTACCCTCAGCAAACACCGGAGGGAGCCCCAGCTCCGAAGTCACCTCCAACGTGTTCACAACACTATGAGGAACGGTTGCAGGATTTAGGAATGTTTAGCTTGCAAAAAAGAAGACTGAGAGGAGACTTAATAGCTGTATACAAATATCTCAAGGTTTGTCACATTGCAGAAGGATCATCTTTATTCTCATTTGCACAAGGAAAGACTAGAAGCAATGGGATGAAACTGAATGGGAGGAGACACAGATTAGATATTTGAAAAAACTTTTTGACAGTTAGGGTGATCAATGAGTGGAACAGGCTGCCACGAGAGGTGGTGAGTTCTCATTCAATGGAAGTCTTCAAACAGAGGCTGGACAGACATCTGTCTGGGATGATTTAGAGAATCCTGCTTTGAGCAAGGGGTTGGACCAGATGGCCGAGGAGGTCCCTTCCAACTCTACCATTCTATGATTCTAAATGCCCTGCTGAGATCCAGGAATGAGTGTGTAAAGCACTGACCAGGGGGTGGACTCACCAGCACTATCTTCATTCTTCGCACTGTAGGCTGCTTCATCTCTGGGGTAATTCTCATCCATTTCAGAGTGTAAATAATCTGAGTCAGAGTCCAGAACAGCGTTAAACAGTTGAACTTTATTTTCCTCCGGACACAGCACGTCCAAGACACCATTAGCACGCCTTACACGATACCAGCAATACATCTTCCACAACTCTGCTTCACTTCTTCTACTACACCAGAATAGACCACAAAGTAACTGTGGAACGAGAAGCCCGGTGAAAACGGCACTTCGATCTATTTCCCTGGAGACTTCAATCCAGTTACATAAATACAAATCTACAAGGTCGTCCTCTCCCTTCTGGTTATCCTGCCCGTGTACTCGCTGGTGGCCTCCTCGCTTCTGCTTCAGCACGCACACTTCTGCTGAGCATTCCCACAGTGGCTCTACCACTTGCACTACTACTTTATCAACTCACCGACTACTGTCTGACGGTCCCACGGTGATTCCTTCACCGGCTACACGACTGCCGGTACCTTTATTCACTTTTCTCTTCCTGTCCGTTACACAGTTCAGGAACAGGGACATTTGAGCAGCAACAGGGTCCACCCCCGACTGACTCTATCTGAGAAGTCCCTCACACTCGTTCCCGACCGACACTTCACCTATTTAACACCTTGGTGTCCTGACAAGTCTCCACTACACTGAATGTGCTCAATGCCCCACCTAGTGTTCCACAACTGACCTACACTGAACATCTAACAACTCTCTAACTGGGTACACTAATATGCCCCATCTAGTGGCCCTTTGCTGAACTGCATTTACCCAGATATATGAATACTACACTACAAGTGCCCTCCTCTAATGTCCCCAAAGGATGCACTACCTTACCGAAATCTAAGTGGAATACCATATGAAAGACACTGAAATACAACACTATACAATACACAGCAAATATATACAAATACATACACACAGCAGCAAAAGACATTTAAAGGGTTAAACCCTGACCTTCCTTACAAGTACGTGAGAGGAAACCAGCAACAGTGGAACGAGCTGCTGCTCTAGCTGATGAGGCACTCACCATCAAGCCTCAGTGGAAAAAACTACTAGTCAGTGAGAAAAAAACCTACCAGCTTCCCAACGCTGGCAGCCCCTTGTCCTTCAGCCTCTAATGTTCACCTTCTCACTAGATTACCAACTCATGGTGAACCCCATGTGAATGTGCCTCCCATTACTCCTGCCTCATCTTTGGGAATACTACGTGGAGGAAAAATAGAGCGCAGGCATTATGGATGTGGGCAGCCTGGTCATCTGCAAGCCCACTGTCCAGGTGTTCAGAGGCAGAACTGCTACAGACCACCTTTGCCTATCAATTATCTACACATACCCGCAACAGGAGAAGAGCTAGATTCACTCCCTGGTGATTTGCCAAGTGACTGATATATTGGCTTCCCTACCAGGAGTCTATGGGGTGCGAGCCATAGCCACCTGTTCTTCTAATCTTCAGCACAAACATTTACAGGAGGTCGTGTTGGATGGCCAAAAAGTTGTTGGTTTTCGTGACACTGGGGCTTTTCTCACCATAGCTGATCACCGAGAAATTCAACCAGAAGCAATTCAAAAGGGACCAGGAATTGCTATTAAATTGGCTGGAGGTAGAGCGAGTGTGGCCCTGGATTATAGCTTTAGAGCCAAACCATGCATGATCGGTGTGATGAGCGGCCTTCCTGCAGACTTTCTTCTAGGAAATGATGTTGGGAATTTTCAGTGCCACTTTGTCGGTGCGATAACCCGAAGTCAAGCCAGGAGAGCAGCAGATGTGGACGTGTTCAACACGTCAATGGAAATAAGACCACCACAACTGACGTCACAGCCAGCGAGTGATTCTTCTTGTGGGGATCATATGAGTGTCTCTTGGGATAAAGTTCAGTTTACACAAGAGGTAGAGACGGACCCTACCCTAGCTAGTTCTAGAACTCGGGCTGAAATAGGGGAAAAGGGGGAAAAAATTATCAGGGAAAATGGACTCCTATATCTAGTTACCAACACGACTCCCTAGATAAACCATGGACTTATAGCAAACAGCTGATTGTCCCTCAGAAATACAGAATTTCCTTATTACACCTTGCTCATGACATTCTTACTGCTGGCCATCACGGGAAAACCCGCACTGAGAAACTCAAATTTTCTGTTGGCTTGGGATTTCTGCCGAACTTGCGACATCTGTCAGCGTAGAGGGCAACCGGGAGATCACCCAAAGGCACTATTGTAACCGCTCCCTATTATAGAAGAACCCTTTCAAAGAGTAGCTGACGATATCATTGGACCTCTGGCTAAACCAAGTAAATCTGGAAAGCAGTACATTCTCACTGTTCTGGACTATGCCACCCGATATCCATAAGCTGTGGCCTTGTCAAGTATTTCTGCAGCCAAGGTGGCGAGGCCCTGGTTATCATTTTAACCACAGTAGGATTTCCAAGTGAGATCCTATCAGACTAAGGCTCCCAGTTCATGTTGGAGCTGGTACAGTGTCTCTGGCGCACTTATGGAGTACGAGCGATCAGAACCACACCATATCATCCTCAAACAAATGGACTTTGTGAACGATTCAATGGCACACTGAAACATATGTTAAGGGCCTTCACTAGTAAGAGTAGAATATTCAGCTCACTCCTATGTAAGTCCACTGGAACTGCCAGACGTCAGTGACAGGGATGCAGACTGGGAGAAGTACCTACCCCTTTGCCTATTGGGAAGTCCCCCAGGTGTCCACTGGGCTTTCCCCCTTTAAGCTCCTCTATGGAATTAAGGTCAGATAACCTTTATCCCTGCTAAAAGAATATTGGGAGGGGCAAGTTGAAGACACAGGTATCCCTGTTGTTCCATATGTCCTAAAGCTTTGGGAAACCCTGGCTCAACTTGCTAGTTTTGCTCAGGATCATGTGCAGATGGCTCAAACCAGATAGAAGACATGATATGACCGCAAAGCCTGCTATCGGGAGTTTGCAGAAGGACAACAGGTCTTAATGATTGTTCCCCATCGGCAAAATAAACTGCAGACAACATGAGAGGGTCCCTTCCGGGTTCTCAGAAAACTTAATGACACCAATTACCTCATTGCTTTAGATGACCAGGGTTTAAGACAAAAGGCTGTCCAGGTGAATATGATTAAGGAGTACCATGACCGGACCCCAGCAGTGATAGCGAGCTGTTGGCTAGCTTCAGAAGACAGTCAGGAGGACGAGGACTCACTACCTGATCTTGTGGAAGCCGCAAGAGCCACATCCACTGTGGAACAGGTGCCTCTGAGAGATCACCTGGATTCCTTACAGAAAAACCAAATGCTGGGGGTGTTCCATCAGAGACAGGCTGCTTTCTCATCCCGACCGAGTCGAACCACAGTAGCCCAACATATTCCAACACCCCCACTCAACAACTACTTATCCTTTTAGTCCCATTGCGGTTCTGAAGTCCACAAACTTGGCTTTTGATAATGGCTTTGTCATACCATCAGCTATCATCTTGTCAGACTAGCAATAAACAAACACAAGTACACCTCGTTCCAATCTCCTTTGGCGTGGCTTGCTTACACGTCGTCAGAGAATTTCGACTGTGGCTTTGACATCCGGACGAGTTCTAGTTGCTATTTACAGAAGCGCCCCACTGCTTGTCTGTAACTCTCATTGTTGGGTAGCAGATCTTCTTCTCCTTCCAACTATAAGTAAGACGGATCCATTGGTGTTGACGAACCTTTGCCTTCTGACATACCAAACTGGTTTAGGAAGTGTTTTGACCATATAAGAAAGGCATCTAGCTGGGATACCTTTGTTTGGCCTTTCTGATCTCCTGACTGGAGGTTGACTTGGTTCTTCTGCGTCTTCCTTGATGGCTTCAGAGCTTATCCACATTTCAGTGTTTTCCTTTTCGGTGTCTGGGTTTGGTTATTGAGATTCTTGTTCTTGCTTCTTAGGTTGAATAACTGGTGTAACTTCATGGAATTTGAGCAATACAGAGTTTTCATCAATCACTACATCTCTGCTGATTGTTACTGTGTTGGTCTCTGGGTGCAGGATTCTGTGTCCCTTTTGAGTTTCGCTATAGCCCACCAGGACTCCTTGCTTTGCCTGCTGTAGATGCTACACAGATAGTCACACAAATGATTTATTCTTGATCTATTAAGCTGATCATATATTGTTCCTGTTTGTTCCTGAATAAAGAAGCTCTGTTGTCACACGCTTAGAAAGTATCCTGAATAATCCGCTGCCAACACTCTTATTTGTGCCTAGGATGGAGGACTTTACCAAATGTCTGAAGAACTCTATATACTTATCCAAATGAGTGTTGCATTCAGTTGGAGGGAGTCCAATCTGACCCGTTCCCGGCGGCCAAGTTCCCACTTCTATATTCTCTCAAGCATAGTTTCCTGAAGAACTTTTCCATATCACTGCAATGTTCAATTTTGTCCAGGGTTTTAAGAAGGACAAAATGAAAGACCTCTGGAAAGCATATCAAGTTCTACTTTGTTGGGGTTATAAGCTGAGACATTGATAACACACATATTTATGTGTTTGGAATGGAGTAGGTGTTCATATTGTCAGATTTTGGATTTTTTATATAACTGTTTGCATTGAGTACTGAATTGCGATGCAATCTATGGAGTTTAATTTCCTAGTTATGGACCAGAAAGAATTTTGTTCTTTGCTCTCTTTAAGTATGTTCCTTTGTGATCCAAACTCGCAGTGGACCTTACTGTTGATGTTGTTGAAGACATTCAAACGGAGGTTCCTTGATCTCTCAGAAGTTCTGTGACACAACTTGTGTACTTTATGAATATTGAAGATTTGTAAAATTGGCTTCATAAGCTGCAGTCCTTTGTGATTTAGATTCATTTTTGCATTTGGAGAATTAAAAAAATGTTACACATTTTTTCAGAAGTGTCGTTAATTACATAAGGATGTGGTATATTCTGGTATCCTCCATTTCTTTTTTTTTTACTGGAAAAATATATTTTGTACCGTATTAGCCAGTCAACTATCAAAGATATACTGCATTTTTTCAGACTGGTATTAACCCCTTAATGTCCAATGACGTGCACAGTCCGTCATGGCCGGGTGTCAGTTCCGGCACCAGGACGGACTGTGCACGTCATGCCTTTGATCTACCACTGCGTGTAAACACGCAGTGGTAGATCAGTGCCGACAGCTGTCACAGACAGCTGACAGGCACGGCAAGCGGTGCGGGGACCTTTGCCGTCGGTCCCCGCACCTACAGCGCTGTGCTTGGTCAGTCAATCTGACTGACTAAACACAGCAGCGATCGCGCAGGAGAAGCTGAAATTTCAGCTTCTCCAGCGCGATCAGTGCAGGAGCCGGCGCTGCAGTGGCCGAGCTTCCTGCACTGACAGCCAGGAGCGGAGCCCCCACCGCCCCTGGCTGTTAACCCCCTGACTGCTGCGATCGAGCGCGATCGCAGCGCTCAGGGGGGGGAGGCAGAGGGTCGGGAGCTCCCTCTGCCTCAGATCGGCGCCCTGCAATGTATTTGCAGGGCCCGATCTCTGCCTTGATGACCCGGGGGTTGTCATGGCAACCTCCGGGTCATCTAGCTACGGAAAGCTGCTGTGATCATGCTCACAGCAGCTTTCCCCATAGGTACAATGCATTGCAATGCTGGAGCATTGCAATGCATTGTAACTGCAATAAAAAGTAAAAAAAAGTGAAAGTCCCATAAAGGGACAAGTTAAAAAAAATCATTTTTTTAAAAAAAAATAAAAAATATTTAAAAAAAATCCCCTAAAAAATACACATTTTTATGTAATAAAAAACAAAAAAAATACACATGTTTGGTATCGCCACGTCCGTAAAAATCCCATCTATAAAAGCGTAACCCTAGTTAACCCCTTCAGTGAAAGTCGTAAAAAAAACACAAAAAAGTAGTAAATTATTCTTTTTCCAAGCGGTATCATCATACCGCTTGGAAAAAGTGCAATAACACGCGATCAAAAAGTCAGATATAAATAATCATGGTACCGCTGAAAACGTCATCTTGTCCCGCAAAAAAACAAGCCACTATACAGCATCATCAGCGAAAAAATAAAAAAGTTATAGCTCGCGGAATAAACTGATTCAAAAATAATTATTTTTTCTATAAAATTTTTTATTGTGTAAAAAACGCCAAAACATAAAAAAAAATATATAAATGAGGCATCGCTGTAATCGTAGTAACCCGAAGAATAAAGCTGCTTTATCAATTTTACCACACACGGAACGGAGGAAAAAAAAAAAAAAAAAACAATTCCTGAATTGCTGGTTTTTGTTCATTCTGCTTCCACAAAAATCGGAATAGGAAGCGATCAAAAAACGTTATGTGCCCGAATATGGTACGAATAAATACGTAGCTCGTCCCGCAAAAATATAAGCCCACAGATAACTCTGTCGGCCGAAATATGGAAAAATTATAGCTCTCAAAATACGGCGATGCAAAAATTTCTTACAAAAAATTATTCCAAAAAAAAGCATCTTTTAGTGTGTGACAGAAGCTATACATGAAAAAAGGGTATAAATCTGGTGTCGCTGTAATCGCACCGATCTGAGGAATAAAGTCGCCTAATCACTAATACCGCACGAGGAACGGCGCAAAAAAGAAAACCAATTCTTCACCTTTTGTGGATTTGTTCATTGTGCCTCCCAAAGATCGCAGTAAGGCGATCACAGTGGTTCCCCCCCACATATGGGGTATCAGCGTACTCAGGACAAAATGCACAATATCTTTTGGGGTCCTATTTCTCCTGTTACCCTTAGAAAAATAAAAATTTGGGGGCAAAAAGGTCATTTTTGTGGAAAAAAAATATGATTTTTTTATTTTCACGGCTCTACGTTATAAACTTCTGTGAAGCCCTTGGGGGTTCAAAGTGCTGACCACACATCTAGATAAGTTCCTTGGGGGTCTAGTTTGCAAAATGGGGTCATTTGTGGGGGGTTTCTACTGTTTAGGCACATCAGGGGCTCTCCAAGCGCGACATGACACCGGCAGACCATTCGATCAAAGTCTGCATTTAAAAACGGTGCTCCTTCCCTTCCGATCTCTGCCATGCGTCAAAATAGTGGTTCCCCCCACATATGGGATATCAGCGTACTCAGGACAAATTGAACAATAGCTTTTGGGTTCTATTTCTCCTGTACCCTTATAAAAATAAAAATTTGGGGGCAAAAAGATTATTTTTGTGGAAAAAAATATGATTTTTTTATTTTCACGGCTCTACGTTATAAACTTCTGTGAAGCACTTGGGGGTTCAAAGTGCTCACCACACATCTAGATAAGTTCCTTGGGGGGTCTAGTTTCCAAAATGGGGTCACTTGTGGGGGGTTTCTACTGTTTAGGCACATCAGGGGCTCTCCAAACGTGACATGACACCCGCAGACCATTCCATCAAAGTCTGCATTTGAAAAAGGCGCTCCTTCCCTTTCGAGCTCTGCCATGCATCAAAATAGTGGTTTACCCCCACATATGGGGTATCAGCGTACTCAGGACAAATTGCACAATAACTTTTGCGGTCCTGTTACCCTTTGGAAAATAACAATTGGGGGTGGAAAGATCATTTTTGTGGAAAAGATATGATTTTTTAATTTTACTGCTCTACGTTATAAACTTCTGTGAAGCCCTTGGGGGTTCAAAGCTCTCACCACACATCTAGATAAGTTCCTTGGGGGTCTAGTTTCCAAAATGGGGTCACTTGTGGGGGGTTTCCACTGTTTAGGCACACAGGGGCTCTCCAAATACGACATGGCGTCCAATCTCAATTCCAGCCAAAAAAGTCAAATGGCGCTGCTTCCCTTCCGAGCTCTGTCATGCGCCCAAATAGTGGTTTACCCCCACATATGGGGTATCAGCGTACTCAGGACTAATTGTACAATAAGTTTTGGGGTCCTTTTATCCTTTGGAAAATAAAAATTAGGATGAAAAGATCATTTTTGTGGAAAAAATATGATTTTTTAATTTTACGGCTCTACGTTATACCTTCTGTGAAGCCCTTGGGGGTTAAAAGCTCTCACAACACATTTAGATAAGTTCCTTGGGGGGTCTAGTTTCCAAAATGGGGTCACTTGTGGGGGGTTTCCACTGTTTAGGCACACAGGGACTCTCCAAATGCGACATGGCGTCCAATCTCAATTCCAGCCAAAAAAGTCAAATGGCGCTGCTTCCCTTCCGAGCTCTGCCATGCGCCAAAATAGTGGTTTACCCCACATATGGGGTATCAGCGTACTCAGGACTAATTGCACAATAACTTTTGGGGTCCTTTTATCCTTTGGAAAATAAAAATTGGGATGAAAAGATCATTTTTGTGGAAAAAATATGATTTTTTAATTTTACGGCTCTACGTTGTAACCTTCTGTGAAGCCCTTGGGGGTTAAAAGCTCTCACAACACATTTAGATAAGTTCCTTGGGGAGTCCAGTTTCCAAAATGGGGTCACTTGTGGGGGGTTTCCACTGTTTAGGCACACAGGGACTCTCCAAATGCGACATGGCGTCCAATCTCAATTCCAGCCAAAAAAGTCAAATGGCGCTGCTTCCCTTCCGAGCTCTGCCATGCGCCAAAATAGTGGTTTACCCCCACACATGGGGTATCGGTGTACTCTGGAGAAATTGTACAACAAATATTGTGGTTCATTTTCTCCTGATACCCTTGACAAAATTTAAAAAAATTGTGTCGAAAGAAAAATTTTGGGAAAAAAAGTTAAATGTTCATTTTTTTTCCTTCCACATTGCTTCAATTCTTGTGAAGTACCTAAAGGGTTAATAAACTTCTTGAATGTGGCTTTGAACACGTTGAGGGGTGCAATTTTTAGAATGGTGTCACTTTTGGGTATTTTCTGTCATATTGACCCCTCAAATTCACTTCAAATGTGAGGTGGCCCCTAAAAAAAATGGTTTAGTAAATTTTGGTGGAAAAATGAGAAATTGCTGGTCAACTTTTAACACTTATAACTTCCTAACAAAAAAAAATGTTGGTTCCAAAATTGTGCTGATGTAAAGTAGACATGTGGGAAATGTTATTTATTAACTAATTTTTGTGACATATCTCTCTGATTTAATGGCATAAAAATTAAAAGTTTGAAAATTGCAAAGTTTTCAAAATTTTTGCCATATTTCCGTTTTTTTCATAAATAAACGCAAGTTATATTGAAGAAATTTTACCACTATCATGAAGTACAATATGTCACGAGAAAACAATCTCAGAATCGCCAAGATCCGTAGAAGCGTTCCAGAGTTATAACCTCATAAAGAGACAGTGGTCAGAATTGTAAAAATTGGCCTGGTCTTTAACCTACAAAATGGCTTGGTCGTTAAGGGGTTAAATGAAAACGACAGCTTGCCACACTAAAAACAAACACTTACACAGCTAAATCGATGGAAAAATACAAATTTTAAGGATGTCTTCTTTCACTACTTAAGTAAAATAAAAATCCACACGTTTGATATTGCCATAATACCACTAATCTGGAAAACGATGTGACTACACAATTTTTTTTGCTCAATGAACACCATACAAACAAACCAAAAAAACAATGGCGTAATTGCATGTTTTTCACCATTTCACTGCCCATAGAATTTTTCCATTGCACTGAATGAATGGTGTCATTAAAAGCTACAACTAATTCTACAAAAAAACAGGCCCACATATGTCTATGTTGTGAGCAAAATAAAAAAGCTCTAGGAAGCAGGAGGAGGAAAAAATGAAAGCCCAATAAAGAAAATTATCTGCTGTAGGGAAGGGGTTAATATTTAGTTGAATGGAAAGTCCAAATGTAGACAAGCTAAGCATTATGAGAGACTGTAGACCAATTGTTTAGGGCACAATGATGTGAGATTTGCTGCATACACTATGCTTTTATATTCTCAATCCTATTGGTTCCTAAAATGGGTATTTGAACTGTTTTAGCATGGGTGTGAATGAGCTAGTAGCCCTTTCATGTACCCATTACCTTAAGCCATGGACAAAAGGATGAAGAATGTTAAAGACTTCCACTAGTTGCCCTGATGTACCACCTACAATGCCGAATATTTTTCTACTAGCACTAAGACTAAGAGGATAAGTTAGAATGACAGCCTCACTTTAAAGAATTAGTAGCTCTTCTAATTATCCTCCAATTAGTATTGAGGCATACAAGGAGATGAGTTAAACAATGTTCCCATGGGAATTGTCTTATGGCATTTCAAAGCTTATTAAAAAGAGAACAAGCGATGAAGGGAACAACGAAAAATAATATTCTGAAAGTTATTTATGATGCCTTTGAATTTTTCAAAAATTATATTCTAAAATTATTTACAGCAATTTTGGATATTTTTTAGTTATGTTCTTGCTACATATTACAGCTAATGTTCAGTGTTCTTCAGGCACTTACGTAGATTTATGTATGCAATTCCAACAATTCCATCACAAATGTATTGTAGGTGTATAAAAAATTGAACAAATTACAAGGTGTACTCAATTTAAGGTATACTAAGGAATACAGTAACTAGAGTAGGTCACCATACAGACCCTTGGTCAGTATTATGTGCCTGTCAAAAACTATAATCCAAAGCAAAAAAATAACTTGTTCCTGTGACTTTACTTTTTAGCAGTGGCATAGCGTGGGTTGTCAGCTCCCAAGGCAAAGCAAGCATTTTATGTCCCATAACCAGTAAATCATTAGTATTCACTAATTAGTCCTTTCCAACAGCCCAGATGAAATCTGGCATAAATATTTAAAAACAAAAAGTGATTAATTCCTATATATTTTTGTTTTTATTATATTTTTGACTATTTCATTACACTAACCTTATCTCTAAATCTAGCCCTAATTAAGGTTAAAAAAAACTGTTCATTTGTTCATTATTAAGAACTTGTTCTATATTTTTGCCAAAGCTGCACGTCTCCTCTCTTCCACAAGTTTATTGCCTTTTTCTAAGCAGACAACAGCCTCCTGTTTGGCAACTACTTTCATTGTAGCTGACACAAAAGAGAATCGTTTCAATAGTGTTATTGTGACAAAATTTAGGATTTGTCAAAAATGGTGTATTCTTTTATTTTCTAATTTATGTAAGGCATTGTTTGTAAAACTGTACTAGGCTGCTTTCACATTGCGTTCTGTGTCAACATCAAGGCTACGTCTGAAATCCCCCACAAAACAGGATCTGGACAGATGCACCGACAGGGCTATAGACTGTATTGATGAAGGCAGAGCAAACGTGTGCTCTGCTGTGCACTTTTTTGGGGGAATGTATGCCTACAGGAGGCGGACTCTCATATGTAATAGACTGCGTCTGAGAGACCGCCTTCTGTACGCTCCTGAAAAAAGTGCACTGGAGAGCTGACTTTCGCTCTGCCATCACCATTACAGTCTATGGGCTCGTAGGCATATGCCTCCGGACCCTCATTCGCCAGGGATTTCAAACGTATGCTCCGATGGGGGCACAGAACACACAATGAAAGCACCCTTAGTTCTGAGAGGCAAGGGTTCTCTTTTTCCTGTTGTCTAGATATGGTATTTATTCTAAAATGCAGTGTTGATAAAAGGACTAAAGCTTCAATGTTAAAAAAATAAAAATAAATATCCAAACACAGCAATTGTAAGCTATAATCCTCAGTATATATTTTTAAAATTGGATCAGCATTCAATATATATATATATATTATATATATATATATATGTATATATTATATATATATATATATATATATATATATATATATGTGTGTATATATATATACTATATATATATACAGTACAGACCAAAAGTTTGGACACACGTTCTCATTCAAAGATTTTTCTGTATTTTCATGCCTATGAAAACTGTAGAATCACACTGAAGGCATCAAAACTACGAATTAACACATGTGGAATTATACATTACACTTTACAAAAAAGTGTGAAACAACTGAAAATATGTCTTATATTCTAGGTTCTTCAAAGTAGCCACCTTTTGCATTGATTACTGCTTTGCACGCAGAAAAGGTGAACGGATGGATTCTACATGCCTGGTTCCCACCGTGAAGCATGGAGGAGATGGTGTGATGGTGTGTGGGTGCTTTGCTGGTGACACTGTTGGGGATTTATTCAAAATTGAAGGCATAGTGAACCAGAATGGCTACTACAGCATCTTGCAGCATCATGCTATTCCATACGGTTTGCGTTTCGTTGGACCATCATTTATTATTCAACAGGACAATGACCCTAAACACACCTCCAGGCTGTGCAAGGGCTATTTGACCAAGAAGGAGATTGTTGGGGTGCTACGCCAGATGACACCCCCACACCATTACACCACCTCCTCCATGCTTCACGGTGGGAACTAGGAATGTAGAGTCCAGCCGTCCACCTTTTCTGCGTGCAAAGCAGTAATCAAAGCAAAAGGTGGCTACTTTGAAGAACCTAGAATATAAGACATATTTTCAGTTGTTTCACACTTTTTTGTAAAGTGTAATGTATAATTCCACATGTGTTAATTCATAGTTTTGATGCCTTCAGTGTGATTCTACAATTTTCATAGTCATGAAAATACAGAAAAATCTTTGAATGAGAAGGTGTGTCCAAACTTTTGGTCTGTACTGTATGTATAAATTCAACAGACAAAAAAACCTGACTGGCACTTCCAGACTAATGTGAACTAGGTGCAAACCAAAGGGAGCTACCCCCATGTAAAACATACAAAAAAAGGCTGCACTCAAGCATACTGAAGCATGACAACATAGAATACATGAAATTTTGAATAGCAATATGGCTTTGGAGTATAAGGAAAAATTTGAGACGCTTAGTATAAACATTTGGCCAAACATTTTAAAGCCCACCAACCATCGTCAAGGTGGTCTCAATTCTGGTGAGTCCCTGACCTAATGTGAACATACCTCTATTAGGCTGATATCTGAATTTCTGGGTGAATATGCACCTCTGTCAGTAATGCCTGCATCTATGGGTAAAGTAGGGACCTGGTGTAATTAAAATCACCACCTGAAGGGGGCGGGAGTGCTCGGTCAGTGAGCTAACATTCAACAGACAAAAAAACCTGACTGGCACTTCCAGACTAATGTGAACTAGGTGCAAACCAAAGGGAGCTACCCCATGTAAAACATACAAAAAAAAGGCTGCACTCAAGCATACTGAAGCATGACAACATAGAATACATGAAATTTTGAATAACAATATGGCTTTGGAGTATAAGGAAAAATTTGAGACGCTTAGTATAAACATTTGGCCAAACATTTTAAAGCCCACCAACCATCGTCAAGGTGGTCTCAATTCTGGTGAGTCCCTGACCTAATGTGAACATACCTCTATTAGGCTGATATCTGAATTTCTGGGTGAACATGCACCTCTGTCAGTAATGCCTGCATTTATGGGTAAAGTAGGGACCTGGTGTAATTAAAATCACCACCTGAAGGGGGCGGAGTGCTCGGTCAGTAAGCTAACATTCAACAGACAAAAAAACCTGACTGGCACTTCCAGACTAATGTGAACTAGGTGCAAACCAAAGGGAGCTACCCCATGTAAAACATACAAAAAAAGGCTGCACTCAAGCATACTGAAGCATGACAACATGGAATACATGAAATTTTGAATAGCAATATGGCTTTGGAGTATAAGGAAAAATTTGAGACGCTTAGTATAAACATTTGGCCAAACATTTTAAAGCCCACCAACCATCGTCAAGGTGGTCTCAATTCTGGTGAGTCCCTGACCTAATGTGAACATACCTCTATTAGGCTGATATCTGAATTTTTGGGTGAACATGCACCTCTGTCAGTAATGCCTGCATTTATGGGTAAAGTAGGGACCTGGTGTAATTAAAATCACCACCTGAAGGGGGCGGAGTGCTCGGTCATTAAGCTAACATTCAACAGACAAAAAACCTGACTGGCACTTCCAGACTAATGTGAACTAGGTGCAAACCAAAGGGAGCTACCCCCATGTAAAACATACAAAAAAGGCTGCACTCAAGCATACTGAAGCATGACAACATAGAATACATGAAATTTTGAATAGCAATATGGCTTTGGAGTATAAGGAAAAATTTGAGACGCTTAGTATAAACATTTGGCCAAACATTTTAAAGCCACCAACCATCGTCAAGGTGGTCTCAATTCTGGTGAGTCCCTGACCTAATGTGAACGTACCTCTATTAGGCTGATATCTGAATTTCTGGGTGAATATGCACCTCTGTCAGTAATGCCTGCATTTATGGGTAAAGTAGGGACCTGGTGTAATTAAAATCACCACCTGAAGGGGGCAGAGTGCTCGGTCAGTAAGCTAACATTCAACAGAGAAAAAAACCTGACTGGCACTTCCAGACTAATGTGAACTAGGTGCAAACCAAAGGGAGCTACCCCATGTAAAACATACAAAAAAAGGCTGCACTCAAGCATACTGAAGCATGACAACATAGAATACATGAAATTTTGAATAGCAATATGGCTTTGGAGTATAAGGAAAAATTTGAGACGCTTAGTATAAACATTTGGCCAAACATTTTAAAGCCCACCAACCATCGTCAAGGTGGTCTCAATTCTGGTGAGTACCTGACCTAATGTGAACATACCTCTATTAGGCTGATATCTGAATTTCTGGGTGAATATGCACCTCTGTCAGTAATGCCTGCATTTATGGGTAAAGTAGGGACCTGGTGTAATTAAAATCACCACCTGAAGGGGGCGGAGTGCTCGGTCAGTAAGCTAACATTCAACAGACAAAAAAACCTGACTGGCACTTCCAGACTAATGTGAACTAGGTGCAAACCAAAGGGAGCTACCCCATGTAAAACATACAAAAAAAGGCTGCACTCAAGCATACTGAAGCATGACAACATGGAATACATGAAATTTTGAATAGCAATATGGCTTTGGAGTATAAGGAAAAATTTGAGACGCTTAGTATAAACATTTGGCCAAACATTTTAAAGCCCACCAACCATCGTCAAGGTGGTCTCAATTCTGGTGAGTCCCTGACCTAATGTGAACATACCTCTATTAGGCTGATATCTGAATTTTTGGGTGAACATGCACCTCTGTCAGTAATGCCTGCATTTATGGGTAAAGTAGGGACCTGGTGTAATTAAAATCACCACCTGAAGGGGGCGGAGTGCTCGGTCATTAAGCTAACATTCAACAGACAAAAAAACCTGACTGGCACTTCCAGACTAATGTGAACTAGGTGCAAACCAAAGGGAGCTACCCCCATGTAAAACATACAAAAAAGGCTGCACTCAAGCATACTGAAGCATGACAACATAGAATACATGAAATTTTGAATAGCAATATGGCTTTGGAGTATAAGGAAAAATTTGAGACGCTTAGTATAAACATTTGGCCAAACATTTTAAAGCCCACCAACCATCGTCAAGGTGGTCTCAATTCTGGTGAGTCCCTGACCTAATGTGAACGTACCTCTATTAGGCTGATATCTGAATTTCTGGGTGAATATGCACCTCTGTCAGTAATGCCTGCATTTATGGGTAAAGTAGGGACCTGGTGTAATTAAAATCACCACCTGAAGGGGGCAGAGTGCTCGGTCAGTAAGCTAACATTCAACAGACAAAAAAACCTGACTGGCACTTCCAGACTAATGTGAACTAGGTGCAAACCAAAGGGAGCTACCCCATGTAAAACATACAAAAAAAGGCTGCACTCAAGCATACTGAAGCATGACAACATAGAATACATGAAATTTTGAATAGCAATATGGCTTTGGAGTATAAGGAAAAATTTGAGACGCTTAGTATAAACATTTGGCCAAACATTTTAAAGCCCACCAACCATCGTCAAGGTGGTCTCAATTCTGGTGAGTACCTGACCTAATGTGAACATACCTCTATTAGGCTGATATCTGAATTTCTGGGTGAATATGCACCTCTGTCAGTAATGCCTGCATTTATGGGTAAAGTAGGGACCTGGTGTAATTAAAATCACCACCTGAAGGGGGCGGAGTGCTCGGTCAGTAAGCTAACATTCAACAGACAAAAAAACCTGACTGGCACTTCCAGACTAATGTGAACTAGGTGCAAACCAAAGGGAGCTACCCCCATGTAAAACATACAAAAAAGGCTGCACTCAAGCATACTGAAGCATGACAACATAGAATACATGAAATTTTGAATAGCAATATGGCTTTGGAGTATAAGGAAAAATTTGAGACGCTTAGTATAAACATTTGGCCAAACATTTTAAAGCCCACCAACCATCGTCAAGGTGGTCTCAATTCTGGTGAGTCCCTGACCTAATGTGAACATACCTCTATTAGGTTGATATCTGAATTTCTGGGTGAATATGCACCTCTGTCAGTAATGCCTGCATTTATGGGTAAAGTAGGGACCTGGTGTAATTAAAATCACCACCTGAAGGGGGCGGAGTGCTCGGTCAGTAAGCTAACATTCAACAGACAAAAAAACCTGACTGGCACTTCCAGACTAATGTGAACTAGGTGCAAACCAAAGGGAGCTACCCCCATGTAAAACATACAAAAAAAGGCTGCACTCAAGCATACTGAAGCATGACAACATAGAATACATGAAATTTTGAATAGCAATATGGCTTTGGAGTATAAGGAAAAATTTGAGACGCTTAGTATAAACATTTGGCCAAACATTTTAACCCCTTCACCCCAAGGGTGGTTTGCACGTTAATGACCGGGCCAATTTTTACAATTCTGACCACTGTCTCTTTATGAGGTTATAACTCTGGAACGCTTCAACGGATCTTCGCGATTCTGAGATTGTTTTCTCGTGACATATTGTACTTCACGTTAGAAGTAAAATTTCTTCGATATAACTTGCGTTTATTTTTGAAAAAAACGCTAATATGGTGAAAATCTTTAAAATTTTGCAATTTTCAAACTTTGAATTTTTATTCCCTTAAAACAGAGAAATATGTCACATAAAATAGTTAAGAAATAACATTTCCCACATGTCTACTTTACATCAGCACAATTTTGGAACCAAAATTTTTTTTTGTTAGGAAGTTATAAGGGTTAAAAGTTGACCAGCGATTTCTCATTTTTACAACAAAATTTACAAAGCCATTTTTTTTAGGGACCACCTCTCATTTGAAGTCACTTTGAGGGGTCTATATGGCAGAAAATACCCAAAAGTGACACCATTCTAAAAACTGCACCCTCAAGGTACTCAAAACCACATTCAAGAAGATTATTAACCCTTCAGGTGCTTCACAGGAACTAAAGCAACGTGGAAGGAAAAAATGAATATTTAACTTTTTAGCCACAAAAATGATTTTTTACTAACTTTTTTTTTATTTTCACAAGGGTAAAAGGAGAAAATGGACAGATAAGGTTGTTATGCAATTTCTCCTGAGTACGCCAATACCCAATATGTGGCGGAAAACCACTGTTTGGGCACACGGCAGAGCTCGTAAGGGAAGGAGCGCCGTTTGACTTTTTGAAACTAAAATTGGCTGGAATTGAGATTGGACGCCATGTCGTGTTTGGAGAGCCCCTGATGCGCCTAAACAGTGGAAACCCCCACAAGTGACACCATTTTGGAAACTAGACCCCCTAAGGTACTTATCTAGATCTGTTGTGAGCACTTTGAACTCCCAAGTGTTTCACAAAAGCTTATAATGCCTGGGTGTGAAAAAAAAAAAAAACAATTTTCCACAAAAATGATTTTTTAGTCCCAAATTTTTGAATTTTCCCAAGGAAATTGGACCCCAAAAGTTGTTGTCCAATTTGTCCTGAGTATGCTGATACCCCATATGTGGGGGGGGAACTGTTTGGGTGCACGGCAGGGCTTGGAAAGGAAGTAGTAACGTTTTGGAATGCAGACGTTGATGGGGGTCATGTTCCGTTTGCAGTGCCCCAGATGAGCCTAAACAGTGGAAACCCCCCACAAGTGACCCCATTTTGGAAACTATACCCCTAAGGAACTTATCTAGATCTTTGGTGAGCACTTTGAACCCCCAAGTGCTTCACACAAGTTTATAATGCCCGGGCATGAAAATAAAAAATCCTATTTTTTTCCCACAAAAATTATATTTTAGTCACTAATTTTTTATTTTCTCAAGGGTAACAGGAGAAATTGGACCACATAAGTTGTTGTCCAATTTGTCCTGAGTACGCTGATACCCCATATGTGGGTGGGAACCACTGTTTGGGCGCACGGAAGAGCTCGGAATGGAAGGAGCACCATTTGACTTTTTCCAACCAAAATTGGCTGGAATTGAGATTGGATGCCATGTTGCATTTGGAGAGCCCTGATGTGCCTAAACAGTGGAAACCCCCACAAATGACCCATTTTGGAAACTAGACCCCCTAAGGAACTTTTCAAGATCTTTGGTGAGCAATTTAAACCCCCAAGTGCTTCACACAAGTTTATAACGTAGAGCCGTAAAATTTAAAAATCATATTTTTTCCACAAAAATGATCTTTTCACCCCAATTTTTATTTTTCCAAGGG
This sequence comes from Oophaga sylvatica, assembly GCA_033576555.1. Classification (NCBI taxonomy): domain Eukaryota; kingdom Metazoa; phylum Chordata; class Amphibia; order Anura; family Dendrobatidae; genus Oophaga; species Oophaga sylvatica. The sequence goes on along the minus strand of JARQOD010000002.1, from coordinate 100,842,946 downwards.
TAACAAGACTCCAAAAGTTATTGTGCAATTTGTCCTGAGTGCGCTGATACCCCATATGTGGGGGTAAACCACTGTTTGGGTGCATCGCAGAGTTTGGAAGGGAAGGAGCGCCGTCTGACTTTTTCAACGCAGAATTGGCTGGACGCCATGTCGTGTTTGGAGAGCTCCTGATCTGCCTAAACAGTGGAAACCCCCATAAATGATGCCATTTTGGAAACTAGACCCTCAAGGAACTTATCTAGATGTGTGGTGAGAACTTTTAACCCCCAGGTGTTTCACTAAAGTTTATAACGTACAGCCGTAAAATAAAAAATTTTTTTTTTTACAAAAATGATTTTTTCGTCCCCAATATTTTATTTTCACAAGGGTAACAGAAGAAATTGGAACCCAAAAGTTGTTGTCCAATTTGTCCTGAGTACGCTGATACCCAATATGTGGGAGAAAACTACTGTATGGGCGCACGTCAGGGCTCGGAAGGGAAGTAGTGACGTTTTGGATTGCAGACTTTGATGGAATGGTCTGGGGGCGTCATGTCACATTTGGAGAGCCCCTGATGCACCTATACAGTAGAAACCCCCACAAGTGACCCCATTTTGGCAAATAGACCCCACAAGGAACTTATCTAGATGTGTGGTGAGCACTTTGAACCCCGAAGTGCTTCACAGAAGTTTATAACGTACAGCCGTAAAAATAAAAAATCTTTTTTTTTTTTACAAAAATGATTTTTTCGCCCCCAATATTTTATTTTCACAAGGGTAACAGAAGAAATTGGAACCCAAAAGTTGTTGTCCAATTTGTCCTGAGTACGCTGATACCCAATATGTGGGAGAAAACTACTGTATGGGCGCACGTCAGGGCTCGGAAGGGAAGTAGTGACGTTTTGGATTGCAGACTTTGATGGAATGGTCTGGGGGCGTCATGTCACATTTGGAGAGCCCCTGATGCACCTATACAGTGGAAACCCCCACAAGTGACCCCATTTTGGCAAATAGACCCCACAAGGAACTTATCTAGATGTGTGGTGAGCACTTTGAACCCCGAAGTGCTTCACAGAAGTTTATAACGTACAGCCGTAAAAATAAAAAATCTTTTTTTTTTTTTACAAAAATGATTTTTTTTGCCCCCAATATTTTATTTTCACAAGGGTAACAGGAGAAATTGGACCCCAAAAGTTGTTGTCCAATTTGTCCTGAGTACGCTGATACCCAATATGTGGGAGAAAACTACTGTATGGGCGCACGTCAGGGCTCGGAAGGGAAGTAGTACGTTTTGGATTGCAGACTTTGATGGAATGGTCTGGGGGCGTCATGTCGCATTTGGAGAGCCCCTGATGCGCCTAAACAGTGGAAACCCCCACAAGTGACCCCATTTTGGAAAATAGACCCCACAAGGAACTTGTCTAGATGTGTGGTGAGCACTTTGAACCCCGAAGTGCTTCACAGAAGTTTATAACGCACAGCCGTAAAAATAAAAAATCCTTTTTTTTTTTGCAAAAATGATTTTTTTGCCCCAATATTTTATTTTTACAAGGGTAACAGGAGAAATTGGACCCCAAAAGTTGTTGTCCAATTTGTCCTGAGTACGCTGATATCCAATATGTGGGAGAAAACTACTGTATGGGTACACGTTGGGGCTCGGAAGGGAAGTAGTGACGTTTTGGATTGCAGACTTTGATGGAATGGTCTGGGGGCGTCATGTTGCATTTGGAGAGCCCTGATGCGCCTAAACAGTGGAAATCCCCAACAAGTGACCCCATTTTGGAAAATAGACCCCACAAGGAACTTATCTAGATGTGTGGTGAGCGCTATGAAGCCCCAAGTGCTTCACAGAAGTTTATAATGTACAGCCGTAAAAACAAAAAAATATTTTTTTTTGTACAAAAATGATAATTTCGCCCCAGTTTTTTATTTTCCCAAGGGTAGCAGAAGAAATAGGACAAATTGCACAATAACTCTTGGGGTCCAGAGTACGCTGATACCCCATATGTGGGGATAAACTACTGTTTGGACGCATGGCAGAGCTGAGAAGTGAAGGAGCACCGTTTGACTTTTTCAACGCAGAATTGGCTGGAATTGAGATCAGACGCCATGTCACATTTGGAGAGCCCCTGATGTGCCTAAACAGCTGAAACCCCCCAATTCTAACTCCAACCCTAACCCCAACACACCCCTAACCCTAGTCCCAACCCTAACCACAAACCTAACCCTAACACACCCCTAATCCCAACCCTAACCCTAATCCTAACTTTAGCGCCAACCCTAACCCTAACTTTAGCCGCAACCCTAACCCTAACCCTAATGGGAAAATGGAAATAAATGCTTTTTTTTAATTTTATTATTTTTCCCTTACTAAGGGGGTGATAAAGGGGGGTTTGATTTACTATTTATAGCGGGTTTTTATGATTGGCAGCTGTCACGCTAAAAGACGCTTTTTATTGCAAAAATAGTTTTTGCATCATCACATTTTGAGAGCTATAATTTTTGCATATTTTGGCCCACAGAGTCATGTGAGGTCTTATTTTTTGCGGGACGAGTTGACGTTTTTATTGGTACCATTTTTGAGCACATGACGTTTTTGATCGCTTTTTATTTCGATTTTTGGGAGGTTAGAATGAACAAAAATCAGCAATTCATGAATTTCTTTTGGGGGAGGCGTTTATACCGTTCCGCGTGTGGTAAAATTGATAAAGCAGTTTTATTCTTTGGGTCAGTACGATTATGGCGATACCTCATTTATATCATTTTTTCATGTTTTGGCGCTTTTATAGAATAAAAACAATTTTATATAAAAAATAATTATTTTTGCATCGCTTTATTCTGCGAGCTATAACTTTTTTATTTTTTCGCTGATGATGCTTTATGATGGCTCGTTTTTTGCGGGACAAGATGACGTTTTCAGCGGTACCATGTTTTTTTATATCGGTCTTTTTGATCGCGTGTTATTCCACTTTTTGTTCGGCGGTATGATGATAAAGCATTGATTTTTTGCTTTGTTTTTTTTTTTTTTTTAAGGGGCTCACTAAAGGGGTTAACTAGTGGGACAATTTTATAGGGGGGGTCGTTACGGACGCGGCGATACCAAATATGTGTACTTTTATTGTTTTTTTTTTTTATTTACAGCAAGAAGTGAATTTATTGGGGAATATTTTTTTTTTTTTTTTTTTATTTTGGATTTTTTTTTTACACATGTTTATTTTTACTTTTTTAACTTTTTTACTTTGTCCCAGGGTGGGACATCACAGTATTTTATCAGATCGCTGGTGTGACAGTGTGCACAGCACTCTGTCACACCAGCGATCGCACAGGCATAGATGCAGGCTTCTCAGTGCCTGCTCTCGGCAGGCACTGAGGTAGCCGCCTCCCTCCAGGACCCCGGCGCCATCTTGGATCCGGTTCCTGGGAGGGAGGAAGCCCTCAGAACAGCGCGATCACATCGCGCTGCTCTGAGGGTCTCAGGGGGGCGCGCAGGGAGCCCCCACCCTGCGCGATCCTCCCCTGTGCCCCCAGTACACCGCGATCATGTTTGATCGCGGTGTGCAAGGGGTTAATTTGCCGGGAGCGGTCCGTGACCGCTCCTGACACACAGTCATGGGTGTCAGCTGTGATAATCAGCTGACACCCGGCGGCGATCAGCTGCGCTCCCCTCAGGAGCGCAGCTGATCGCCTATGACGTACTATCCCGTCCCCGGTCATAGGGGCCCAGGTACCATGGACGGGATAGTACGTCCGATGGCAGTAAGGGGTTAAAGCCCACCAACCATCGTCAAGGTGGTCTCAATTCTGGTGAGTCCCTGACCTAATGTGAACATACCTCTATTAGGCTGATATCTGAATTTCTGGGTGAACATGCACCTCTGTCAGTAATGCCTGCATTTATGGGTAAAGTAGGGACCTGGTGTAATTAAAATCACCACCTGAAGGGGGCGGAGTGCTCGGTCAGTAAGCTAACATTCAACAGACAAAAAAACCTGACTGGCACTTCCAGACTAATGTGAACTAGGTGCAAACCAAAGGGAGCTACCCCATGTAAAACATACAAGTAAGGCTGCACTCAAGCATACTGAAGCATGACAACATAGAATACATGAAATTTTGAATAGCAATATGGCTTTGGATTATAAGGAAAAATTTGAGACGCTTAGTATAAACATTTGGCCAAACATTTTAAAGCCCACCAACCATCGTCAAGGTGGTCTCAATTCTGGTGAGTACCTGACCTAATGTGAACATACCTCTATTAGGCTGATATCTGAATTTCTGGGTGAATATGCACCTCTGTCAGTAATGCCTGCATTTATGGGTAAAGTAGGGACCTGGTGTAATTAAAATCACCACCTGAAGGGGGCGGAGTGCTCGGTCAGTAAGCTAACATTCAACAGACAAAAAAACCTGACTGGCACTTCCAGACTAATGTGAACTAGGTGCAAACCAAAGGGAGCTACCCCCATGTAAAACATACAAAAAAAAGGATGCACTCAAGCATACTGAAACATGACAACATAGAATACATGAAATTTTGAATAGCAATATGGCTTTGGAGTATAAGGAAAAATTTGAGACGCTTAGTATAAACATTTGGCCAAACATTTTAAAGCCCACCAACCATCGTCAAGGTGGTCTCAATTCTGGTGAGTCCCTGACCTAATGTGAACATACCTCTATTAGGTTGATATCTGAATTTCTGGGTGAATATGCACCTCTGTCAGTAATGCCTGCATTTATGGGTAAAGTAGGGACCTGGTGTAATTAAAATCACCACCTGAAGGGGGCAGAGTGCTCGGTCAGTAAGCTAACATTCAACAGACAAAAAAACCTGACTGGCACTTCCAGACTAATGTGAACTAGGTGCAAACCAAAGGGAGCTACCCCCATGTAAAACATACAAAAAAGGCTGCATTCAAGCATACTGAAGCATGACAACATAGAATACATGAAATTTTGAATAGCAATATGGCTTTGGAGTGTGCGGAGACCACAGCCACAGTGCCAATGCACCAGCAGGGCAGAGGGCCTGTTGCCCCACAGCACCCATGCTGCAAGACTGAGTCCCCATGACTCCTATTCAGCTACATAATTTTTGCCTAGCGGCTTTATATCAACGTATGATTTTTGGATGTGCGGTTCATGCTCTTTTTTTCTTTTTGTGCAAGCATGTTCTTGTCTCTTTCTTGGACCAGCACTCCTCCCATTTGGCACAGGTGATTTTAATTAGCAGGAGACTGCAAAGTAAGGGGTCAAGCCCATTTTTGTTTTCACTGAAGAGCTGGAGGAAGTTGAGTTTCAATGCTCTTTTCATTTTGGTGTGGGTGCCGTGTGGTGGCCATTGTTGCTGTGGCTTTGTGCTGATTGGGCGGCGTGGTCTGGAGTCATGGGGACTCAGTCTTGCAGCACAGGTGCTGTGGGGCAATAGGCCGTCTGCCCTGCTTGTGCATTGGCGCTGTGGCGGTGTTTGCAGAACAGTTCTGCTCAGTTAGGGCGGTGAGAACCCACTGCTAGGTTTGCCATGACGTGGCAGTGGGCTTCATACAGTCTGATCAGAATGTTAAACTAAGAACCTCATGTTCAGTTACATAATTTTTGCTAGCGGTTTTAGATCAACGTATGATTTTTGGATGTGCGGTTCATGCTCTTTTTTTTCTTTTTGTGCAAGTATATATATAATATGTGTGTGTCATGAACTGACTCAGTTAAGTCAATGAACACCAACAACGGGGAGGGAAAAAGGGGAAGGAAGGCCTCACAATAGGGAATGAGGGATGGGGCACCTCATAACTCAGCCTGTGCCTATCCCTACGCTCCCCTAAAGCCCTATGCGGGTCCTTCCCCGGTTGCTGCCATGAACTTCTTCCCTAGCTGTCACCTCACTATACCTTGGGTAGTGCACTGGCCGGCAAGGACACTAGCCTCACCACTGCAGATGGTGAAAACACAGGGGGTAGTGACAAGCACGAGACACGCAAAGACAGGGAATAAGGAATCTTAGCTTTCAAGCTGCTGCTTCAAATTCCACTCATCAGAGGATACGGAACCAGGACTTCAAACAGCTGATACACGCTGGCACCAGAGAGCTCCTTACTCATCGGCTAGTCTCCAGAAAAAAACTCTATCACCAAAAGTCAGCTGATGTATCAGGTGACTATTAAGGGATGGTGGGAGTGGTCACCACCCACATCAGCTGAGCTAGAAATTCAACAACTGCAGCAAGCTGCTAGCAAGGAGAACTGACATTAAGCCCTGCTGGCCTGAAAGGAAAAAAGCAACATTTAAATTATAGTGGAACAAGAGCTCCCACGAACCCAAAAATGGATTGTGACAATATATATAGCTCTGGCAAAAATTAAGAGACCACTGCACAGTTTTATAAAAAGCAGCTTCTCTACATGTCTGACAGCCATTCCATTCCAGTGTCAGTTGAATTCTAACCAGAGTACACCTCATTCTACTTAATGTGCTTCTGATTAGGTGATCACCTGAACCAAATCATATTTAATAAAGGAAAGTATAAAAACACTCCTGTGGTGTTCACAATCCTCTTGCAATAGGACAAGCTGGGAAAAACAAGTGCTAGTAATATCCCAAAAGTAATAGGAATGAAAAAATAACTTTTAACCATGCCAAAGGAGTTGAAAAGAAAAGTCTTGAGTGAGGAAAAGAAGGGCTAAATTCTGGCTTTACTAGCAGAGGGATACAGTGAGTGTCATGTTGCCTCCATCCTTAAAATTTCTAAAACAGCAGTCAATTATGACAAGGTCAAGCAGCAGACATTGGGGACAACAAAGCTACAGACCGGCAGAGGGCGAAAACGAGTCTCCGCTGACCAGGATGACCGCCATCTTATTCGAATGTCACTCAGCAACCGCAGGATGATATCAAGTGACCTACAAACGGAATGGCAAATGGCATCTGGGGTGAAGTGCACAGCAAGATCAGTTCATAACAGGCTCCTAGAGGCAGGGCTCAAGTTATGTAAAACTAGAAAAAAGCCTTTCATCAATTTCATCAATGAAAAGCAAAGGAGAGCCAGGTTTAAGTTTGCCAAAGACCATAAGGATTGGACCATAGAGGACTGGAGTAAGGTAATCTTCTCTGATAAGTCTAATTTTCAGCTTTGCCCAACACCTGGTTGTCTAATGGTTAGACGGAGACCTGGAGAGGCATACAAGCCACAGTGTCTCGCACCCACTGTGAAATTTGGTGGAGGATCGATGATGATCTGGGGATGCTTCAGCAAGGCTGGAATTGGGCAGGTTAATCTTTGTGAAGTTGTAATAATATGCACGTCAATCTTTGTGAAGAACGTATGAATCAAACCGCATTCAAGGTTTTCCTGGAAAAACAGTTGATTCCTCCTGCTCAGGCAATGTTCCCCAACTCTGAGGACTGTTTTTTCCAGCAGGACAATGCGCCATGCCACACACCTAAGGTCAGTCAATGTGTGGATGAAGGACCACCACATGAAATCCCTGTCATGGCCAGCCCAATTTTCAGACCTGAACCCCATTGAAAACCTCTGGAATGTAATCAAGAGGAAGATTGATAGTCACAAGCCATCAAACAAAGAACTGCTTAAATTTTTGTGCCAAGATGCATGAAAGCTGTGATGAAAAATCAGGGTTATTACACAAAATATTGATTTCTGAACTCTTCCTGAGTTAAAACATTAGTATTGTTGTTTCTAAATGATTATGAACTTGTTTTCTTAGCATTATTTTAGGTCTGCAAGCACTGCATTTTTTGGTTATATTGACGATTTCCCATTTTCGGAAAATAAATACAAAATTTATTGCTTGGAAATTCGGAGACATGTTGTCAGTAGTTTATAGAATAAAAGAGCAATTTACATTTTACTCAAAATATACCTATAAAGAGAAAAATCTCAGACAAACTGAAAATTTTGCAGTGGTCTCTTAATTTTTGCCAGAGCTGTATAAATACATTAATGAAAGTAGATTGTCTCACCCAAGAGCATTGACTCTCTCAGTTTACTTCCAGCCTGATTTGCATATGACTGCTCCACTAGATTACTCATAACTGTCAATTTCCACTTTGGATTTCTTAAAAAATGTATTGTTTTTATTGGGGGATAAGGGAGAAGCTCTTATACCACTACTCCTATATGTAATAACAAGCTGACAGGTTCTGTTCTAGAATAGCAAATTTCAGTAAATAGTGCAATATAGGCATTAATTTATTTCTAAAAATTCTCAACAAGGTACTAAAGGTCCTCAGGTAAAAGGGGATCATTGGTATGATACAGGGATATGAATATTTGAATTAAGAGACAGTCAGATACATCCTTGCATTGTCCTGCTTACTCACATTTATGCAATAAACATAACAACACACTCTTGTTTAATTATTATAATAAATCACTCATTTTTATTACTTCATCATCTACGGCACTGTACCGTGCTGCATAAAACAAGGTAAACAGATAAAGATTACTCTAATTACAAAGCATGACAAAACTAGACACAAAAGTAAAAAAAAACAAGATAATTAACAGAATGCCGGAAATAAAAAGGAAAATGGGAAAATAGGCACATAATAAAGACAAATACAATCAATGAAGGATAAAGAAGAAAATAGTAAAATACAAAGCACAATGTGAATATTGATTACTAGACACAATAATAATACCAGATCCAATAAAAAGACTACCAGACACAATAGGAAAATACCAGACACAATAGGAAAATAACACATACAATAGGTGAATACTGAATGTAAAAATAAGAATACCAGATACAATAAGGAAATACCAGACACAATGGAAAAATATAAGAATATTAGACACATAGGAAAAAAGATAAATACAGTCAATGAATAAAGGACAAAATAGAAAAATATCTGACACATTAAGAGCATAAGACACATTATGAAAACACTACATACAACAGGCAATAAATACAGTGAGATGAATACCAGAAACAATAAGAGCAGCACCTGATGCAATAAGAGGAATACGAGACACAAAAGGAAAAACAGCAGACACAATAGGAAAATAACTGCCAGACTCAACAGAATATCAGACAGACTAGGAAGGCACCAGACACAATAGCAGAAGAGCAGACATAATATGAGAGATTGCCCTTCCCAACTGAGTTTACATCTAAGGTGATTTGGTTTAGCTACAGGAGGTAGAAGTACAGCAAGTTGTATATACAGTAAGTGTCTTTATGCACTTTATTAATCCCTTAATCCCATGGGACTAAAGGGTATGCCACACTAAACAATATCGCTAACGGGATCGCTAAAAAACGTCACTATTTAGCGATCCCGTTAGCGATATTGTTCAGTGCGGCAGCTTCCAGCGACGAGCTTCCTGCTGTGATCTCGCTCGTCGCTGGAATCGTTCCGGACCCTATTTCATCGCTGGCGCTCCCGCTGGGTAAGTATCTAATCGCTGTGTGGCACCTTTTCTTAGCGATTTAGCGGTACTTTTGTACCGCTAAAGTCGTTAAGAAGATCGCTAACGGCGATAGCGTCGTTAACTATATCGCTAAATGCGGCAGCATTTAGCGATATAGAAACAATCCCGCTAGCGATCTCATTAGTATGCAATGCTAACGAGATCGCTAGCGGGATAGCTAAGTGTGGCAGTACCTTAACTATTCCGTCCATGTGACCTGGTACTTAATTCCCAGGGACGAAATAGTACATCCCATGCGATCAGCTGATCGCGGCCGGGTGTCAGCTGATTATCACAGCTGACACCCGGCATTATGTGCCAGGAGCGGTCATGGACCGCTCCCGGAACATTAACCTCTGGCACACCGCGATCAAACATGATCGCGGTGTACCGGGGGCACAGGGGAGCATCGCGCAGGGAGGGGGCTCCCTGCGCGCTCCCCCGAGACCCTCAGAACAGCACGATGTGTCGCGCTGTTCCGAGGGACTCTCCTCACTGCAAGAACCCCAATCCAAGATGGCCGCCGGGTCCTGCAGGGAGGCGGCTTCCCCAGTGCCTGCTGAGAGCAGGCGCTGAGGAAGCCTGCAGCAGTGCCTGAGCGATCGCTGGTGTGACAGAGTGATGTGCACACTGTCACACCAGTGACCTGACCCTACCCTATGATGTCAAACCCTGGGACAAAGTAAAAATGTAAAAAAAAATATTAACATTTGAAAAAAAAAATCCTAAAATAATGAAAAAAAAAATATTCCCCAATAAATTCATTTCTTTAATATAAAAAAACCCCAACAATAAAAGTACACATATTTAGTATTGCCGCGTCCGTAATGACCCGTACTATAAAACTGTCCCATTAGTTAACCCCTTTAGAGAACCCCTTAAAAAAAAAACAAGGCAAAAAAACAATGATTTATCATCATACCGCCGAACAAAAAGTGGAATAACACGCGATCAAAAAGACGGATATAAACATACATGGTACCGCTGAAAACGTAATCTTGTCTCGCAAAAAAAAAGCCGCCATACAGCATCATCAGAGAAACAATAAAAAGTTATAGCTCGCAGAATAAAGCGATGCAAAAATAAATATTTTTTCTATATATTCGTTTTTATTGTATAAAAGCGCCAAAACATAAAAAAATTATATAAATGAAGTATCACTGTAATCGTACTGACCCGAAGAATAAAACTGCACTTATCAATTTTACCACACGCGGAACGCTATAAACGCCTCTCCCCCAAAAGAAACTCATGAATTGCTGTTTTTTGTTCATTCTGCCTCCCAAAAATCATAATAAAAAGCGATCAAAAAATGTTATGTGCCCAAAAATGGTACCAATAAAAACGTCACCTCGTCCTGCAAAAAATAAGACCTCACATGACTCTGTGGGCCAAAATATAGAAAAATTACAGCTCTCAAAATGTGATGTTGCAAAAACTACTTTTTGCAATAAAAAGCATCTTTTAGCGTGTGACAGCTGCCAATCATAAAAACCCGCTATAAATAGTAACTCAAACCCCTCTTTATCACCCCCTTAGTTAGGGAAAAATAATAAAATTAAAAAAATGTATTTATTTCCATTTTCCCGTTAGGGTTAGGGTTGGGGCTAAAGTTAGGGTTAGAGTTGGGGCTAAAGTTAAGGTTAGGGTTGGGACTAGGGTTACGGGTGTGTTAGGGTTAGGTTTGTGGTTAGGGTTATGATTAGGGTTGGAATTAGTGTTAGGGGTTTGTTGGGGTTATGGTTGGAGTTAGAATTGGGGGTTTCCATTGTTTAGGCACATCAGGGGCTCTCCAAATGTGACACGGCGTCTGATCTCAATTCCAGCCAATTCGGCGCTGAAAAAGTCAAACGGTGCTCCTACCCTTCTGAGCTCTGCCATGCGCCTAAACAGTAGTTTAACCACACATATGGGGTATCAGCATACTCAGGACAAATTGCACAATAACTTTTGGGGTCCAATTTTCTGTTACCCTTGGGAAAATGAAAAGTTGGGGGCGAAAATATCGTTTTTATGGAAAAAAATATAATTTATTATTTTTATGGCTCTACGTTATAAACTTCTGTGAAGCACTTGGGGGTTCAAAATTCTCTCCACACATCTAAATAAGTTCCTTTGGGGTCTAGTTTCGAAAATGAGGTCACTTGTAGGGGGTTTCCACTGTTTAGGCACATCAGGGGCTCTCCAAACGCGACATGATACCCGCAGACAATTCCATCAAAGTCTGCAATGCAAAACGTCACTACTTCACTTCTGAGCCCCGACGTGTGCCCATACAGTAGTTTTCTCCCACATATAGGGTGTCAGCGTACTCAGGACAAATTGGAAAACAACTTTTTGGGTCCAATTTCTCCTGTTACCCTTGGGAACATAAAAAAACTGGGGACTAAAAGATCATGTTTGTGAAAAAAATATGATTTTTTTATTTTCACGCCCGGGCGTTATAAACTTCTGTGAAGCACTTGGGGGTTCAAAGCGCTCACCACACATCTAGATAAGTTATTTTGGGGGTCTAGTTTACAAAATGGGGTCACTTGTGGGGGTTTCCACTGTTTAAGCACATCAATGGCTCTCCAAACTCGACATGACACCCGCAGACCATTCCATAAAAGTCTGCATTACTAAACGTCACTACTTCTATTCCGAACCCCGACGTGCGCCCACATAGTAGTTTTCTCCCACATATAGGGTATCAGCGTACTCAGGACAAATTGGACAACAACTTTTGGG